>NW_020769332.1:1692360-1715393 GCF_900518735.1 Pseudonaja textilis | reverse complement strand
GAGAGAGAGAGAGAGAGAGAGAGAGAGAGAGAGAGAGAGAGAGGGATGATAGATAGATAGATGATAGATAGATAGATAGAGATGATAGAGATAGAGATGATAGATAGATATGATAGAGATATAGATAGATAGATATGATAGAGATAGATAGATAGATAGAGATGATAGAAATGATAGATAGAGATGATAGATAGATAGAGATGATAGATAGATAGAGATGTGATAGATAGAGATGATAGAGATAGAGATGATAGATAAATAGATGGATGGATAGATAGATAGATAGAGATAGATGATAGATAGATAGATAGATAGATAGATAGATAGATAGATAGATAGATAGATAGATAGACAGACAGACAGATAGATAATATGGTATAAAATCTAAATGTATAGATGTGTATATATCAACGGATAGCTATCATTTATTAGGAAGCTAGGTTTCATCTGGGTGCCTGGTTGGGGTGTGTTTGAGCTGGAGGTATCAAGGGGAGTCTGTTTGTGCCCAGGTATTTTATTTATTTATTATTGTTATATATATTTTTTCTCTTTAAGAACTTAGTGTGTATTTTAAGAATGTACCAAGCAGAATTCAACTGGAAGTTATGTGTTATATTGAATGTTATAATTGTAAAGGCATAAACTGAAGTTTAAATAAAAGTTGAATGGATAAAAATTAAAAGATACAAAGGTGTCATACTCCAATTAGTAACTACAGGGAAAAAAATTGTTTAATGAGAAAAGAAAATATGAAATTGAAACAGGACAGACAAAAGTATGAATATAATGACTAGAAATATATTGAAACTTAGAAAAAGATATATATATAATTGAATTTAGGAAGGAATGAGATAATTAAAAGTAAGATTGAGAAAACTAAGGAAAGGGAAAAATTATTGAGAAAATGTTAAAATAATAATGATATGGAATAGAACACAAAGATGAATATGAAATTGAATTTGTGACTGTATGGAGAAGTGATAACCTGGGACTATGCTATTCTCAAAAAAAGAAATGTTACTTGTATTTTGTTTTGTGAAAACCCAAATAAAATTTTTATTAAAAAAAAAAAGAATGTGCTTTGTTCCTGGAGTTGTTTGACATGTGTGTGGATAAATGCCTAAGAAATATTTGTGCAGATGTCAGAAGCCTGTTTGTTGGGGGTGTAAATGTATGTGGGTTGAGTTCGGCTTTTGAAGATGACAAGTTGTAGGCTGAGAATCCAACTGATTTGCGGCAAATGTCAAATAGATTCTATGAGGCAATGATAATTACGAGTCAAAGAATGAATTGATCAAAGGCCAAGGAAGTTGGCAGAGAAAACGGCAGCGGATGGCTGCAAGTTAAATGTAAATGGCCCACCTGGTAGAGCAAGTAACGAATTTGCTTGCAATGATTGAATGTTTACTAAAGATGAAGAAACAGATGAAGAAAGTTTACAATGTTTACAGAAAAAGAGTGGAAGGAGGGTTGGATATATCAGGAGAAATATGAAAATGTGTCATATGCAGTGGAAATGGATTGCTTGGCAAGAGAAGATGGGAGAGGATCAAGAATCTGTGGACAGTAAATGAAGGTGAATTGAAACAGTGATTGAAAAGAGTGGCCTTAACTCAGAATGGGCACCTATGGCCCCTTCATGACCGTGAACTTCAACTCCCAGCATTCCTAAGTCAACAAAGCTGGTTCAGGAATTCTGGGAGTTGAAGTCCACCGGTGGTAAAGGGGCCATATTTGCACACCTTAAAGGAAAGAAGTTCGCGGAAGAGGCTGATCATTGATAATATGGAGAGAATAAATGGGGGGATGGATGGAATGGCAACACAAGTCTAAGAGGGAAGAGAGAAAGGACTGTAAGGAAGGGCCACACCTGGACAGATGCAACTGGATCCAACTGATGTCCTTCCAGGACAGAAAGACGTGGAGAAAAGTGGAAGGGCTGTGGTGAACAAGAAAATTGTCACCCATCTCATTTCTCTAATTTGTTTTAATTTAATTGTCCATGGCCACAAAATGTATTTAAAGGGGGGCCCAAGGTGAAGAAAAGATTGAGAATCACTGCTCTAGACACAACCAGTCTGAGGGACACAATAAACGTGCACACACACACACACACACACACACATACACACGGAGCAATGAAAAGGTAAAACCCTCCCATCTCCCTGGTTTTGTGGGCCAACTGAAGGAAGGGGGCATTCAGGACAGTGGTGCCCAGCCGCAGGCACCAGAGATAAGAAGTGAACAATCCTTGAAAAAACACAGCATGTAAGGTTTTTAACAATTCTACTGAGAAAATATCCGCAAGACATTAAAAGAACCTCAGCACAAATTCTCTCTGGGACGCAGTTGCAGGTGCAACTAACCACCCACAGGGCGTCTGAAATGGTCTATGACAATTCACCACAGTCCACTCACAGCAGGACAAAAATTAGCAATCGCCATAGCATGTTATCTATCAACCCTTTTCTCTCTGGATGGACCTGTGCAGCCATCACCCAGGAGCATGAGATCCCTTGCAGCAGGAAGGGATCCGGTCTTCTTCCCATAAGCCAGACTTACCGATAACCGTCAAGACCTCGTTCTCAATGTCCGCCTTGATATGTATCCGGCCTCGGCGCTCAGTGTGGTCTGTCCCACAGAGGCTTGGCACATTCATCACGCAGCGCTTGTGCACGTTCATCATGCAGGCTGGGGCAGAGAGAGAAATGGTGTCAGCCGGGGTGGGGGATGCTGGGGGTTCGCAGGGGTTCAGGAGAGCCCCTAGCTAAGATTCTGTGCAGTTTGGAGAACCTCCGACTCCCAGTCCAGGCTGGCCCCACCCACCCCGCCCCTCCCCTCCCCAGAGTCCCCTTGTGGCCCGTTTTAGATCCCAGGTATGTGCAAAGCATGCGCTGAGGCTCAAGGAGGGCAAAAAACAGGAAGTACTGGAAGGCCAGAAATGGGCCTCCTTCTGGCTTCCATAGAGCCTCTGGAGCCTGGGGGGGGGGGCGTTTTCACCCTCCCAGAGGCTTGAGAAAAGCCTCAGGAGTCTGGGGAGGACAAAAACACCCTCCCATCACCACCATGGTGCAGGAGGTAGACTGGGCAACACCCACCATGGCCACACCCACCCAGCAATCGGGCAGAGAAGCCATTGCCAAACTTTTTGAAGGCCACCCCTGGTGTCAGTCCCAAACGGAAGGCCAGCAAGGGCGTCTCAGTGGGCCTCCATGTGTGGGGCTGCCCTGAGAGACCCTCTGCTCCTTCCTGAAGACAAGGCTGGTGGGGGGAGGCTTGAGGGCACCCCTCCCATCTCTGGAGGGCTATGCCAGGGAAGCAGGCGTGGCTTTAGCTGCCGTCATGCCCAAGGCCAGAAGAGGAACCAACAGGGCGGAAATTTGCCAATTCAAAATGAGGAAGATTTTCTGACTCTCAAGGGCCGCCAAGCAATGTATAAGCCTCCTGGAGTCACTGGGGCTCCATCCACTAGAGACAAGAGTGTATAGCCAAACATCTGGGGTGATCTGAGGATTCCTGCCCTGGAAAAGACCAGGGGCTCAACTAGGTTTTCTGTAAGACATACAACTTATCTAGGATTCTGCCATGCTATTTTGGCATCCTGGGAAAATGCTCTTTAAATCTGGAGCCCCTCAAAGGGCTAATGGGGACTTCTTTTCATTGCACTTCCTTCTGTCTGTCTTTCCAAATGTTTCCTTCCCAAGAAGAAATACTTTTTTGGGGGGGAGGGGGTTGAAGGAGGCCATGTCCTCCCACATTGCACCTTATCAGACTAATATTTAAGAGCATCACCACAGAACAATTCCTGTTAACTGGGGTTCTGTGTTGTGATTCCTCAGCAGCCTGTGCAGCTGGCAGCAGAATTGGACAGTGGAGAAGAACAGGAACCAGTCTGGGAGTCTGGGGAAGACTCAGATGAGGCTCCTGCTTTCGATGCAGGGATGGGACCAGGACCATCTGGGAGTGCTGCCTCCAGAGCCTGGCAGCAGCGAGGCAGAGGAGCAAGGGGAGCCTGTTCCCAGTGCACTTATGCACAGAGCTGCTAGAAGGCGAGAGCAGCTAAGACAAAAGGGGTGACTCAGGAGTAAGGCTGGGAGGTGATTGCCCCTCCCATAAGGTATAAAGGAAGTTCAAGGGTAGAGACACCTTTGCAGGAAGCAAAGTTGTTCGTTCTCTTCGGATTAAACCTTGAAGCTCTGTGTGGACTTTGTACTTCGGTTAGTTTTTTCCCCCAGTTAATTTGGCACTTTAGTTGTTGGCAGCCATTCAAAGGAGAGAAAGGTGGGTGCTTATCTCAAGGGACTGTTGGGGACTCATTACCGGCTGGGAATGAACAATATAATTGTTCCCAGCATTGAAATAAAACAAGAGTTGTTTGGACTAAGCGTCTGCTTAATTACGGTCTCAGGAAGCCTTGGTGAGAGCATTCTCCCTGCGAAGCCCCTGGGATTTCCTAAACACCTGGGACATTCCAGGGGTGCAGCCTTTCTCCTCCCCCACCCACCAGCCTATTCCCAGGTTTCTGAATGCCTCTCTCTGGGACCTTCGGCTCCAACGGGAACACGAAGATTCCTGGAAAACAAGCTTTAAGGAAGCTGTGATAGGAATCCTTCAAGATGTATTTTCCTGCATTCCCTCATCTACCATGTGAGCACAGGCGAAGATGTGCCCTATTGAGGAGGCCGGTGGCCCTTCTGGTGCATCCTGCCTGCTTAGGATCCAAATACCAGAGGGAAACTTTTTATTCCTTCCTTGGTCTCTGGCATCTCCGTGCACCAAGGTAGGTGGCTGCAATTCATAAAGTGGGCACTAGGGGGCTCCCTAAGCTCATATTTTGTGACTGCTATAGCCCATCTTTTCTGCAATTGGGAGTTTTCAACTTAGAATCAGAGAATCCTAGAAGGGACCTTGGAGGTCTTCTAGTCCAACCTCTGCCCAAGGCAGGAGCCTTTGTACCATCCCGCTCAAATGGCTGCTCAATCTTTTCTTGAAGACCTCCAGCGATGGAGCACCCGCCACTTGGGAGGCAGGCCATTCCAGGGGTTAATTGTTCTCACGGGCCTCCTCAGTTGCAGGACTGGGTGTCTGTTTGATGGTCCTCCACCCATTACTTCTTCTCCTGCTCTTAGGTGCTATGGGGGATACCCGACTTCTGTATGACAGCTCTTCAAATGTTGGAAGACTTATGCCACCCCTAGTACTTCTCTTTTTAAGCTTAGACATACCCAGTTCTCGCAACCGTTCTTCATACGTTTTAGCCTCCAGCCCCCTAATCATCTTTGTTGCTCTTCTCTGCACTCTTTCCAGAGCCTCGGCATCCTTTTTGTATAACGGTGACCAGAACTGGTACAGTCTCACCAGTACAATATAAAGTGGTACTAACACCTCACCTGATCTGGGTACTATCCCTCTGATGGTACAGTCTAGGACTGCATTGGCTTTTTGGCAGCTGCAGCACACGGCTGGCTCATCCCACAGTGGGTGTCCACTAACACGCCTAGATCAGAGGTGGGTATTCAGCAGGTTCTGACCAGTTCTGGAGAACCGGTGGTGGAAATGTTGAGTAGTTCGGAGAACTGGCCAATCCCACCTCTGACTGGAGATTTTGCAGTATATCCTTCCCCTGCCACGCCCACCAAGCCACGCCCACAGAACCCGTACTAAAAAAAATGGAATCCCACACTGTCCTAGATCTCTCTCTCACAGGCCAACTGTTGAGCCAGGGTGCCACCTATTCTGTACCTGTGCATTTGGTTTTTCTTGCCTACGTGGGAAACCTTACCTTTTCTCACCGCTAAACTGCCTTTTTGCATGGATAGGGCCCCCTATTCCAGTCTGACAAGATCCTTCTAAATCTTTTAAACTGCTGGCTATTCCCCCTAGCTTGGTGTTACCTGCCAATCTGATGAGTTCCTCTCCTACCCTCTCCTCTAAAGAAATTATGAGAAACTCAACAGGTGGTCATGTTTACCTGTTGCCCAGTGCTCTTCAAGAGGGCTGCTGCAGCTTAGTCAGTGACAGGGCTCAGTCTGTGACAGTGAGACAGTCTGTGGCTCTATGGGGAGGGAGATGCTTTGCCACCCCCCAGAAGCCTGGCATTCCCTCAGGTAGCAATTCCAGTGGGAGGAAATCTGAGCCCCCGAGACCTTCTGGCCGTGACTGGTGTCCAGGGTTTCTATCACCACGCAGGGATGACGCCGCTGCAGGCTTTCTTCCCCAAGTCTTTGGAAGGAGCCCTGAGGCTGCCAGGCCGAAGGCACCTCTTACCCTTGACGGTCCAATTCTGACCCCCACGGATGGTTGCGCCCCTGTACCAATCAGGGAGTAGCCAGCCGTGCGCAGCCGGGTTGGGGGCTTGTGCGTGGCATGATAACCAAGCATTCCAAGGGGAGAGGAGTTAGGGCAGGGCAGGGGGGGCTCTGGAGGTTACCCACGACACCTGATGCGCCTTTGCTCTGCGCATTCGGTGCAGGAAGGAGAAGGCTGACACACACCAGCCCCATATCTGCACAAAGGAATAGCGGGGGTGGAGGGGTGAACCCAGGGGTGCTTTTTCCAAAAGGCAACTGACTTTCTCGGGTTATTTTTTCTTGGAAAACACTTCACTTCTCCTCCAAGGAGCTTCTTCAGAGAACGGAAGAAACTTCTAGGATGCAGAAGCAAAACATCTCAGAGGGGGGGGGGGGAAACACCAAGAAAAGTGGGGGAAACCAAGTGGGCCTGGATGACTGAGACTCTCCACAGACATGGGATTGGGAAAGGACCAGTGGGGGGCTGCTACCGGTTCCCCCGAATCAGTAGTAAAAAGAAAGGCCTCCTCCAATCGATCGGCTGCCAGGAGAAAGGAGAGGGAAGCGCAGGATTGGCCCCCCCACCCAGCCTGGCGCTTTTCTCTTCTTGATCCCCTCAGCCAATTGGCGCCACAGGCCTCAGCTGGGGTGTGCAAAGCTGCGCCTGCTTGTTAGGTGCGCACGCGCGTGCGATCACCAAACTGGTAGTGGAACACTGCTGGAAAGAACCCCCTCACACAGACGTTGCCCTGCACACGGACTCCCCACCAGCAACCGGTAGAGAGAGAGAGACAAGACTGGCGGGGGCTTCGTTGCATTCACCCCTCCCCAGACCTGTTTCCTCTGAGGCAGCTTGGTTTTCGGCTCATTTATCCTTTTCTCAGGATGCAGTCAGAGCTGCAGCTGGCCAGGTCCACAGCTCCCCCACGCAAGGACCCCCCCCCTCTCTTCCCTCTCTCCCACCTGCTCGGATAGGCTCCCAAGGACCCGTGCGAGGACAGGTGAATGGAGCCGGGTGTTTCCCTGGGACCGGAGCTCGCTGGCTGGGACTTACTGTCGCATTTCATCCCCTGGTGGATAAGTCCGTACAACAAAGAGCCGCAGTGATCGCAGAAGGTTGGGCTGGAATAGGTGTGGATTTTGAACTTGTGTTTGCTCCGAGGGTCCTGGAGGGAGAGAGAACAGTCAGGTGAGGTGAAGTCCCCCTCAGCAGAGTCTGCCAGCTCTACAAGTAACTGCCTGCTAGCATGCAACATTACTATCGTGGTTGCTATTCATGCTGGAAACCCCAGCTGCACTTTCTCAATCGCTCTCATTCGATTGGGTACAAAATAGATGGTTTTTCATTTACTTTTCCTGAAGAAGGAAAGTGACCTTTGCGTGGGTGCCATCTCCTCTTGCCGGGCTTCAGTCCAGAGTGGCTGGAATCTCCCTGACTGGCCCCAGAAGGAAAAGCACCCCTTGCCCCAGGAACTGTGGCCAGCAAAGGAGGCCTGGGGAGGGGGGTTGAAAAGGCACCCCCATAAAGCCATTCCAGTGTTATCGGTGACTGAGCCCCAAAACATGGTTTGACATACACTGGAAAACATCTTTAAAATGTGGAGGAAACCCCTTTTGCCCTGGAAAAAATGCTGGGGGAATAATGAAAGTCCTGATCTTCACAATTATCTACCTTGCATTTTCAATGTTCAAGGTGACCTAGAGGTGGAGCTCTTCCCTCACCATCACCAGGCTGTGAGTTCAATTCTAGGTGGAGGCAGATATTTCTCTCTCTGGGGCACACTGAGAATAGAACTGCTAAATATAACTCTGCATTGATGACAGGAAGGGCATCCGGCCATTCAACACTCATTCAGTTGCCTAGACTCCAGCCCACAGTGGATTATGGGGGTCACTGAAAGGAGATGGTGATTTTCATCATTCCAGGCACTTTCTCTGCAAGTGGCAGAGATGCTTCCCAGGATCCTGATACAACCTCACAGAAAAGCTTCTCTCTAAAAAGAAAAAAGAAAAACTCCAGGGAGGGAGGGGTTGAAACCAACCCCCCCCCCCCCCCCCCCCCCCCAGCCTTCACTCAAGACTTCTGTCAGGAAGCAGCAACCGCACCCTGCTTGTGACCAGTTAGTGGGACTCCACGCCTGTTTTCACCTGAGCTCCATCAACTCGGCTCGAGGGCCATCTGGGAGACCCCCTTCTGTAAAGGGGAGCAAAGACACTGCTGCACCCCAGAGCCTCAACTTGTCTATTATTTCAACACCATCCAGATTTCATTCCTCTAAAAAGCAAAATACCAGTGGAAGAATCATTTAGTGCCTATTTACAACACTTAAGTCAAGCCTCTTTATTTCAGTCATTGACCAGCTTTTAACCTTGAAGAATCTAACTTTTCTACCAGGCAGATTGTCTACTGGGGAGGTGAAAGGCAAAAATCTCACATCCATCACTTCACTGAGCACTTCCTTAACACAGACGGTGATGTGGGCTGAGGTCCTCTGACCCAACAGGCACCAGACTATCCATCTTTCCCCAATCTGCTGCCTTCCAAATGCGTTGGACTACAATTCCCATCTCCCATGTTTTAGTCCAATATCTGGTGCACATGAGCCCAGAAAGACATCCTGCTCATTTCTTCGTACAGTCAGATTTTATATGACCTGATAAAAAGAAGCAACAAGAGGCAAGGGAGCCAGCCAAGGTGGGGCCACCTCAATGCCTTCTGAGAAGTGGATGGTCAGGGTAGGTGATGGTTAGCAAAGGTATCTTCAGGACAAGGTCCATCAAGGTTTCGCTCTTGTTCAGAGGTCTCCAAACTTGGCAACTTGTGGACTTCAACTGGCTGAGGATTTCTGGGAGTTGAAGTCCACAAGTCTTAAAGTTGCCAAGTTTGAGGACCCCGGCTCCAGTTCCTATCAAATGGATCGTGCCAGCACCCTGCTTGAGCCCACAGCAGAAACTCCACTGCAAGAGGGTGGATAGCCATTTCTCCAGAATGGTCTAGGGCAGGGCTGAAAGTGCGGGTGTGCTGCATGATGAAAGTGTGTGTGTGTGTACACACGAGAGCATGCATGCATGCCTGCACCCATAATGCAATGCAGGCATGACCCCTCGTGTTCCCACGCCCCCCTGCACACGCGCACACATCTCTCGCATGCGCTCCACCCCCCACGCATGCATGGCAGATACCCGAAAATCAGCTGGCTGGCGGGAGGTGTGCATGCATGCACAGTGGAACTGAGCTGGGGCGACAGCTCTCTTGCCCACAGAGATGGCTCTGCATGCCGCTTCTGGAACCCGTGCCATAGGTTCACCATCATGGGTCTGGGGTCTCCTGCTTGAGTAGGGGGTTGGGTTAGAAGACCTCCAAGATCCTCGTAAGATCCTGCCTCGACGGCCTTCCCAAGAAGCAGAACTCTTGAAACAAAAGCCATTTCAAAAGGAAGCTTTTACTGGAGGATTGTGATAGCAAGAGATGTAGGCAGGAACTAAGTTTTCCCGCTCAAAATATTAGATGAAACCTTTGCAGACAGGGCCCCTCCCAAAGTCCAGTTCATCATCCAGCCAAACGGGAGGTGTGAAGATGTTATGGGGAACACAGGCTGAGAAGGTGATAAACTCCGGTCTCCAAGGCAACGCCGCTGCTCTCCTCCAGAGACGAGATAAAGCGGCTGGCTCAAGGCACATTCCTTTCCCTCTCCCAAGATTTTAATCCCAAAAATTAAAGCAAAGCAAAGCAAGAAAGAGAAAGAGAAACCCCATACAGCAGAGGTCTCCAAACTTGACAACTGTAAGACTTGTGGACTTCAACTCCCAGGAAGTTGAAGTCCACAAGACTTAAAGTTGCCAAATTTGGGGACCCCTGCCATACAGAGACCCCCCAAGCCTCCCCCTTCCCACCAGAAAGACAGCATCCCTATAGGAATCTATGGGGCCCGACAATCCCTTCCCTTTGGTTATTCTATCATTCTGCTTGTTTAAGGAAGATGCTCCTTCACAGGGATGCAACCTATCGAAAGAGACTGTGAGGTGGATTCATGGAAAGGGGCGGGCTGATTGAGCAAAGCAACCCGAGAGCAGGCGGAGGCCAACATCGGAGGCTTTGGACTAGGACGTCTGTCTGTCTGTCCCAACCAGCCAGCCAACAGCTTCTCTGTTCTGGGAACCTAAGGAAGCCGGTATGAAGGAGAGTGGAGTGGAATCCTTCACCCGCTAAGACAGGCTCAGCAACCTTAAACCCTCAAAGAGCCATTGGAACCCGTTTCCCACAGAAAAGAAAACACCGGGAGCCACAAAAACCTTCCCATGCCTGACTATTTCCTGAGCAGCCACAATACTAGCATATATAGTTGAATTAAATGTTCTGTTTTCTTCTGAAACTTTTCTTTTCTTGGATTTACCCATGGTTGGCCTACTGGGAGTAATTTGACTCAATAAATCACGTGCCGGCGGGTGTCACGCATATTGGTGGTTGTGGCACATATTTTGAGCAACAGGGAGCCACAGCAGAGGGATGAAAGAGCCACATGCGGCTCCAGAGCCACGGGTTGCTGACCCCTGTGCTAGGATGTTCCTTGTAGAGCCGAAGGTCCAGAAAGGAGGCTGGAAGTTGCATGTCTGCAACACTCCCACTCCTGAAGGGGCTACATAGATTATCCCCCCTCCCCCAATTCAAGGCTTCCTTTGTGGGGAAAATTCTGCCTCACCTGGTTCTTGCAATGCATAGCAGAAGGGAGGGCAGAAACCTACCCGCTACCATGTGGCAAAACAGGCTGCAGCTCAGTGGTGCGATTCAAATATTTTTACCACTGGTTCGGTGGGCGTGGCTTGGTGGGCATGCTATGCATGCGCGCACACACTTTGAGCACACGCATGCGCCAAATGTGCACTTTGCGCAGACACAGAGGCTTTCTGGCTCACCTCCTGCAAGCCTGCCCTCTCCCTGTCGCTTCAGCAGCTGCTGCACGGCCCTCTTCCGTGCCGTGCAAAGCAGCTGCGCTTCAAATTCAGAGCATAAAGGTGAGTGTGGTAGCTCAGGTGGGCGGGTGGGCCCAACAGCAGAGGGGTGGAAAGAACCAGTTTGGTCTCGGCTGCTCACCGGCACTACTGGCTCGGCAGAAGCAGGCCAAACCGGTAGAATGCCACCACTGCCACAGCCCTCTAAGGCTTTATGAGAAAATGAGATTCTGAAGTGGGATTAGCTTGAAGACGAAGAGGCAACCGAAGTGATGGGATTGAATCCCAGGGCTTTCTTGTCAACGAGTCTGGGCCGACATAAATCAGGGTAGCAAGCCCTCCAACCTCGGAGAGACGGAGCTCTGATGGAATTTCACCTTCTCAAACTGCTGAGGGGCGATTCTTGGGGCAACGGATTTGGCAAAGTTAATTGCTTCAAACTCTACAGAGCCTTCAGTCCAAAGAGCAACCTTGCCTCCAATTCATTAGTGTTCCAGATGCTCCTTTTAATGGCTGGGCTGACAACTGAGTAATGAGAAGCCAGGGAAAAAAAGTGAGGGTTAACAACAATTAACCTCTTCTCAGCAACCATCAAATACTCTAAATCACTAATTAAGCTACAGTATTTGGAGAAACATTTCTGCTTCCAAGGAAGATGACAGTTTTTAAGAGGCTAAGCAACACGGGGCACTTCAGTGGAGGATCAAGGATTAAGTTTATGATGGGCTCCTTCACCCTTCTTGAATTCTGGGCTTCTTGTAAAAAAATGGTGAGACAGGTGGATTTAGTCTTGATCCAGGAGGCACTTCAGATGAAGTCTGAGTCAGACACACTTGGAATACTGCATGATCACCGTATTATAGAAAAGATGTCGAGTCTCTGGAAAGACTGCAGAAAAATGCAACAAGGATGATTAGGAGGCTGGAGGCTCAAACATACGAAGAACGGTTGCTTGCAGGAATTGGGTATGGCTAGTCTAGTGAAAAGAAGGACTGGAGTGACATGATAATGTCCAATGTGTCCAAGTGTTCCAATATTTAAGGGGCCAAACTATTTTCCAAAGCACCAAAAGGCAGGACAAGAAATAATGGATGGAAACTAACCAAGGAGAGAAGAATGCACTCGAGAGCTAAGGAGAAATTTCCTAATGGTGTCTATGGAGATACTCATCATCCAGGTCATGGTTGTCTCAAAGGGGCTTTTTCAAGAGGCAACTGGACATTCTGGTTTTTATTTGAAAGCGTTTCGCTTCTCATCCAAGAAGCTCCTTCAGCTCTGACTGAATAGTGGGGAATAGAAGGACTTGTACAAAATATATATTCAAGGAGTATCAATTCTTCCATTCTCCACCATCCAGTCAGGGGTGAAGAAGTTTCTTGGATGAGAAGCAAAACGTCTTCAAAGAAAAACCAGAAAGTCCAGTTGCCTCCTGAAAAAGCACCTTTGGAATTTCCTAACAGTGAGGACAATTAACCAATGGGACACCTTCAGAAGTTGTGGGGGCTCCATCACTGGAGGCTTTTAAGAAGAGACTGGAAAGCCACTTGTCTGAAATGGCATAGAATTTCCTGGTTGAGCAGGGGTTGGACTGGAAGACCTCCAAGGTCCCTTCCAACTCTGTTATTCTGTTAAATATAGTCCAGCAAATGGATAGCAATCAGCAACACCACCTGATCAAGGGGCCAAGGTTTTTGCTGGCCCAGAGCCTCCACCTCCCCGTAGCAAAATGAGAGCTGATTCCGTAGTCTGGGCTGTATAAAAAAGCCAATTATCTAGGTGAACAGCTACCTCCACTGTACTGGAGGAAGGGCTTGTAGCATAGTTTGTGACATAGGTCTCTGTCTTTAAGACTGCCTGCCCTTGAGCCACTGTTGATAACAGAGTGAGAGACTGTGGTTTGGAAAAAAACAAACTAGGGATATTTTAAAGCATGTTGCAATATAGTGTACTCATTCACTGTCCTTCAAAGCAAAGATTCCCTGGGGCAGTTTACAACTGTAAGTTTTGGAATGACAGCCATAGTAATAAAAAAGGACAATATGTAAGTCAGAAAGGCACAAAAAATACCCAGGTCCCTTTTGAACCTCCTGTCCTCAGTGCTGGAAAAAATGCAGAGAGTGGTTGCTTTGCCAGTCCAGCCACGTGTGGGGCTCCAAGGTCTGCAGGAACACAAAGTCTTTCTTGGCTTCCAATGGGTTGCTTTGTTATGGGGTGGTGGGAGGTGAATAAGAGACAAATAAGTTGCTCTCAGCAGCAGAAATGACCTCGGGGTTTCCTTGTCCATTTGGCAAAGATAGAGCCACAAGTTGCTGAGTCCCAGCAGAAATGAAAGAAGGGTTGGCTTGAAGACCAATACGTGCCAATGTGCATTGCCCTAACAGGTAACCTCAACCCACCCACGGAAACCATGTGCATATTAAGATAATCTGTTGCATTCATTCATTACGTTTGTAGAATTGTAGGGTGTGGTTGGTCATTGGAAATCTTCTATCGTGGCCTCTGGAGAAGGTAAAGTGAACTGAAGATATCTCCACAAAAGTAGACTATGAATATTACTCAGTGCGTGGACCCATTTATTGGAAGCTCTCCAGATATGGAGAGGCCAGGAGATTGCCTATGTGTGCTCCAGATGTTTGGTCCTCAAGAGGAGACCACAAGACAACAGTTTTCCACACCTTGAGTGCCAGATGACGATGATCTTGCTCACAGCAATGGGAGAGATGTTTAAAGGACACCAAGTTTGCACTTTCTAATCATTTTTTGAAATTGCGTAAAAAGCATCTCAAAGCTATTAGAGGCCTTCAGAACGACGAGCTTGAAAAATAATTGGGTGAGTTTTATCTTCAACTCTGAACAAAAGAAAAGTTAATTATAAGCTTAAATAATTTGTAATAAATAGAAAATACTAAGATTATGATGTACAAAAGTTATAAACAGATTAAGGATCCAAATAAATTTGGAATATTGACGTCTACCATATGATTTTGTAATTAATTATTTTAAAAAATGCCTTGCCAAGGGAAACAAACTTATTTTGGTTATTCTGATTATTGCAAGTCAAAACAAAGATTATTTACTTTATGATGTTAGAAACTGAGCACTAAAGGGAAGTAAAAATTCTAAATAGAAGGGAAAAAAATATACAACAAGCCTATTCTTAATGTCAGTTAATACTGGAGCTTACAGAACCTTATAATATCCAAAACATTAAAGAAGATTGTTGAAGAATGGAATCAGAAAGCAGTAACTACAATATCAACATTGTCAGTGATGACGTCTGCTTCTATGGATAGACTGTGACCAAAGATGTTAATGAACCTTGACAGTCGTGGAACAAATTTATCTGGTAAGACAGAGAAAGTACGAAAAGAGAGGCCTCTATTAATGACAGGCCAAGAGAATGATTTGAAAAGGAGGTTGTCCAGGTAGTTGTTGATTTACGAGCACAATTAAGCCCAAAATTTCTGTTGCTAAGGGAGGCATTTGTTAAGTGAGTTTTGCTCCATTTTACAACCAGTGGTGGGATTCAAATAATTTAACAAACAGTTTCCGTTCTAATGATTTCATCCAACAACCAGTTCACCAAACTGGTCAGAAAGTTAACAAACTGGTGTGAACAGGCTGAATCCCACCACTGTTTACGACTCTTCTTACTTCAGTTGTTAAGAGAATCAATACAGTTATGAAGTTAGTAACATGGTTGTTGAGTGAATCTGGCTGCCCCATTGGCTTTGCTTGTCAGAAGGTTGCAAAAAGAGATTAGATGGCCCTGGGAGGCTGCAACCGTCATAAATATGAGTTGGTTGTCAAGTGTCTGAATTTTGATCCCATGACTATGCTCTAGAAAAAGTGCAGAGAAGAGCAACCAGGATGATTAGAGGACTGGAGGCTAAAACATAAGATGAACGGTTGCAGGAACTGGACATAGCTAGTCTAGGGAAGAGAAGGACCAGGGGAGACAGGAGAGCAGTCTTCCAATATTTGAGGGGCTGCCACAGAGAGGAGGAAGGAGTCAAGCTATTTTCTAAAGCACCTGTGAATATTATCAAAGAACTGGGGTGAGGAAAGGGGTAGAAGGAATGCGGAGGCCTCAGACTTCCGTCATGAGAATTCAGGCCCCACCAAAGACACTTTCTGCAGGTGTCATCCCAGACACGAACTATTCACAAAACAAAAGAACGATTCATAATTGGACAATGTGGCCTGTCCAGTGGGAAGAAGGGAGAACTCTGTTCTTTATGCAATATTGTGTGGGAAAAGTTAGAGCAGGTTTTGCTTTAATCAGTGCCGGAATGATGTACTCAATAAAGCTTTGCTTCTAGGATTTCAAAGTTCCTGAAAGCGTCTACGTTTGTTGCGTTTGTTGGTCCGACTGTTTAACATGAGTTCCTTTAACAGTTCCATGTAGGACTCAGCCCCTTGCTCTATATGACTTTCTTTTTTTTTACACAGAATTATTATTAAAGATTTTTACATGAGTATATATAAAGGAAAGTTAAGAAAAAGAAAAAAAGATAAAAGATGTGAGAGACAATGCAGATAGAAAGGAGAAGCGTATTAAAGAAGCGACTTCTGATCTTCTTTATGGCAGCTACTTATTATCCTCCCTCCCCCTTTAAGATGACATTACGTGGTTATATTCTTCCTATGTTCAACCCTTTTTAATCAGCAAATCCAGAAATCAACTCCCCCCCCCCCCATTTTCCCATTTTTAGCAAAAAGACCTTAAAAGATTTCCAACCTTTAAAAAAATGCTTATTGTTTTTATCCCTGAGCAAACAGCTCAGTTATGCCATTTTTGCAAATGCTGACACCTTCATAATCCACGCCTCCGTCATGGGTTTTCAATTATTTCTCTTATTATGTAGATATATTCATCATGCTGCAATTACCATATACAAAAATCAACCTTTGTGCGATTTTTAAATTGGTTTTCCATAAGTCCCAATGAAAAAAGTTCCGATTTCATCTGAATATTTATCTTTAAAATGCTTTGTTAACATCTTACGATTAGTATCCAATTTTTGTTTGCTTTTTCACAAGTTCACCATGTGTCTCATTAGATTTTTCATATTTCCAATACTGGCTAAACTTAGTTATACTAAACTTTATACATCCTAGACGATTTATTTTTACTGTTCTAGCTATATTAAATCTTCCTCTTAATTGTGGATATGAAAACCATTGAAAACCAAATCCCTCTGCAGGAAAAAATTTTCTTGATTTCTCCATGTTTCATCCTGTATTATTATGTACTAATAAACCTTGACATGTTAATCTTTTTTTGTTTTTCCTGCTGTTTTTTTTTCCATAAAAAGCTTTTTTCCTGAAAACCAATAAAGGATTTTTGGACACAGCTGGAGTTTATTCCATATTCTTAATAAGGTACTTCTAACTTTATAAAATCTAACATTAACTTTAACTTTATCGAACCATAAAGAGCTGTGTTAACAAAACCACAGTCTTTCTAATTCCAACTTTATCTTCTTTCTCAACAATATCCACTCTTTCATCCAAACTAAGGACGAAAAATATGAAAATATGAAATAATATAGAATTCATATTTGTAACAATGCCAAGGCATTTTACTTTTTTTCTATCTGAAACACAGTTTTAGCAATCAATTCTTTTTAATAATCCATCTTATACTTTTTGTTAACCTTTATTTTGTCATCATTGATTTTAAAACCATCTCATTTTTATATAAGCATGGTGGCTCACTGGGCTGAGCTTGTTGGTTGGAAACCCAGCAGCCCACATTTGAGACCTGAGCTCCATATGATGGGGTGAGCTTGCCCCAGCTTCTACCCAGCAGCTTGAATGCAAATGTGAGTAGATTAATAGGTACCACTTTGGTGGAAAGATAACAGTGCTCTGTGACATCATGCTGGCTGTCAGGATTCCGGCAGTTGCCCTCATTAAATTATGAGCCTCAAGCCAAGCTTCAAAAACTTCAAAGGATTTATTAGGAGCTAACATGTCGGCATGACCTGTATGAAGCCAATTCTGAGACATGTAATTCACTGTCACCCTTGACCCTGGTTTTCCCCCACCCCTCTGGGTGCATCATAATTCATATTCTCCAACAAACACATTCATAACCAAGAGTCATCAATCATGTTCTCCAATTAGAGATTTGCGGGGCAGAAATTCCAGTAGCTTAGTTATAATCTTCGCAAGATAAGAATGGAATGCACTTTCGGTTCCAAACTGCTGCACTCCTCCTTCAAATTTCTCTCCCGCTCCCCTTCTGTTTGTGGCAACTCTAAAACAGGCATAGAAATGTTTTATGAGTTGACACTGGCCACATGACCTCAGAAATGCCTTCTGACAGCACTGGCTCAATGGCCTTGAAACAGAGATGAGCACTACCCCCAGAATCTGCAGCAACTAGCAGAGTAAAATATGCAGGGGAACTCCTAGGTGGCTTACAATAAAGCAAATAAAAACCCAAGATACATAATATAAAACAAAAGTAAAACACATAGCAGCTGGGCACAAACTGTTCCATGCAACCAGGAGACAGGCACTAACCCAAACCCAGATTTGAGCATAAAGCCACATTTTCAAGGCCTGAAAGGCCAATAGGGATGGATGAGGCCAGTCTTAATTCCAGCAGGATGATGTTCCAAAGGACAGGAATTACAGCAGAAAGGAGTCTCTTTGTGGGCTTCACCAGCCACACTCCCTGGTCAATGCCCTTCTTGCCAGATTGGATAGGACAGATAGAAGTAACTGGGCAGAGGAGGTAACCAGGTCCCAAGCCATGAAGCCCTTTAAAGGTGACAACCAGCACCTTGAGTTGCACCTGGCATCCAATGCAATTGTCATTGGGTAATGGGCCATATTAATTTTCATATCTAAAATGTTGCAAGACATTTTTCATCCTGTTAGGGTAATAAATAAAGGAAAGAAATAAAAATATTAGAGAGAGAGAGTAGAGAGTTACTCTATAGGCGTGTCTTATATTGATGTTAGGCAGTTGTTTTCCTATGCATATAGAAGAATTTATCTCTATAGGCAT
The DNA here is from genome assembly GCF_900518735.1 of Pseudonaja textilis. The sequence continues at coordinate 1,697,129 of NW_020769332.1, read as the reverse complement.
TTCTTATCTTGCTGTTGTGGAAAATATTTCTCTAACCTTTGTGTTGTAAAACTAGCCTGCAGTTAGTTACATCTCTCTCTCATATGAAGACACATGATTATTCCATCTAAATCAATCTGAATGGAACGCACTCCCTGGGAACGTAACTCCCTACATCTGGAGCAATGTACACCTTTTGAAGTATGCTGTTAATAGCCCTCTTAAATGGTCAATTGTGATCGATTAACAGACAACAGGAGAAAGGATACTGAAAGATAAACAAGTGCCAGGAGGACATTTGTCCTTTTGCAGGAAAGATGTAAATCTAACTTAAAGTGTTTTACAACGCAATTACTCTACTTCTAAAAGAATCTTAAGGTATAAGAAGAGTTACTTTCGCCTATATGCTTTGTAACTTTCCTCACATATCTGTGTGCATGAGAGGAGAGGACTGACTTACCTTTTTAATGATCAATAAAAGTTAGATTTTGTTCTTCAAAGCCTCTGCTTAAGTTCATTTTTGGCACAGCATGATCTTAAGTTATAGCTGAACTTTACAATCCTATCATCTACAATCATAAATATTTTATAATCAGTACTCAGAAAAGAAACCGGTCTATAATTTCAACACGTTGGGTCTCGAATTTAGGAACTTATATTCACCCCTGTCCAACGACCAACTTTTTCATACTCCTCATTGCATTATATAATCTCTGCAACATTTGCCACAAATCATTTGGATACTCAGCAACAGCACAGCATCGTCTGCATATAAAGCAAACACACACCGGTGTCCATAGCTAACACACCTTAGCATTCCCGGAAACATTCATCCATCTCTAGAGACATTAAACAGCCAAAGGGACATCACACATCTTTGGTTTTTTCCAGGGCTCTCCAACCTTGGCCACTTCAAGATTTGTGGACTTCAACTCTATGGCTGGCTGGGGAATTCTGAGAGTTAAAGTCCACAATTCTTAAAGTGGCCAAGGTTGAAGACTCCTCTTTTACTCCCTCCTCACTGCTGAATCATTTGGCCAATGCTCCCACTTTGTTTTTGTCATAAAGAATTCTGATCACATTCAGCAACCGACCTTTCTCTGCTTGTTGCACACAAAAAATTCCATAATTCAAGCCTGGGATTATTTGCCATGCATCGGGAATAGATTCTGGGGGTGCAGAGTGCCATCAAGCATCCTGTCCCTGTGACAGGGATCCTCCATCCTCTGGCTCAGCGCTGACCTCTTTTTTTCGAAGCAAGGAGTAACTGATCACAATGCAAACCGATCACGCGCCTCTGCTTTCTAAATAGCCTCGAACCAATTTCAGTTCAGATTCTGTAAGGACGGCCCCACGGTCTCCTTTTGCCAATATCTTGAACCTGCCCCAGCTCCAACCCTGAAAACCCGGGTGGCCTGGATTTCATGGGGAGGAGAGAGGGGTGTTCCTTGGTACCCCCTCTTCACATAGTGCTGCATAGGCATAAGTGGAGGTGGGGGAAAGCTCCTTTCCCCCCCAAGAGACAGCAGAAGAGATTCCCCGCCCACACTCTGCCCCACCTGGTGTCCCCCAGACTGGTTTGCTCCCCTCCTTCTTCATCTGCCACGCCCCCTCGCCCCCAGTCCCTCTCCTCCCTTGCATTAGGACAACCTTCACTTGCACCTGGCCTGGCTGCCTCTGCTGCTCCTTGCCTGCATTTCCATGTTTGCTGCAGCAGCATTTATTTTATTTGTCAAACACTTACAAGATAATAGGTATCAGTATGAACATGAGTAAGAATACAGGAAATAGGTACGGCTAAATGGGGACAGTAGGACAGGGACGGTAGGCACCATGGTGCACTGATGCAGGCCCCTTACAGACCTCTTAGGAATGGGGTGAGGTCAATGGAGGTTAGTTTGAGGGTAAAGGAGTCGGGGCTGACAACAGAATCAGGTAGTGAGTTCCAGACCTTGACCGCTCTGTTGCTGAAGTCGTACTTCCTGCAATCAAGTTTGGAGTGATTTACATTGTTTATATCTGTCCTGTGCTCTTGTGTTGTTGTGGTTAAAGCTGAAATATTCATTAACTGGTAAGACGTTGTAACATATAATTTTACGCACTGTGCTTGTCCAATCTTAGCAGACAAAGTTCAAAGGATGTCGAAGCCTAGAATCTCAAGTCTAGCATTGAGTTCTGTCTCTCGCTCCAGCAGCAAAAGACTGGCAGAGGCCGGGGAGGGGGCTCCACAAGGACCCTCTGAGCTACCACAAATCCATCAGGAGCCCAGGAGCCCCATCTTGAGCGGCTGCCAGGATCAGAGCCAGGGATGAGGAGGGAGCAGGCTGACTGCGGCTGCCACGGCCAAACCGCTCTGCCCTCCGAAGATAAGCAGGCTCAGGCCTGGATGGAATCGCAGGGATGCGGATTAGACCGGAGAGCTGACCAAAGATCCTGGAGGGAGCCACATCCGTTGCGGTCCTCAGAAAATTAGGTCGCCCTGCCCACGACTCCTCCAGAGTCCAGCTTAGCTGGAAAGAGTGTAGACTAGAGATAAATTTCAGACTGGAAGGGAAGAAACTCACCTAAACATGCCTCACAAGAAGCTGTTGCTGACCCCTCCTACCCGAAGAAGGCAGTGAGGAAAACGTACATTTAGTTATTCCTATATTAACTGCTGCTAGAACTGTATTTGAACAAAATTGGAAGAGAGAATAGATACCTACAGATGAGAATGTGATTAGGATAGTATTAGAATGGGCAGAAATGAATAGATTAATGTTGGCAATTAAGGAGAAAGAGCAAACTGAATATTATATAGCATGGGATCTATTTTACCAATGGTTAAATAATAAAAATGGAAGTTAGAAACAGGGAAACAAAATAAAGAAGATACGTTAAAAGAAAGAAGTAAATATTACGGCTAGTACGTTGAATATTATTAGGTTAATATTGCAGAATTAATATGTGGAATATTTTTATTGTTAAAGATTGCAGAGTCAATATTAATTCAATGAAGGATGTTGTAATTTTGATCACTGTTTAACAAAGATATTTGTACCCAGACAACACACTGCTCAACTGAAGATGGAATGATTGTATTTTTAAAAACAATTAAAAAAAGAAGCTATTGCTAACCAAAAAGGAGCCAAATTCTCCTAGCCAATGTGAAAGAGAAACGATGCTCAAACTTTCACCCACAATTGTCCTTGGATTTCATATATGAGCCCCACTTTAGGTCCCCCTTTACAGCTGGCTTGGAAGTTAAGAAACGGGGGGGGGGGGAATGCCCCAATCCTGGTGGGCTGGCAGAGACGAGCCCTCAGACTGGCGGGGTTGGGCATCCTTCGGCTTCCCTGCCCTGCATCTGGGCATCACCCCAGTAAGAGAGAGATTTGACTCCCTCTAAATCAGGGGGTCTCCAACCTTGGCAGCTTTAAGACTTGTGGACTTCAACTCCCAGAATTCTCCTAACCCCTGCCATACAGAGATCCCACCCAAGCCTCCCCCCCACACCAGAATGACAGCATCCCTGACAATCCCTTCCCTTCGCTTATTCTATTATTTCACTTTGCTGGCTGGGGAATTCTGGGAGTTGAAGTCCACAAGTCTTAAAGTTGCCCAGGTTGGAGACCCTTGGTCTAAATGCTTCTCTGGCCTGGCTGCCTTCCCAGCGGGCTGTCAATCAAAGGAATAGAAGGGAGCTTGGCCGTCTGCCCCGCCAAGGGGTTCTCGCAGTCCTGGAGTTGGGAAATTCAATGGCTATTTACACCCATAATTCTGGATATGAAGAAATCACATGGCTGCCTGGGATCTGCCCCTGGAAAACCCGTGGGGGAGGGGGGCTTAAGTAGCCTCCCATGAAGACCAGGAGGTGTGATCCTGTTGGCAATGCAGTCTTTACTCAGGAGAAAGCCTTTTGGGGCTCCCTGGCTCTGGAACCGCTCTGGAAACGAAACCGAGCAGGTTCAGCTCTTGCGGGGCTCTCCGCTGCTCAGCAGATGCCTGGCATGGGGCCAGGTTGTAAAACCGCTGCTGGATCAGCCGCTTTGCCTGCAGCCTGAGGAAAATGTCACCAGGCAAACTTCCCCCCTCCCCAGCTTCCCAGGAATGAAGAGCCAGGGGGGCTGGCTCCTCCCAGGCGGAGGCAGGTGGATGGCAGCGATCTGGCAGCACCCTCGATCATCATCGCTTCTCAAGGGAAGTCAGGATTCCAAGCTGGTAAAAAATACAACTAATGTGCATTACATGCCTGGAACTAAAAGGCATCTAAGAATAAAATGGGTGCTGCTATTATCTATATGCAGAGAGAGGGAGAGGGAATGAGGGAGGGAGGGAGAGGGAGAGAGAAAGAAGGAAAACTGAAGTGCTTTTAATAAAATCATATCATGTTATCCAAGAGATAGTTGAGGGAGGGAAGGAAGGAAGGAAGGAAGGGGGAAGGGGGAGAGAAGGAAGGAAGGGGGAGGGAAGGAAGGAAGGGGAAGGAAGGGGAAGGAAGGGAAGGAAGGAAGGAAGGAAGGAGAGGAGGAGGGAGGGATGCTGTATGTTTATATGGACAGGATTGAGAAAAGCACGATGGAACCCGAATCCTGCTATGGAAACCAGCCAGACTCTGGACACATTTTAAGGCACAGCAATGAGCTTGGTGGCATTTTGGGGGGTTTTTTGAACAAGCTTTCATTGTGGAATTTGTCTCATATTAACTTCAAATAATGTTGAAGGTATTTGTTTTATATGTGGAGAGGGAAACCATGGCATTATTTCTTCTTCTTCTTCTTCTTCTTCTTCTTCTTCTTCTTCTTCTTCTT
>NW_020769332.1:1641001-1691861 GCF_900518735.1 Pseudonaja textilis | reverse complement strand
CTTCTTCTTCTTCTTCTTCTTCTTCTTCTTCTTCTTCTTCTCCTTCTCCTTCTCCTTCTCCTTCTCCTTCTCCTTCTCCTCCTCCTCCTCCTCCTCCTCCTCCTCCTCCTCCTCCTCCTCCTCCTCCTTCTTTTGCAAAATTTGTACAATAGCATCATGTTTAAAAGAGCCCCAACCTCTGCCTCTCCCCAGTTCTATCCCCACATATGCAAAAAATAAAAACAAAAGGTTCCCCCGAGTGCAGGAATTTGGCTGCAAAGAAACATTTGGGGAAATCGAAGCCACAGCACCAGGCTGGAGAGAGGCAGCCAAGTCAACTCCAAAAGTCCATTATTGGACAGCATGTTAATGAGATGAAAGCTGGAGGCTGGCTGGCCTCTTTCAGGGTCCAGGACCCTGAATTTTGTCCCCTCCACCACCACCCCAGGTGTAGAAAGCAGCCATCAGCTCTCCTTGTTTGGGGTGGGGTGTCACTTTTTTTCATTAAGAAATAATATTTTGGAAATGACCATATTGGTCATTAGTTTCCCTGCATATTCCACTGGAGGGAAACTAATGCTCTATTTAACTGGATGGTTCAGTTTTAGTAAGAAGCAGATATAGGCACGTCTTCAATGAGCCTTGAGATTTATTTCTCTGTCTTTTGGACAGAGAAAATGAATGCATAATCAAAAGATTTATTATGGTTTACCCCTGGAAACCCAAACATATGTCTTCAACAATTTGGTGGAATTGATTAATCTAGATCAGCTACGGGTAACTATAATGAATCGTGGCTTCAAATTATCAATATATTTATGTCTATGAAGTACATTTTGTGTGTTTTTGCTGCTTATTTTCAATTTCCTTCTTTTGTAATTTTGTTTATTTTTTTCCTTCATTATTTATACTTAGTTCATTAATTAAAAAATGAAAAACAAAAAAAGTTAAGTCTCCTTGGGCAATTAAATCAAATGCCAGGAGGCCCATTTGGGAAGAAAATCTCCCTCATAAAAGATATGCAGGAACAGAAGTGAAAATAGAAGCTGCTGACAAGACCATTTCCTTTGTAGAGGAAACCACCAGGAACAACCACCAAGAACAAATCAGTCAGTTAATATCCTGCCTTTATTGTTTTTATATGGATTCAGGGATGCTCCCAGGGTCCACCCCCCCCCCTTCCAAAGCTTCACAGGGAAGGTTTCACTCATTCTATAATGTATGCAAACGCGAAGTAATTTATGGCCTCTAGACTCCACCAATTTTATTAACCTCAAGAAATCTCACTATATAAAATAATTATACTCTAAAAAGAGGATTGCCTGGTTATTTGTTTAATAATTAATAAATAAGCATAAAATACTAAATGTCTTACTTTAATATTTGATAACTGTATTTCTGCTTCACTGGGTTCCTTTGTAATATAATCCACATCTGTGTATTTCATTTTATGTGATTAAATACATAAAAAGCCCACCAGATTACAGGAACACAAGCGAGCAGTCAGACAAGGAGATCCAAAGTCATTGCAATGAACAAGGACATACTTTTGCAGTTACTAAGATTGTTGGTTGAGCAGGAACAAAAATAGCCGGGGAAATGATTGAAGTTGGGCCCCTTGTCAGTCAATAAGAGCTCTGATTTACCAGCAGCTTATCAAGTACTTAGGAGCCCAGCAGGGCTTGGCAGCACAAGGAAACAACAACTAATGACTTAATAGACAGCCATCAACACACCAAGGAACAGCTAAAAAGCCACAGACAGCCAAGCATCACATAAATACTATACATAGAATAGCACACATTCTGGTGAGAGATAAGTTCCCTGAGGGTGGTGTCCGGTATAAATCAGAAGACACAACCTCCGGCCCCAGCGACCAACCCAGATGGAATTCTGCAAAAAGACCATAGTTTCCCCAAAGGCTCCATGGCACAAAAAGGTGAAGAACCCCTAATCTGGGATGGTGGGTGATGGTGGATGGCCTTCCTGATTGTCTCTGCAGGAGACAAGGCTCTCTTGGAGATTCAACTTGTCCCAACATTTGGGAGATTTAAGAAAGCAATCAAAATTGGTTTATTTCAGGAAAGGAACAACTGCAACATTTTCCTTTTCCGTTATATGGATGTTTACGGTTCCTCAGACTTCCTGGGTTGGTCTTCTATTTCTTTCTCATTTATCCCATATATATACCGTTATCTTTATTCATCACAGTTATATATATTACTGAGTCAATCCAGTTTACCCACAAGACCGTAAAACTGCTTGGAGATGATTAGCAACTGAAATGGTATAATAGAAGTCTGATAAAACATATAAAATACTGCTTTTATAATGCCTTGGTAAGACCACACTTGGAATATTGCATCCAGCTTTGGACACCACGATATTAAAAGGATGTTGAGACTTTGGAAAGAGTGCAGAGAAGAGCAACAAAGATGATTAAGGGACTGGTGGCTAAAACATATGAAGAACGGTTGCTGGAACTGGGTATGTCTAGTGTGGTGAAAAGAAGGACTAGGGGAGACACGATAGCAGTCTTCCAATATTTGAGGGGCTGCCACAGAGAAGAGGGAGTCAAGCTATTCTCCAAAGAACCTACAGATGGGTCAAGAAGCAACAAATGGAAACTCACCAAGGAGAGAAGCAACCTGGAATTAAGGAGGATTTCCTGATAGTGAGAACAAATAATCAGTGGACCAACTTGCCTCCATCAGTTCAGGACCTGGAATAAAATCCAGCTTATTTTCTTTTTCCTCTCTGCCTCTGATTACTCAGCTGTACTGATGAGGCAACACTTCTGGAGCTTCTGAAGGATTTACGTCTTTCGTAACCGTGACAGAGTTATGGACATCTGACTCAAATTGTTGTTTTTCTCTAGAAGGGCCTCTTGGGAAGACCTCCCATTAAGAGCTCTTCTGTCCCGTAATCAAATGAAGTCGAAGGAAATAACCTATTATGATCCTGTCCCAAAGCTCTTTGTTGAGAGTTTATTAAAATACACATTACATGGACTTAAAACACTTGGGATAAGAAGCTAAAGCTGCCTTTTAAACCACCTCTGCTGTCCTTGGACTACGGGAGGGTGGGCCACGTCAGAACTGGTCAGAACCGGCCGAATCCCACCCGCTGGGCAGGAAGGGCCCTTCCGTTTGGCCTGCACCACAGCAGGTACAAAATCCTCTCTGAAGGATCAGAGGCAAGGTGGGCCAAGAGGAGCCTCCCCTGAGCAGCCATGGCTGGAGCAGAGCCCTCCGCTCCCTCCAAGAACCCGGCTGAGCAGGGACGGAAGAAGGAGCAGCAGCTCCTGGAGTTGCAAGAGGGCGGCTCCGTCATAGGCACGAAGCGGGGCTCCACACAGCGCCCGGAGGAGAAATAGAGAGGAAGACAAATGCTTCCCCTGCTCCGCTTGTCTTCTGTCTCCCCTCAGTGATGCCGCCAGGAGAGGGAGGGAGGGGGAAGGAAGAAGGAAGGAAGAGGGAAGGAGAGGGAGGGAGGGAGGGAGGGAGGGAAGGAAGGAAGGAAGGAAGGAAGGAAGGAAGGAAGGAAGGACAGGGAAAGGAGGAGAGGGAGGGAGGGAAGGAAGTAAGGCAAGGGAAGGAGGGGGGAGGGAAGGAAGGAGAGGGAGGGAGGGAGGGCGATGGAAGAAGGAAGGAAGAGGGAAGGAGAGGGAGGGAGGGAAGGAAGTAAGGAAAGGGAAGGAGGGGGGAGGGAAGGAAGGAGAGGGAGGGAGGGAGGGAGGGGGATGGAAGAAGGAAGGAAGAGGGAAGGAGAGGGAGGGAGGGAAGGAAGGAGAGAGGAGGGAGAGGGAGGGAGGGAAGGAAGTAAGAGGGAAGGAGGGGAGAGGGAAGGAAGGAGAGGGAGGGAGGAAGGAAGGAAGGAAGGAAGGAAGGGAGGGAGGAAGGAGAGGGAAGGGAGGAGGGGGAAGGGAGGAGAGGGCGGGAGGGAGGGAGAGAGAGGGAGAGGGAAGGAAGGAGAGGGAAGGAAAGAAGAGGGAAGGAGAGGGAGGGAGGGAAGGAAGGAGAGAGGAAGGAGGGAGAGGGAGGGAGGGCAGGAAGTAAGGAAGAGGGAAGGAGGGGAAGGGAAGGAAGGAGAGGGAGGGAGAGGGAGGGAGGGAAGGAAGGACTCGTGAGTCCTCTCTCTTCAATAGGGGAGGGGGCAACTGCTCAGACTCTTTCCAGGATCTGGCTATCGGACGCCCGTCTTCTCAACTGGATGACCACCAGGCAAGAAGAGCGCATATAGGGCTAACTGGTGCATTAGCCAGAACCGCTGACCCGGCAGGGTTCCCAACTGGTGGGGCGGCTGCCCTGGGGCTGGCCAAGTCCAGAAGAAATGCCAAAGGGGCAGATTTGCTTGGAATCGCAAACCGTGAGCCGCCCCTCAAGCAGCCCCTCTGGAGGCGAGGGAGGTGCTGCTGCCCGTCAAACCGCTTTCCAGGCCTCTGGCCACTGCTATCAAGGACGTCAGGGGCCTCCTTGGAATCAAACCAGAGTCAAATGTGCCCTCTTGGAGAGCTAAAGACAGCAGTCACAGCCAAGGAATTAAGTCTGATTCGTTCCGGTTCCCAACCAATGAACGGGGGTTGCTGGGGGCTTTGTTGTAGCATTGCAGGGAAGAAACATAAGCACCGGGGGGGGGGGGGGGGGGCTTGCATATAAGCCTCGCTGGAAGAAAAGGCTTCCCTTTCCACGCACGTAAAAGCGCCAACCTCACACCCTGTTTGTGGGTGCACTGTTCAACGGGTATTGCGCAAGAGCATACCATCTTCCCCTGGGACCCCAAGACACAGAACATAATAAGAGTTGGAAGGGACCTTGTAGGTCATCTAGTCCAACCCCCTGCCCAAGCAGGAGACCCTGCACCATTTCTGACAGATATCAGTCCAGCCTCTTCTTGAAAGCCTCCAGCGATGAAGCTCCCACAACTTCTGTTCCATGGGTCGATTGTTCTCACTGTCAGGAAATTCCTCCTTATCTAATCAGTAAATTCATCATTTGGAGGCATATTGACTTGGAAATTGAGCTCAAATGGGTGCTGGGCTAGGAGAAGACCCCGTTTCTAAGGGGTCAACCCTGAGGCTGCACCTCCAGACTGTGCATGGTAGCACTACAGGAAGCGACAGTGGTGAAAAATATGCTCTCACATTTCAGTGCCGCCCCTCAGGAACGGGTGATTATTTTGACTTGCGCAAAATCTCATCCTTTACACGGCAGAAATTGTACTGCTTTGTACAAATAATTAGGGAGTAACCACCAGTTCTGAGGTTTGACAACTATCAAAAGGAAACATTTAAAAATAACTCTTTAAAATGAAAGATGAAGCTGTTTTGTTCTTAGAGTGACATCCTCTGTCAAGCAAAATATGCTCTATTTAAAAGTATAGATAGATTTCTTGAATTTGACTGGTTAACAATGGTGACTTCCTTGACATATTTTGACTTTTAAATCAGCTAAAACTGGATTTACAAGGCAGTAAAATTAGTGTTCTTAAAAGTTCACAAAAAAAGTTGAAGTAACGATTTGAAAACTTTGTTTATGGACAAAGCAAGTTGACAAGAGAAATATTGCATCTTTTTTTCAACATTAACTGAGTTACAGAAGAAATATGGTGAAACTAATACATGAGATATGATTTCTGTATGAACTTGTATAAAACTGAAGTGAATATTTTCCTCCAGCTGATGCTGGAAAAATATACACTAACAACCCATTTATCATTAACCCCCAAGATGAGAAAAATACCACTGACTCTATCGGATGTAAATTCATTAATTGAATTTGCCTGTGATATTGCCTTAAAGGAAATGTTGGAACATTGAATATTCACATCTTATGAAACTGCTATTTCTTGATGTGCAAGATATAAATATGACATGGTTTTTCTTCTTCCGTTTTCTATAAGTACCGTAGAGAAGATTTGTTTCTTTTGCTCCAGTTAAACTGGACTTTTGTATGTAAGTATCAAAAGGAAAACAGGAAAAAAAAACCCAGTTCCCAGTCATTATATAAGGTTGGAGAAACTCTGCTAAGCCCTCCTCAACTCCTCAAGCCCTCCTCCTCTAGCCTCATCTTTAAAAAATCCAGAAAAGAGGAATCCACTTTTGCTTTAGGTCTCAACCTTGGCAGCTTTGAGATGGATGGACTCCAACTCCCAGAATCCCCAGCCAGGAAGCTAGAAGTTGGAGTCCATTAATCTCAAAGCTGCCCAAGTTGAGAGGTGCTGCTGCCTTACAAAAACAGTTCCAAGCCTCGGAGAGCTTCTACCAGTAGCAAATCCCTCCTAATCTCTTTGCAGGTTCACCCCCATGTTTGCTTGACCTTAGGATCAAGAGAGAAGAAATCCATCTTCTCTTGCCCTTTTAAAAATTTGATTTTTATGATTTTTATTTTCCTTTATGACCCACAGTGGCGCAGTGGTAAGTGCGCAGTACTGCAGGCTACTTCTGCTGACTGCTGGCTGCCTGCAATTCGACAGTTCAAATCTCACCAGGGTCCAGGTTGACTCAGCCTTCTGTCTTTCCGAGGTGGGTCAAATGAGGACCCGGATTGTTGGGGGCAAGAGGCTGACTCTGTAAACCGCTCAGAGAGGGCTGGAAAGCCCTGTGAGGTGGTATATAAGTCAAAGTGCTATTGCTATTTTCCTTCCTTCTCTTCTTCTCTCCTTCCCTCCTTCCTTCCAGGTGGTTAGAATGCAGAATTGCATGCTAACTCTGCCCACAGTCAGCAGTTCGATCCTGACCGGCTCAAGGGTGACTCAACCTTCCATCCTTCTGAGGCGGGTCAAATGAGGACCCAGATTGTTGGGGGCAAGAGGCTGATTCTGTAACCTGCTTAGAGGGGGCTGGAAAGCACCACGAAGCGGTATATAAGTCTGCTATTGCTCTTTGCTCTCCTGCACTTGATGGTCTTTTTGCTATTGTATCTCCCGTATCTTGCAAGGGGCCCCTTTTCATCCATCTATAGGCATTACACACAACTTCTCTGAAGTAAGGCGGGCAGCTATGAGCAGGGAGACCTCCTTCTCCCCACCACAGCCAGCCATCACCACACCCTCTGTGCCTCAAACCAGCATGTGGCTTGTTCTGCCTTCTGAATGGTGGGAGGGGCACCTCAGAGACTCTTGGTTGCCTTCCCACATTCAGATTTGGAACTTGTTCTCAGGCTCCAAAGACCCAGCAAGATTCTTCTAAGCAGTTTGTTTTATTCTTCCTCGCCTCTAGACAGAGAACTTACCCAACTGAAACAGACTGTTTGTACCATTAAATATACTCTTGAGAACTCTTGGGGAAGAGCCATCTTGACTCGCTTTCTCCCACACAAGCTATCCGAGATCTGTTTCAAGGGGTGTGATTTAACCGGTGTAACAACCGGTTTGGTGAGCGTGCGCTTGGCGCACATGCCGAGGATTTGCTACTGTCCTCCGCCTGCAATCCTGCACTCTCCCTGTGTGTTGAACAGCTGGCGCGGGGCAATCCGCTGTGCCGTGCGCAGCAGCTGAGCTCGAAAACCAGGAAACGAAGGTGGGAGGGCCAGCAGCTGATCATCGGAGTGAACTGGTTCACTGACAGATGATTGTCGGAGATACCGGTTCAGCCGAACCAGGCCAAACTGGCAGAAGACCACCCCTGCTTTGCTCTCTCTTGGTCTTCTGGGAGGCCTCCTTCCACCTCATTCCTCCTGGGAACGAAGATGGCATTCCACCCCACTAGCAGGCCAGCGGGGAAGGGAGCAGAAGAGGCTCCCCCAGAGGAACTGCGCAGAGTGGCCTCACACCGAAGGTGCCCTGGGGACGAGGTCAGTGGAGGAACTGTCATCTGATGACCCAGAAGCATCTTGACATTGGAGAGGGGCAGCATCTGTCTCCAGGCCAGGAGGTGGAGAGAGAGAGAGAGAGGAGGAGTGTGCATGTGTGTGCATGTGTGTGCAAGGCCAGATTCAACTAGAGTCCAAAAATGCCACGGCCTTCATTCACAAGACAGATCCTTCAAGTGCCAACCCTCCCTACATCCAGCACAGAGCTCTTGCAGGACCCCCTAATGATCTGCTCAAGATGGAGGATCAAGTAAGCAGGAGGGGAAGGAAGGGAACTGCAGTGGGGGAACCTCCTCCCCACAACTTCCAGGTGGGAAAGCCACAGGGTGGTGGAGAGAGCGGTGGAGGCTGCGTTCAGTTGACCAGACAGCCTACCTCGGTCAACGTTTTAAAGACCTGCTCCATATCTGCCTGGCAGCTGGCCTGCGAGGACAATCATCTGGCTGTATTTTGGTCTGCTCATCACCAAAGAGACTAAAAATAGAGGGAGAACAGAGGCTCATCAGCACCTCCCCATCAATCACAGTGGCAGCCTCTGAAATTAACTCTCCCCCACTGACAGCACATTGCTTCAAAGTGTGTGTGTCTGTGTGTGTGTCTGTGTGTGTGTGTGTGTGTTGCCTTGCCTTGCTTGGTGCCCAAAATGTGGATTCTCTCCAGATTTTCTAAGACTGCTGAAAGCAGAATCGGTATTTTTATTGTTAAATTAATTGCTGGGTTTCTAGCTCAAAGGGCCTCGAGGTACCATTTATAGATATGTATAAACATTTGGAGTATGGCAGGAGAAAAATGGGAGCATTTGCCTCCAAACTAATTTTGCATTTCCTTCTAAACTTTCAAAACTCTGAATGCTTAATTTGCCTTTTTGACAAGTTTTGAAATCGGGCCCTTTTCAATTCAGCTCTTTCGTCGCTCTCCCAAGAGCACTCCTGGATCAAACCATATCATCATTCATGGCTCTATCTTGGGTTGTTTTGGCCATATTCTGCAGACCTCTCCCAAGCGTGGCAGGGGGCGGTTCCACAGGAAATGGAGGAGGGGCCAGGAAAACGGCCCCTGAGCAGAGAGGGTTCTTTTGGCGTGAAAGGATGGGCAATGCCTTCCAGGCTGGCGTAGATTCAAAGCAGTATTTTGAAAACCAAACCCAGAATATAGAAAGTATATCTGGGGACCACGAGCTGCAAATGCGTTAAAGGGGCTGGGGGCAAGGATATCACAACGATGCCCAGGCCATGTGATCAAAGCCCCTCCTCCCCCCCTGATCTTTTAAACCAGGGTTTGCTGGCTGAGGAATTCTGGAAGTTGAAGTCCACAAGTCTTAAAGTTGTCAGGGTTGGAGGCCCCTGGTTTAAACATCAGAACTGCACTCCCTTTGCAGACACCCCTGTAAATTAAGATCATTTTTCTGAGGTGGGAGGCCTGAAATTCATCAGGTGTCCTGATCCCGCACAGGCCTCGATTCTGTTCTCCAGGCTTAGCCTTCCCTTCCTTTTTGCAGATGGGCTAAAATACACACACACAACAAGCACACACGCACACACGCATGGCACTTAAATGGAATTAAGGACACCAGCTGCAAAGGCTGTGCAAGGACTGAACATTCAAGTGTGGAGTGAACTTTCTTACTGTTCAAATCAAACCACATGAAATGTGCAATTCTAATTATTATTATTATTATTTAGATCTCCAAATGGAGCCAATTGGCTTTATACCCACGTACATTCTGCCTTTGGATGGTGTAAATCACACACCCACATTCCCTCCATGGAGTGTGACCCCCCAAAGCACCCCCTGAGTATCCCCAGCTGGGGAATGGGCTCCCTGGGGTCAACCACAACCCCAGGCCTCAACCGTTCCCTACATCCTTCCGGCCAGCTCTGCTGAGTTTACTCACGTCGGAGGCAGGTCCCTTGTCGGCCCCTGGGCAGGAGAAGGTAACAAACTCATGGCACCTCTTGTGGACAACGAAGCAACAAACTGCAACGAGAAAAGTGAGGGTTCAGGTTAATAGGGGGCTCGTGAATAAGTCTTCAGTCCGGCTTAGGGATAATCCTTGGGGTGCCCCATGTTATCCCTGCCTTTTCTTGCACTCCACATCCTGATTTTTGCATTTAATGTGGATTTTGTAAGGCAGAAGTAATTTGTTTTCCTGTCTTTTAAAAAAAATAAGACGAATTTGTTTAATTTACGGATGTGACAAGATTCTCATCTTTATGTGGAGTGGTGGGGGGGGTGTAGAAACAGACCTTGCAAGATTTTTCTCTGCAAAAGTCATGAAGGATTCTGCAGAGAAAGCCATTCATCTCTGTGAATTAGTGGCCAGTAAAGTCAGGTTCTGCAGGGGCCTTTGCTAACTCTAGTGACCATGGCCCACAGCCAAGATGGATGGGAGCTGGAATCCAAAACACTTGGAGATTGAGGAAAAGGGCCCAAGGGATGCGGTCAGATCAAGTGGTTGGTTTGTCTGCTACTCTAATCCAAACAACAGTCTTAGCAGATTCATTTTAATCCAGACTCGGCCCTTTGTGCCCAGGAACAATAAGGAAACAAGCGGCAGAGACTGGTCTTTATCCAGGGGTCCCCAAACTCCGGAGTGAGTCCGTCACTTAAGACAATGGCACCAACATCTGACTCTCCTTCTGCATTTAACCAGCACTGCAAATCACTGATTTGTCCAGGGAGACCTACAATTCCTAGGTGGTTCATATTCAGAGCAGTGGTGGGATTCAAATTTTTTGACTACCGGTTCTGTGGGCGTGGCTTGGTGGGCGTGGCAGGGGAAGGAGACTGTAAAATCTCCAGTCAGAGGTGGGATTTGCCGGTTCTCCGAACTACTCAACATTTCCACTACTGGTTCTCCACAGCTGTCAGAACCTGCTGAATCCCCAAGTGCCACAATCTGTTTCTTCTGACAAACTGGTGTGATGGTATCAGCGATTCTGTTCATCGGGCATCCAGATTCGCTCCACCCTTGCAACGATGGGTCTGCGGGCTTTTTACCACCCATGTTCAGAGCAGAAGGACAACCATACATATCTATTTATTGAGTTCAGCGGTGGGATTCAGCCGGTTCCGGGCAGTTCTGGAGAACCAGGAGCGGAAATTTTGAGTAGTTCGAAGAAACGGCCAATCCCACCTCTGACTGGCCCCGCCAACCCCATCTCTTCTCCGCCTCCCATTGAGTCCCAGATGATCGGCTGGGTCTCCTTTGGTTGCCCTGCACAGGAGAACAGAGCTGGAAAGCAGGTTAGTGGGGTGGGGAAGGAAGGGGGATTTTGCAGTACCCTGTCACACGCACCTAGCCACACCCACAGAACTGGTAGTAAAAAGATTTGAATACCACCACTGATTGGGTTTATATGACCTCTCCCCTCAACCATGGAAGGGGACTCTGGGTGTCATGCAATAAAACAATATATTATAAAACCACTTTTATAAATATTATAAAATATTTGGAAAAACCACTAAACCAGGGATGTCAAACTCAAGGCCCACGAGCCAGATTCGGTCCACGGGGTGCTTAGATCTGGTCCATGGTGCCTCTGCCAGAGAAATGGAGCTTGGGAGGGCCACACACGTTTTCGCTCCGTTTTCGCTGGCAGAAGGTTGCAGGAGGCTGTCGCAGCCGGAAATGGGGCTCAGGAGTCCATTTTCTCTGGCAGAGCACTCAGGCCTCCAAAGGCACCCCCGACATGAGTGACACTGAGCTGGCCATGCCCACTCGGGCCACACCCACCCTGGCCCCCTGAGGTCAAACACAACTCTGATACGGCCCTCAGTGAAATCTAGTTTGACACCCCTGCACTAAACCAAAAGCAATTACGCATAAATAAAAACAAGATCGCAACAAGATTGTTAAACATGGTGCAGCCAATGCGCGCTGGCTCCCTTCAGCCAGTGCTGGAGGCAAACATCAGTCAGGGAGGAAAATGCATATAAATGTGAAGGCTGAATACATAAAAATTGAGCTTGGCTCTCCCAAGTTTAAAGCCGTAAAGACCCCTCTTGCCAATGCCAGAATTGGCACTGCCAGCCCTCTTTGGGGCCCTCCAGATGCCTGCAAAGGACTAGCAGAGCCACCGGGGGCAGTTTGGGAGCACGTGGCCATCTCAGCAGTTGAGGGATAAATCGATCAAGCCGTTCTTGTCACCAGGCTGACTGTGGTGGATGAAGGGAAGCCATTTCGTTCACAAGGGAGCTCCGGCTGCACCTGGCCAGAAGGAACCCCCGGCTGCAGCCCGGACGGTTCGATCGGCGCAAGGATGCAGAGGTGTGCCATGCAGAGGCTGCCTGGCACTTCATCGCCTCCTGCTGCCCTTGGACTTGCCAGCAGCCAAGCAGAGGCGAGTGGGAAGAGAAGAGAGAGCATGTCCGATGGGAGCAGATCAGCAGAGCAGAGCCTCTGTGGCGCAGTGCTTAGAGCGCAGTACTAAAAGCTACTTCTGCAGCCAGCTGCCTACAGTTTGGCAGTTCAAATCCCACCAGGCTCAAGGGTGACTCAGCCGTCCATCCTTCCAAGTGGGGTAAAACGAGGAGCCAGATTTTGGGGGACAAGAGGCTGACTCTGTAAAACGCTTAGAGAGGGCTGTGAAGCACTGTGAAGAAGTATAGAAGTCTACGTGATATTGCTATTGCTATTATAGCATCCACCCCGGAGCTGGTCAATTCTGTGGCAGCTTTTTACATGTGATACTAAATAAGAAAACCCATATGGCAGAACCCATATTCCCTACTTCATGGAGGGAGGGAGAGACCAAGGAGGAATACAAATTTGCCCCATTCACACATCTCTGATTGGACTGTGACTGGTACTCTTACCAATACTCCACCCAGGGAGGCTGTTTTTCCCTGGATCATAACTGTATCCATCCAAGGTGCTTCCTTGATGCCAAGAGCATTTGTCCAAAAACTCCCTTGGCTCCTGGAACCTCGCTCAACATGAGCCAACAGTGTGCAGCGGCAGCCCAAAAAGTGACTCAACCCTCCACCTACCCAACCCGGCATTTGCTGCTGCTTGGGGAAGCCCAAAGGGTTGAAAAATGCCCAGGGCAGCTCCCCGCCCCTTCCAAGACGGCCCAAACTCTACAGGTGCAAAATGCATCCGAGGCATCTCAAGTTATCACCAGCTTTTCTCTTGGATAAATTACTGGGTTTCTTTCCTTCTCAGTTTCCCAAAGAGAAAGGCAATCTGCTTTACCGATCTGCCTTCCCGCTCCTCATCTGAGCCGCTGCCTTTCTCAGCTTGGCCAAGCTGCCCTGGCCAAGGGGGTGGGGGGGGGTGTTGTTCCCATTTTGGGAAGTTTTCGTGGCTTGCTAACATAAATTACCTTCCCTAAAGTATCAGCTATCTTTGAAGCCTGGGCGCCTTCGGGGGGCGAAAAGAAAGCTTTTAAAAAAAATCTTCCTCTGGTGGTTCATCAAGTGAAGATGCCGTGAGGAAGCTGCTACTGGGTGGATCACATCTGCATTCACACACAAACAACACACACACACACACACACACACACACACACACACATTGTTTTGAAGACCTTTGTTTTCCCAATGCTTTTTACTTTGGCGAGTCTTGGAAACATGTCAGTTTTGATTCTATCAGAATGTCTTAGCAATTCTGTTTGCCCTGTTCTGTTTTTATTTATTGATGGTTTACATCCATGTAGTGAACAAGCCGTTTTTCCAAGCAGAATTTGTTCCAAGCGGAGAACAGGCTGGTTGAAAAGAGGAGTGGAAGTCCCTGTTTTTTCTCATAATTGTGTGCAAAGGCCACTGAAACTGACCAAACGAATTTCCCCTGGCCTCCTCGCATTGAAATGTAGGAGCCTGATGTCCTCCTTCCTTTGGGCTACTGTTTTTTAAAAATGATAACAGATAATCAGAGTTGGAAGGGACCTTGTAGGTCATCTAGTCCAAACCCCCCCCCCCCAAGCGGGAGATCCCAGACCATCTCTGACAGGTGGCAGTCCAGTCTCTTCTTGAAAGCCTCCAGTGATGAAGCTTCCACAACTTCCGAAGGCAACTTCTCTTCCATGGGTTGATAGTTCTCCCTGTGAGAAAGTTTCTCCTTGTTTCCAGGTTGAATCTCTCCTTGATCAGTTTCCATCCATTATTCCTTGTCTGGCCCTCAAGTGCCTTGGAGAATAGCTTGACCCCCTCTTCCCTGTGGCAGCCCCTCAAATATTGGAAGACTGCTCTCCTGTCTCCCCTGGTCCTTCTCTTCCCTTGACCAGCCAGGCCCAGTTCCTGCAACCATTCATTGTATGTTTTAGTCTCCAATCCCTGTGAAATCAAAGCAAAGAAAAGGGAAAGGAAGGGAAGCCCTGAGAAGCATTTCCAAGTTTGCTCCCTTATACAGTCATGAGTGTCCCCAACCACCAGGGCAGTGGCGGGATTCAAAAATTTTTACTACTGGTTCTGTGGGTGTGGCTTGGTGGACATGGCAGGGAAAGGATATTGCAAAATCCCCATTCCCTCCCCACCCCACTATCCTGCTTTCCAGCTCCGCTCTCCTGTGCAGGGCAACCAAAGAAGATCCAGCCGATCAGCTGGGACTTGATGGGAGGCAGAGAAGAGATGGGGGCGGGGCCAGTCAGAGGTGGGATTGGCAGGTTCTCCGATCTACTCAAAATATCTGCTACCTGTTCTCCTGAACTGGTTGGAACCGGCTGAATCCCACCTCTGCACCAGGTCAATCCAGAGGCAGAAAAAAAAGAAGGAACGGAAGCAAGGAAAGGTTCCTGAGGGATGGACTGTAAATAGGGCACCTCCTCTTTCAGAGCTGTCAAACCCTGGGAGAGGAATGACTGGTGGTGGGAGATCCTTTGTTCTCTGCAGAAGACAGAAAGGGAGGATACCAGCCCCACTGCAGGATATACCGAAATGCCCTCTGACCAGGGAGGCTCCACGTGCCACAGCCAAGTGGGAGAGGGGGCTGAGGGGAGACCCCGGAGGGAAGGAAGTTATTGGGGGGGGGTAGCCAGCTAGGATGCTTCTGTCTGGGTGAACCTCTAGAGACAAGGGTGGGCCTCAGAGGGGCAGTCCATGCAGGAATTCTCTCACTGCCGAGAATTGAGTGGGCTCATTGGAGAGACAACAAGAACGGTGCCCCGTTCGGACAGATGTGCTTGCAACAGCCTGACAGTCTAGTCTTGATCAAGTCATTGTATGTAATTACTCCACCATTGAGGCAGGCTATGTTTTTCGCAGACCGGTCCGTGTTCTTTTGAATGGCATATCTACTACGTGGAATTGTGGGAATGGGCGTCTCTGGGGCCTTCTCTTGGCGGACAAGCTAGTCCACCCAACACTGTAGGCTAGGGATTTCCAATCTTGGACTTTAAAATGTGTGGGCTTCAACTCCCAGAATTCCCCAGCCAGCATGAACAATTCTGGGACTTGAGACCCACACATCTTCAACAGCAGTGGGATCCTATCGGTTCTACTATCAGTTTTACTATCGTGCGTGCGTGCCCTTCCCCCACACCAGCTGAGGCCTGCAACGTCAATCAAGAGAAAAATGCAGGGGCACCTTCGGGGGGGGGGGGGCAATCCTGCGCTTTTCTCTTCTTTCTCCTCTCAGCTGATTGTCAGAGGATTTTTTTCCTCCTCTCAGCTGATCGTCAGAAGCTTTATTTTATTTTTTACTACCAGTTCGGGCAAACCGGTCCAAACTGGTAGCACACCACCACTGATCTTCAAGGTGCCAAGATTGGGAACGCTCTGACAGGAATTATCCAGAACCAAAGACAAGATACAGGAGGAGGAAAGAAACAAGGTAATTTACAACATCAACGGTAACAGTTGCATCCATTGCTAGTGGGACAAACATCAGTCAGTTGAAAACCAGAATCCATGAACACTGGCTGGCAGTCCATCGCTACCCTGCCAAATCTCTAATCTCTGCCCACACTGACACCGAACAGCAATTGGGGCCATGCAAGAGTCATCGGCCACGCTACCACCCACCATGCCCATGAGTTAATCGAAGCCTGGCACCCCACAAGCAATTGCAGCAACAGACATATTGACCTACAACCAGCCTATGAACCCCTTTGAACTGAAATCAACCACACAGCCAAGCAGAAATGGCACCGACCATCAACCATCCCACACAACCCCACAACCAACAGTTCACCTCCCAATGACCCTCACCGGACCTGACCTCCCCATTTGCAAGACCCATCACAAAACCCTCGCCTGACATGATCCTCACCTGACTTGGCCATCACAAGTCCTTCTGACCACACAAAGTCCTTATAAGCAGAAGAACATGGATGCAAACATCCCTTAAACTCTGCTGAAGACGCTACCCAGCCTGGTAACGAAACACTCGGAAACCAACCCACAAGCTCAGAGAATGAACCTCCACCCTCCCTGGAAACCCTTGCTATAGGCTCCAGTACACCTGGGATGGAAGACTGGATGGACTTGCAACAGATGAACCACTTCCTTACGGTCAGAGGCTATGAACAGACTGTTAGGGTGAAATTCATGCAATTTTGACCTGCCTGAGATACGCAGGTCAAAAGATCCTGTAGTGGCCTCCACAGGGTCATGCAGCTTTCATCCGAATGACAAAACTGTCTGCCCATCGCAGGTGTGTCTGTGGTGCTGCTCAAAGAGACGCGCACGGGGGGGGGGGGGGATTTGGGACATGACATGGCTGCTTTCATCAGCCTGGTTGCCCATTGTTGGGGACCTCTGATGAGGAGCCTCTGCACTTTCTTTTCTTTCTCTTGTTTTTATTTCTCTGTCATTCATTCTGTTTAGTTAAATAAGAGAATTGCTTTTTAAAAAATTGGAAAGGTTTTTTTTTTTTTTTGCTGCAAGAATCAGACCACCCATCTCCAATTCTGGATCCCCAATTAGCAGCTGAATTCTCACAAGTCTCTGTTTCTGTTTGGGGTTAAAAGCAAAATCCTCACCTCTGCCAAGGAAGTTCTTGAGGTCTAGTTGTGCCCTTAAGTGGTTTTAACTCTCATGGTGCCTGCAGGAAGAGCCCAACAAATATCAGAAGCTGTTTGGATGCTTGCAGGGTGGGGTGTCTAATCTGCTGCTGTTAAACAGTTTTATCTGTTGCACATAAAAACCAGGCAGAGTTTCTGTCACGCTCATGGATGCTATCTTGACTTTTTTGACCTTGTCCTACGAATGCCCCACTGTGGGGTCCAGGAAAACCATGGTGGTTTCCCCCAAATGGCAAAGACTTTTATCCCTGGCAGGGACCTTCTCCTGTCCCGAGAAGCTGCTTCAGAGAACCTGCGTTATTTGGATATCTATTTCATCTATTTCAAGGCTGGCTTTTTGCTTTTTGCTTTCTGCAGAACCACTTCCTGTTTTCAACAGACCATCTCAGGTTTGCCTTTGGGAAAAAGCAGCCACCCACGAGACCAGCAGGTGCTTCCTTTGGCCCACCCAGCCACGACCGGTGCCTAGGGGTGCCCCGAGCCTGCTGCAGCCAATGACGCCGGGCGGTATAGTATCCACAGGGGGGTAGGAGAGCCCCAACCCGGCCAAGGGTCCCCGCTGGGCTCAGCTGGAGTCCACCAGGCAGCCAAGAGCAAAGACCTTGCTAGTGACACGGCTAACCCAAGTGCAGAGGCCCAGCGCTGCCCACAAGCTCTGAATTCCAGCCTGGAAAGGAAGCCAAAAGCCGAAATCCAAAATAAACTCAGACAGATCCAGCTGTTGGCCAATCAGCAGAAGGCAACGTGGTTCACACTGGCAAAAGCATTGACGCTCCTGAAAAGCCCTGGGGCACACTTGCCCCCTGAACATGGTGCAGTGGTGGTATTCTAGCGGTTCGGCCCGGTTCTGCCGAGCCGGTAGCGGTGATGAGCAGCAGAGACCGAACCGCTTCTCTCTGCCGCTCTGCTGTTGGGCCCACCTGCCTGCCTGGGCTCCTACACTCACTTTCCTCCTTTGCTTTTGAAGCACAGCTGCTTTGCGCAGCACGACAGAATGCCGCGCAGCAACCGCTGAAGCAACTGGGAGAGTGCAGCCTTGCAGGAGGTGAGTTGGAATGCCTCTGCGCCTGTGCAAAGTGCGCATTTGGGACCCGTGCGCATGCAAAGGGTGTGCACACGCACAAAGTGCACCCGCCACGCCATGCCCACTGAACCGGTGGTAAAACTTTTTGAATCCCAGCCCTGACATAGCGGCGTTTACTGCAGGAGAGGCCATTGTGGGTGGGCAGTGTCAAGAAAGCAGTCGGGTGGCAGAGGAGGACAAAAGATGGTGGAAAAAATGGGAGCTGGGAAGAACTGGAGACCTTCCTCCTCCGTCCCACTCTTGTGGAGACACTAGCAAGGCCCGGCCCCATCGCAGGCTGCAGCCTTGCCCAACCTGCTTTCTGGGTTAACCCAACGCGGGGAACTCCTAGTCAATTAAACAAGCTGAGCACACAGCACAGATAGCTTTGCAAACTAAGATGATTATTAACTAAATTTAATGTGCACTCTCCATTGCATCCAGTAGGGCTAATGAGTAGGTTTAAGACTGTTGCTTAAATGATATGTTGAGGTAAATAATAGCCGTAGACATAGCTCTACTCCCCCCCCACGCATTGGATACATCACCCCCTTCCCCCAGATGGTGTCGTGAACGGCTAGAAAAATGAAGGAGGACCACCTGGTGGCCTCCTTCTCATCTGCTCACCTCTGTGTTATGTACATAAAAGGGATAAGACTAGAAGGACCCAAAGCCCCTCCCTTGGGGACCCTCCACAGGGCTTGTGTCCACCAGCTCTAGAAAGGTGGGGTTGGTTGATTTTGGGGGTTGAGGTATTTTTCAAGAAGGTATTTTTTTTCTCCTCCCGATGATCAGCTGTTCTGATGATCAGTTGGGCTGGGATCCCCCTTGCTGTCTCACTGCTTCCCTCAGGAGGCTTCCCCGAGGCCCAGGAGGCAAAAAGGGGCATGCGGGGGGTGGGGTGTTGTTGCTCCCCCTGCACCCCATTTTTTGCTTTCCTGGGACCCAGGGAAGCCTCCTGAGGGCCCAGGAGACAAAAAAAAGGGGGGGAGAAGGAGGAGGAGGAGGAGGAGGAGGAGGAGAAGAAGAAGAAGAAGAAGAAGAAGAAGAAGAAGAAGAAGAAGAAGAAGAAGAAGAAGAAGAAGAAGAAGAAGAAACGACGTCCACCCAGTCACATGGCCACACCCACCTAGCCACACCCACCTAACCACACCCATAGAACCGATTGTTTAAAAAACTGAATCCTACTGGATCCCCCTCAAGGAAGATCTTCAGTTCCTGGGCCTCCTTTGCCAATATCCTGGTAGGGAAATGTGGCCTCTGCTGTTTAGCTCCTTCCTGTACATCTGTGCAAGGCCCCAAGGATGGGGCAGGATCCTCCTTCGGATCGAGGCAGTACAGCCGATCTCTACTTCTGAATCATTTGGCCCATTTTCTCCTGGCCCCGAGGGAGGCGGTGCGGAAGCCCTTGGGCACGAAGCCAAAGGGCCCCCAAGCACCAGAGGCAGCCCCAGCAGCCTGGAGGGGGACCAGGGGCTTCACCTGCTCTCCGTGCAGACCTGGAGGGAGCGGCAGAGCATTGGAAGCCCTTCTTCACCCCACTCCGAGGCCGAGTGGGATCCGCACCTGCCCAGAGGTTCTTGTGCGACCTTGCATGAGGTTGGGGCACCTGGTGGTATCCTTGCCTAGCGGATGCATCCCAAGCAGGAAAGCCTCAGGAAGGCTTCTCTGCCTGACAAAAGAAGGACCAGGGACCTCCCTGAGGAAGCAGAGGCACCTGGATGCATTTTTGCAAATTCTTGGTCGTTTCCCACCCACCCACCCACCCCCACACTTCCCCCTCCCCCCCCTTTTTTTTAAAGTTCAAGAAGGTTGAAAGGCTTGGTGGGCAAGTGAAGGGTGAAGAGAACCGGGAGGCCTGCAGACAAAGTCCTCGTTGTGTAATCCTCCAGCCTGATTCGTCAAATGTCACCACCACCCCAGTCCATCTGGATACACACACACACCCCACCTCGCATTTTCCCAGGGCTTCATCTGTCTCCTCTATTTCTTGTTTCCACAAAAAGGAAAAAATTGTGCAGGGGGGGAAAGAGGGCATGTTGCCTGCTTTGTTTGGACTGGTGAGGGGGAGGAGGTCCTCCTTGGGGAAACTCCCCCCCAAATGTTATTTTCTGCAGGCTGGACAGACCCGAGCGGCCGATGCCACCAAAGGGGATCATTTCTCCTTCCTTCATTTCCGCTTTCTCGGTGCCAATGGGCAGGTCCAGGACCCATCGAAAAACGCCGCTGCCCCCAGTGCAATGACATGCAATCCAAGAACCGATTCCGATTCTCCATATTGATCCTGTGGTCCGACTGAAAAGAAATCCAGACATTGCAGCAGAGGCTTCCATGCCTTTGCTGGACTTTGGGAGAAGCCGCCGCCGCCGCCGTTTTCCTGCCCTCCTGTCAAATCCTGCAAGCAGATCCCAGACTCCGGACTAGTTGCCGGTCTAAAGCCAGAGGGCAAAGAGGCGGGGGTGGGGGTGGGGGAATAAGGCTGATTCAGAGCATTAATTCAGCGGCAGAAAAATAAACACTGTGGCAGGTGCTTCTTTTAACGTCTTTATAAACATAATAAGTAGGTTTTAGAAACCAGTTGTAGATTTCTCCAACATAGAGCAAACTCGGACAGAAACATGTTGCAAGTAGCTTCAGTAGCAACTCAGGAGCTGAGAAACAGGCGTCAGTTTCACTTTAGTTCATCAGGCAAGCATTATACACAGCAGAGGAGAGGAGCCGCTTCACTTTCAATAGACAGACTCAGAGCTCAACATAAGCTGCAGAGCTTAAAATAGAGCCACGCCTAGGCTACTTCTAGTTTCAGTTTCCAAACCGTCCTCATTGGCTGACCTTGTTACCATGCTCTAGTCCAGTTCAGGAATCTACTCTGACAAGGCTCTTGTTCTTTGCCCCCCTCCGCCCCCGCCTTGAGAGCTGCACCACTGGCGTCCCTGCAGTAGCTCAGAGGTGGGTCTGCACAGGGCAGGCAACGGATCAGCCAGATGTTCCCAGAACCCCACTTCATGGAAAGGAAGCGCCCCCACTCTTTCCTCCCCCCCCTCCTTCCATAGGCAGACTCTGCAATGGAGCCTTGCAAAGAATCCCACAGTCTCAGAACATAGAGTAACATGGATGGAAGGGGCTTTGGAGGTCTTCTAGTCTTCTAGCTCAACCAGGAAACCCCATAGTATTCCAGGCAAATGGCTGTCCAATCTCTTCTTGAAAGCCTCCAGATTCAGGCCTTGCTTGCTTCCTTTTGGGTCAAGAAGGGGCAGGAGCATCTGTCCTGGCTGCTTCCCTGGAGGAGAAGCCACAGGGGACCAGCCAGGGGTCCCAGAGCTCCTAACCAGCATCCTCGCTTCCTCCCCCAAGAGATCAGCCATCCAGACGGCACCTGCTCGAGAGAATCGTGGGCCCTCCTTGGGCTTTGAGATGGGGGGGCGCTACTTTTGCAGAGCCTCGGGGCTGCCTAAAGAGGGGGAGCTGTGGAGGCAAGGAATGGCAGTCCAAAGGGTTCTGGCTGCAGTCCAAAGGGTTCCAGTTCTGACACGCATCTTTTCTCTGGGGTATTTCTAACCCACGCATCTGTGCTTCAAAAGCGGAGGACGAAGGTGAGCATGGCAGCTCAGGTGGGCGGGTGGGCCCAACAGCAGAGCGGCAGAGAGAACCAGTTGGTCTCCGCTGCTCACGGCTGCTCCTGACTTGGCCGAACCGGGCCGAACCGGTAGAATATCCCCACTGACCTGGGAAGTCTCCCCCAGGGCTGGATGGCATCCCCGCCTTCTCTTCCATCCGACCTGCCCTCCCTTCCCTTCCTTCTAGTCCTTCCTTGCCCTCCCTGTGAGCTGCCTTTAATTTGCACTTAATTAACAGCCTTTCATTTTAGAAACCATCCAGGCAGCCCAAGGATTTCAGGGGAGCCCCTTCCAACGCTCTGCCCCCAGCTGTGCCCACCCTGCACCAAAGAGCAGCCACGCCTGCTTCAGCTCGGGAGCCGCCCAAATGTATCTGACGGATGGAATCTGGGACAGCAACTGCAAGAATCGATTAGCCGGCATGAACTAATTGCAGAACGCCTTTCACTGTGGAAGAAGCCGTTGGACAGTTCTGGGTTTCCTGCCCTTCCGTTGCTGCAGCTCTCCTTGCCTGGCCTCTTCCCGGGGGAAGCATGAATTCCCAGTCCGAGAACGAGGCAGAAAGGCAGCGGCAGCTGGAATCGGAATGCCACAGCCCAGAGAGACGTGTATGTGTGTGTGTGTGTGTGATAAAGTGTGACTGTTTTGTCTAGCAGCCACTTCCATGACTGGCAGCCAGGGCCAGCAAAGAATTTTTACATGGAAGAAACCACCAAAAACAAGGGTTTGAGATGAGGTGGCCCAGAAGACTGTGTGATGGGAAAACAACCAATCCAAGGCCCAGGCGGAGGGCAAGGAGCAAGTTTAGCGGGCTCTAGGGATGGAGACCCTCTAGACATGCAGGAATCCACTACAAGAAACCAGATCCAACTAGAGGGGAGGCAACTGATTATTGTTTGTTTGCTTGTTTGTTCGTCATCTATTTATTTAACAGAATAACAGAGTTGGAAGGGACCTTGGAGGTCTTCTAGTCCAACCCTGCCTGAGCAGAAAATCGCATTCCATTCCAGACAAGTGACTATCAAACCTCTTCTTGAAAGCCTCCAGTGATGGACCCCCCACAATTTCTGAAGGCAAATCATTCCGTGGGTTTATTGTTCCCACCGTCAGGAAGTTTAGTTCTAGTCCTTACTTCTAGGTTGCTTCTCTCCTTGATTAGTTTCCACCTTTATATTTATATCCCACCTTTATTATATTTTCAAGTAATTCAAGGTAATGTAGTACTCTTTCTTCCTTCTCTTCTCCCCGCAACCACCACCCTGTGAGGTGGGTGAGGACTGGCCCGAGGCACCCAGCTGCCTTTCATGGCTAAGGTGGGAAATTACTATCTCCTTCCCTATCTTGGTGCCTTAACAACTCCACCAAAGTGGCTCTTACAATTAATGATCCTTGCCTCTATTTTAAATTTTATATTCCATTTATGTTTAATATATCTTTATAATATTTTACTTCTACATGGCCTAGAGCCTCTATGTGAGGCAGTTTCTAAATATGATGAATAAAAAATAAATAAAAACTTCCCTTGGAATTTTAAAAAACCTGTAATGGCAGCCATCACATCATGTCAGGGGTGCGTTAAAGTACCAGAAGAGAATTTAAACCCTACTTCTCCAAAACCCACACAAAAATGGTTATTAGACAGCCAGACCATAAAGACTGCAGATATTCTGAAGCACTGGCCATTCTGAATCATAAAAGAGCACCTGAATTTGGCCCAGAAACTGACAGGCCACCAATCTAAGCTTCTTTTCACTGTAGTTCTGGGGTCTTTTGAACAAGCCTGGTTGGGCCAATTAAAACTGCCCATTCCTCCCCAGCAGAAGCTTTTCGAGTTGTGCCAAATACAAGCTGTGTTGAAGGCACTTCAAATCCAGGCTGGCGGGTAGCTGTGAACTATGAGCTATGATCCCTATGAACCTGCGCTACAGATAACCAGTTGGTTGTATAAGAATGACTACTCATCCACAGGAAGATGGAGGACCTATAGACAGCTGTGCTTCCAGGCAGCTGGTAATGAAACCTCCCAACTCAAATGCAGTGTTTCTGAACCTTAGCAAATTTTAAGATGGGTGAACTTCAACTCCCAGAATTCCCCAGCCAGCCATGCCACTTCAGGTTGCTGAGGTTACAGAAACACTTCTGCAATTTGGATTTTCTTACGTACACAGGCAAAGTGTTTGATGAGAGCAAGCAACTCCCCTCTCTCCAACGTAACAAGACGAAGAACTGGACTCTTTGGGCCGTAGGAGCTTCTGGAACCATTTTTATTTTGAAGCGGTCCATCGATTGGCCTCTCCCTCTTGCACAACTCTTTCAAAGTGCCTAACTCTTTAGAAATTATATTTTGGCTGTCCCCTACTCTTCTGACCTGGCCTCTCCCCTACGCCCTCATGTTTCTCCTGGGTTAATTATCCACTTTTGCACATTTAATCCTTAACCTGCCCACCTTTCAGGCTAGAAAGAATGGAGTGGGAACCCGGGTTTTGTGGGTGGGGGCGGGGTTCTTTATTTACACTTGTGTAGCAACCAGCGGATCAATGCAGAGGGCAGGGAGGGTGTGCCTCCCCCCTTTTCAGCCATTCAGCATGTTGCCTTTGAAATAGACAATAGGGCAGCAATGGGCAAGGTACATTTCCCTGGTCTCCCCTGCCACGGCTGTGTTCATGAGCCACGGAGCAGGTGCCCTGGCTTAAGGTGTGTGGGAGGGCAACCACTTCTTTAAACAATCAACCCCGTGGCTCCAACCGTTTCTGCCCTTTGCAGAATTTTGCATCGTGCAATTTCTCCACAAAAGGTGTCCGGCTGGCGTGTTTCCTTTGTGCCACGCACCTCACCTGCAAACAGCCTTTTGCAAAGCAGTGCCAAAATGCACCTTCAGCTGTGGGCTCACTTTCCCCCACCCCCCCCAGGGGAGATTTTAAATTACACAGGAGCTGGGCAAAGAACTGGCACTTTTAAGCCCTGGCCAAGGACAGTGGGTAGAGCCCTCAAATGCAGGACAGCGAGCCTAACACAGCAAGCCCAGGCCTCCCCAGCCCAGCGGGGAGGTGTGTGTGAGTGGTGTGTGTGTGTGTGAGTAGGATGCAGAGATCACCCACCACCACCAGAAGGGGAAACCACACCAGCAAGGGAGCGGATGGTATTTCAGACTGAGAAATTCTTTCAGGGACTGACCAGGGGAAAGCCAGGAGAGGGGGATACACAGAAATAGGACGGAGGGAGTCATATTCTGCACCCATTCTGCCTTTCAGGGAAGGCAAAACCCACAAGCTTTTTGGTTCTCTGGAGACGCCAATTCATTGATTGCTCCCCTCCTCCAGGTTCCTGGGGCTGCCGGCCTGCCAGCTGCTTCTACAAAGGCCGGAGGAGGGGAATTCTTTCGAATGGCAGAGACAGAGATTACTGGCATGGGGGCAAGAATCATGACCACCATGGGACCCCCCCCCCCCCCCGCATCAGCCTCCCCCCCCCCTCCCATGGCATGAACCCTTTCTCCAATTCGTCCACTACGCTCATCCTAACTAGGGGTGCAGGGGGCTTCCCAGGTACAAGCAGTAGGGATGTGGGGACCCAGAAATGCTGTTTCTCTGAGGTGACCGCCATCTTGGAGTGGTCTTGCACCAAAGGTCTGGCTGGTACCAATTCTGGTGTCTTCTCCTAGAGTGGCCAAGTCAGAGATTTTCTGCAGGGTGGACGATAGCATCCCCTGGATTCCTGATTGACCCCAGCACAGTTGTCAATGTCCTTAGCCCGTATTGTTGAGTTTATGGTTTGATTCTTATTTTGCTGTTCAAAAGCCTTATTGCAAGCTGATGAAAAGCAGTATTACAGAATAACAGAACTGGAAGGGACCTTGGAGGTCTTATAGTCCAACCCCCTGCTCAAGGAGGAGACTTTATACTATTTCAGACCAGAAAATGATCTAAAATTTTAAATTAGAAGATGCAGCCTTTTGGAAAACAGCGCTAGCACTTAGACTTATATACCGCTTCACAGTGCTTTTACAGCCCCTTCTAAGCAGTTTACAGAGTCAGAGTTCTTGCCCCCAACAACCTGAGTCCTCATTTTACCCACCTCGGAAGGACAGAAGGCTGAGTCAAGGATCAGTCAGGATCGAACTGCTGACAGTGAGCAGAGTAAGCCTGCAATACTGCATTCCAACCACTGCACCACCACGGGTCCTTATAAGCAGAGGAGTGAGGACTCTTGAACTCATTGGGGTTGCTGCCCTGCTGGTATTCGGGGGGATTTTGTTGGGTTTTGGTTTTCAGACAACTCCAGATGGGGCAGAGGTGGAAATGCACCGTGGTCCGTTTGTCAGAAGGAGATGGGGCCAGAAAATGACCCCAGGAGCCCAGAGCGGACTCTTTAATGTTAGCAGATGCTCTGCAACTATAAGCCTTCCATGTCTCCCTGGCTTCTTCTCACCCTCCTTCTACATTCTCCTCCCCCTCCCGCTCCCCAACTGATCAGCAGGAAAGGAGGAGTCCCCGCATTGCTAGGAGATCCGCCCTGCTGCTCTTCAGAGCCTCCCCCCCCCACCTCCCAGCCCACCCTGCTCGGCTGAATTTCTCTAACAAAATTAGAAAGAGGAAACCAAGAAGCCTCTTTGTCACTATCGCCCCCAGCAAAAGAGTTGGAGGCCCTTTGAAGGAAGTTCCTCTGCGTGTTATCAAGGGCTATTTTAACCCACAAGGTTTCCGATGCTTCTGCTGCAGGGCCAATTATTTCTTCCTTCAAGGGAAGGGCAAAGTAGCCCCCCCCCCAGCAAGAAGGGCTGAAAAGCCACCCTCTGGGAAGGGAGCTGGCCATGCCTGGCCAATGATGGGCCCCTCACAGAGGCCCCTCTGGCCTCCTGCACCAAACCCCAGGATCTTTCTCCACCCTTGTGCCACACACGCCCAGTTGCCCAGACACCACCGGGTCCATGCAAGCCACCCTGGGCTCCCACATGACCCAGAGGCAGCGCCAGACAAGCATTCGGTGGCGCAGTGGTCAGAGTGCAGTACTGCAGGCTGCTTCTGCTGACTGCTGGCTGCCTGCAATTTGGCCGATCGAATCTCACCAGGCTCAAGGTTGACTCAGCGTTCCATCCTTCCGAGGTTGGTAAAATGAGGACCCAGATTGTTGGGGGCAAGAGGCTGACTCTGCAAACCATTCAGAGAGGGCTGGAAAGCACTATAAAGCAATATATAAGTCTAAGTGCTATTGCTATTGCCCTTCCTTCCTTCCATCCGTCCATCCACCCACCCACTCATTGTGCACAGTGGTTAGAATGCAGTATTGCAGGCTAACTCTGCCGACTGCCAGCAGTTTGATTCTGACTGGCTCAAGATTGACTCAGCCTTCCATCCTCCTGAGGTGGGTAAAACGAAGACCCAGATGGTTGGGGGGAAAAGGCTGACTCTGTAAACCACCTAGAGAGGGTTGGAAAGGACTTTCAAGCGGTATAAGAAGCCTAAGGGCTATTGCTATTCAGCCCCAGCAAGAGAGGCATTTCTGTATCTTCTGAAGAGCATTCTCCCTTCCCTCTCTCCCTTCAGGCGCCTGACTCTCCCGCACCTGCCCTGCTGCAGCTCCTTGCAGCCCAAAAGGCGAGAGGGGAAGGACCTGGTCTGCCCTGGAGGACATTTTCTTCAGTAAAGACCGCAGGCACAACCTGGGCTGGGCCTCCTCCATAGGCTTGCAAGAAGCCAGCATGGCGTGTGTGTGTGTGTGTGTGTGTGTGTGTGTGTGTGTGTGTGACTCTGCCTGGAGAGAATCACCCCGCCTGGCCATCCAGCCCCTCTTCCAGCCAGCAGCAGCCCCACCTTCTAAACCTCACCCCCGCCTGCCTGGCCAGAGTCCAGCAGGGTAAAGCCAAGCTCTGCTGGAGAGAAGGCATCACCGGGGGGGGGGGGAGCTGGGGAACCTCCCCCCCCTCCAGATGCAGCTGCCAAGCCCTTCCAAGCTTCCTCCGCTCTGGCTCCCTTCAAGGAGCTCCCACTCGCCTCCCGCTGCTTCGTCTCCCCTATTTAAATCCTGAGCTTCCCCTCCTTTGAAAACGGCACCCAGCCCTTCCGTTACATCAGAGGGAGGGAGGGGGGGAGGGGAGGAGCGGGGGGGGGAGAACCCGACCCACTTTATTCACTTTGCGAAATTATCTCCTTCGATATCACTCCCCCTCTTGAGCAGCAGATCCACCTGACAGTCTCTGACACTTGGCAAGACTGGCAAATTATCATCCCAGGAGAGAAGAAAGGAGCCCCCCCCCAGCCCCCCGCTCCTTCCTCCCGCCATTAATCCTGCTATTAGGCTTTTTTCTCTCCGGCTTTGACAATAGGGAGCACCTGATTTAGAACCCAACTCGAGGCTGGGGGGATGGGGAGAGAGAGGCTGTTGCCGGGGCAACCCCTGGCGATGATATGTTGCCCCTCAAAGAGGTCCGGAAGTTGCCCCATCGCAGGGAGGTCACCTTCCCAGCAGCCAGGAAGGGGGTAGGTGGGGGACTGGCCCAGGAGAGTCAATCCACCAGCCGCATCCCCTGCACGTTTGTGTGTCTTTGTGTGTGTGTGTGTGTGCGTGTGCATACTCAGTTATGTCCTGCCAGACCTCCAGATCTTGGTTGTCCCAAAGGTGCTTTTTTCAGGAGGCAACTGGACTTTCTGGTTTTTCTTTGAAGATTGCAGGAAATATGACTTCAGCCACAGAGGGGTCAATGTCTGGAATCCTCTACCTGACTCTGCAGTTTCTTCCCCAAACCCCCAAAACTTTAATCTTAGACTGTCCACTATTGACCTCAGCCCTTTCCCAAGAGGTCTGTAGGGGGCGTGCATAAGCGCACCAACCTGCCTACCGTCCCTGTCCTATTGTTTCTTTTTATTTTTCTTGTAAGTATCCATGTATTCATAACTATGTTTTTACTTATACCTATTATCTTGTAAGCAATTGACAAATAAAAATAAATAAATAAATAAAATTTCACTTCTCATCCAAGAAGCTTCTTCAGCTTCAGAACTGGTGGAAGAAAACTCAAGAAGGGAAATGGGTGTGTGTGTGTGTGTGTGTGTGTGTGTGTGTGTGTGTTAGGCTGGGGCTGTAGAGGAAGAAAATCCTGAAAAAGTCCTCAGTTACTTATTAGGATTTATTACACAAATTCAATAGAAGTCAAGGAAACCTGTGGTGATAATCATCCTCCTTGACAGAAATTGAAGAAAGCAAGTTGTTCCACAATAATGTTGAATCCGATCCATCATGATGTTTCACTTCTCATGCAAGAAGCTTGGTGAACTGAAGTACTGAAGAAGCTTCTTGGATGAGAAGCAAAACATCTTCAAAGAAAAACCAGAAAGTCCAGTTGCCTCTTGAAAACAGCACCTTTGGGAGGAAAGGAGAGATCCAACCAAGGATCAATAGATCAACCAATAGGTGTTGCTTGGCCTGTTTCTTACCTTGGTCGTCATCGTAGGGCAGCCAGGTTAGTCTAAGGCAGCCAAAGGACCAAAGGAGTCTGAAAGCATCTTTTCTGACCCAGAATGCTTCTGTCTTCTAGCAAAATGAGTTGGCTGGAAAGGTGTTACCAGACTCCTTTGGACTTGGGGCTACTTCATCCTATCCTTTGGTCATTTCTCCTCTACAAGAGGCTCATGGCGTTCAAGGCAAAAAAACAGGCAGAGAGAAGGCATTATGATTCTGTAAGCAGAGCAGGAGAACAGAGGTCCCAGATCCAGTGACTCTTTCACCTGGACATCCAGAACAGAACAGAGTTGGAAGGGACCTTGGAGGTCTTCTAGTCCAACCCCCTGCTCAAGCTGGAATCCTATATATCATGCTGGACAAAGACCTCATATAATTCCGGACAATCTAGCTATGAAGACAAAACTACTGAGGACAGGGGGAGGAACATCTAGCATGGTTTAAAGAAGACACGAATAATTAACAAGCCCCCTCTAAAACCCATTAGATGGACCTCTGAATGGATGCAGGATCACAGAAAGGACAAGTATAACTCTTTGCTCCATTTGAACACAGTGGGTCCTGTTCTTCTGAAGATCAATGGCCGGTGCTGAGGACTTTCACACAGATGATTAGGGGCCTGGAGGGTAAAACATCTGAAGAACAGTTGCAGGAATTGGGTTTGTTCTAGTCTGATGATCGTCAAGCCCGAACTTGACATATATGTAGCCATTTTAGTTAGCCTTGTTATATATTTGTTGGGTATATGGATACACCAACCAGGTTTGGGTTGAATAAATATGTAAACCTAGGATTAAGTGCTATGTAGCTTTAAGCACAAGAAACTGCAATGTCATTGTGGGTGCGGTTGCAGGCAGTAATAAAGGTAGGAAGGGAAACGTAATAGACCCTGCTTCTGGATGCACCTGGTTTCTGATCCTGGTTTTGAGTTCCTGTTCCTGGTTCCTGGTGTTACTGGTCTCTGGTCTGTCTGCTGTCTGTCTGCCTAATACTGTTTCCTCCTGTATGAGATGTCTACTGTGCAAGATACTTCTCTCTACTGAACACAAGGACTGTTTACTTGGTGAGCTGTTTCATACTCAGCATTGTCTTTGAGAGAGAGTTATCAGAAGAAGAAGATTAACGAGCAGATAAAGACATTGTATTTACTGTTTAAAAGACTAGGTAACTGGATTGATAAACTGGATACTGACATATGGACTGAATGACTATTCTTAATCTCTGTGTGTATTAAATACCTATTTAAAACCACAAACAGTGTTTTTGTCTCAAGTGTGTGTATACTCTTGGGCCCAGCCTCACTCTCATTTGGCTGCCTGGCTAGACTGCTGCTGTGCACTCTGCTCGGGGGGTTTATCCCCAAACACTAACAATATTCCTTTTCTTTCTTTCTCTTTGCTGGTTATGGGGGGGAAGGTTTCGGGCTTGCCACATTCCTAAGATGGGAAGAGTGGAGATAGAGAGAGTTGTTTAGGCTAGGTGGTTCTCCTTCCTGTGGGAACGAAAGCTGACCCTGCTGAGACCTGGAGGCGGAGATGAAGATACCAGGCAATCGTTGATTTACTTCTATTGGGGAATGTGACTTTGGGTGGCTGTTTCTAACTTCCAATATTATGATGTGTAATTCAGAGTTGTGTCAGATCAGGAATTACAACAGACTTTGCCAATTTGATGCTTTCCTAAATACAAAGAAAAATTGTTTTGGAAGATGGACTTTGCTCTGTTCTTATTAAATGGATTTCATCACTTGGAAACCTGACATTGATAAGAAGGACTAGGGGAGACATGAATACGGTGTTCCAATATTTGAAGGACTGCCACAAAGGAGAGGGGGGTCAAACTATTCTCCAAAGTACAAGAAATAACGGATGGAAACTACAGTAACCGAAGAGAGAAGCAACCCAGAACCAAAAAGGAATTTCCTAAGGGTGAGAAGAATCAACCAGTGGAGCTGCTTGCCTCCAGAAGGTGTGGGGGCTCCGTCACTGGAGGCTTCCAAGAAGAGGCTGGACAATCATTTATCTGAAATGGTATAGGGTCTCCTGCTTGAGCAGGGGGCTGGACTAGAAGACCTCCGAGGCCCCTTCCAACTCTGTTCTTCTGCTAGAGGGCAACTCTCTTTCCAAGCTCACTCTAATTTGCTGCCATCCCCACTTTCCCTGAAGCCCAGGCTGCCCTCGCTGGAGGCCACTGTAGCTCCCGTGGCTTTGCCACAAAAGACCCGGCAGCTGCTTTCTGGGGTGGCAGGCAGATTCCTCCCGGCTTCCAGTTCAGGAATAGCCAGCGACCTTCTGCGTGCAAAGCAGGGCTTCTCACCAGCCCAGCAGGAACACAAAGTAGAAGAAAATCCATGGAAAATGCAGCTTGGGGATCTTGCCTGCCTCCCTGCTCCACCCAAATTGTTGTGGCTGCAGGCTGGTTTGGGTGGGTCATTGATCTGACACGGAGCTTCTGCCCTGGAAAGTTGCTGGGGGGGGGAGCGATTTGTGCAGAGAAGAGAGGGAGCCAAGGAGGAGGAGGAGGAGGAGACCTTCGTGATGGACACAACAGCGTCAGTAAATCTGAAGACCAAACCTCACCCTGACCAAGCCTTCTTCTATAAAGGGTTGACCAGAGAAGCGATCCTTAAGAAAAGGTCCTGTTTAATCCAGGAAAAGCCCAGTTGGTCCTCCCTCCATCTGCTGGTTGACTCCCTCACATTACGTGAGTGTGAGGGCTGTCTTGAAACAAGGCCAGTTTTGACTAATCTCCTTTGATTTACTTATTTTGCCTACATTTCTTATTTCTAGTCCACTCATCTCCCTCAAAAGGGGGGACTCTTGCCTTGCCCTTCCCCTTCTGTGCCCCAAAGACCACCAGATTGCCTTAGGTGGAAGGGTCTATCAGCATCTCTGATTACAGGCTCTTGACCCTAAGACATGGCCTAATATTTAGTTCTGGGCCTTTAGCCTCTTGATGTGTCCCGTGGCAGTCTGGGCAAAAGTCCACCCTGGGCAGTTAGACTCTCTAATCTTCTGCCAGGTGCTTTATTTGGGTAGCCTGGTTGGCTATCTAAACACAATTGCCTTGGCTGTTTCAGAACCTACAGAGTTCTCATTCAACCTGGCTATCTCAATTTTGCTTCCCACAAGGACTGTTGTTTGACCCTGGCTTCCTTATGGAGAGCCACATACGGTAATAGAGAGACCATGATTATTTAAAATACTAAAAAGCAAAGACATCACTCTGCCCACAAAAGTGCGCATAATCAAGGCTACAGTTTTCCCAGTTGCAATGTATGGCTGTGAAAGTTGGACCCTAAGGAAGGCTGAGCGCCAAAGAATGGAGGCCTTTGAACTCTGTGGCTGGAGGAGAAGAGGCGATCCAACCGGTCAGTCCTAGAGGAGATCAACCTTGACTGCTTTTTAGAAGGCCAGATCCTGAAGATGAAACTCAAAGATTTTGGCCACCTGATGAGAAGGAAGGACTCCCTGGAGAAGAGCCGAACGCTGGGAAAGATGGAGGGCAATAGAGGAAGAAGGGGACGACAGAGAAGGAGGGGGCTGGGTGGAGTCCCTGAAGCAGTCGGCCTGAGCTCAAATGGACTCCAGAAGATGGTAGAGGACAGGAAGGCCTGGGGGAATGTTGTCCATGGGGTCACAATGGGTCAGGCACAACTTCGCAATTAACAACAACAAAATTATTTAAAGCATCTATAATCCATTTCCCTGAGGATCAACGAACATGAAACCCAGTCAGTAGCTGCAAGAAGCTTCAGCTATCTCTCTGTTGTACTATGGACGTCTGTTCAACTATATTAATACTGCACACCTAGGCAATGTGGGTGCAGGTAGTCACTGACTTACAACGTTCACCAGAAGTTGTAATGCCACTGGAAAAAGTGGCCTACAAGTGATCCTCGCACTTACAACAATCTCTATAGTTATGCGATCAAAATGTGGGCACTTGACATGCATTTATGATGGTTGTGCTGTCCCACTGAGTGTCCCAGGGTCCCATGGTTGCATAGCAGTGGAAATTCTGGTCCTCATTGTGGTTCTAAGTTGAGGACTGCCTGCATACTAAGCATCTCATTCACCAATAAAGGAGAATATTTGTAGCTCAGGGTTGAAAGAAAGAGGGGTCCTTGGTGTACTCTGAGCTTGGTGGTTTTCTTGCCGACGTTTCATTACCCAACGAGGTAGCATTCTCAATGCTAGGAGGGAGTGGGGTTTGGTTTCTGATCATGTATGAGTGGCAGTAAACAATATCCCAATCAAGGAGCTATCAACTTAGACAAGCAGTAAAGCATTGTCTAATCACGGAACTACCAAGAACAAAACAACCCTCCCACCAACAGGGCAAGCCACTTGTATCTAAACTGAGAGCAAAC
Organism: Pseudonaja textilis; assembly: GCF_900518735.1. The sequence continues at coordinate 1,658,601 of NW_020769332.1, read as the reverse complement.
CCTACTCCCTTCTAGCACTGATGATGTTACCTAGCTTGGGTAATAAAATGTCTGCCAGAAAACCACCAAGCTCAGAAAGCACCAAGGACCCCTCACCTCATTCACTTTCATCAGTCATACCGTCAACATACTTTAAAAGGTAAATATCACAGTGACTAAATCCACAGTAAATATTGGAAACATTTCTGTCTAAGCCAGTCTGGTGAAATGGTTAAGATGCTGGACTAGAAACTAGGAGGCTTCCTGTCCACCGTCTGCTGCAGAAGCTCACTGGACAATGTTGGTCCAGCTACTCTGTCTCAGACCGACCCACCTCACAGGGTTGTTGCTATAGAGAAAATAGGAGGTAGGAGTGTTATATAGTACATTGCCTTGAGTTATTCAACTTTCTTCAAATTCAAAGAAATACTGCAACATATCGAAGAATGAAGGAACAATTTGAAACTGCTAGAGATTATATATGGAGGAGGACCACAAGAGGAACCTACCAGCCTCTTGAACAACTGCTCAATCTTTCTCATCCAACTTTCTGGGCGAAGGAAGTTAAGATCTGCTTGATGCATTATCACATTATGCTAAGCTCAATTAATATTAATCTTCGTTAGGTTTGTTATGGCTCATCCCAGTCTACCAATCCAACCCATTTGCTTCATTGAGCCCAGAGAATTATTAATTAAGTCACTGGCTTAACTATATTGGTGACTCCGGATTGCAGGTGGAAACCAAGAAGAATTTCAGTGGCAACATTTGTGCTTCTGCAGTAAGTGAGAGTGTAACTAAACTGAGGTGTATTGACTACTCAGTGGAAAGTCAAACAAGAACATTGCTCCCAAAATTGATGAGCTTCCGTGGGTCAAGGTCACACTCAGACCAACACAATAAATCTTTCGGCCAGCAATCTTTCTCAAACTTGGCAATTTTAAGATGTATGGACCTCAACTCTCCTGCTGGCTGGAAAGCTGTGGGAATTGAAGTCCACATGTCTTTTCATGGAAAGGAGTGATACATTATTTCTTGGAAATGTGAACTGGTAGTCCTGATAATGACAGATCAGCTTCTATGTAATATCTCTCTGTGTGAGAGACGGACAGATAGACAAATTGGGGCTTAAATCGCGGGTTTCTTTCTTTTGCCTGTTCATTTGCCTGGAACAAACTTCTAGCAGCCCATTGCTCAGGCACCTGGATGTGGTTCACACACCATTGTCTTCTGTAATCACAGGGTCCTTGTCTCCTGTCTTGCCAACTTCACCTTCCATATATTTTCTAGATATATTTGGCCCAATTGGCAAAAGAAGGCTCAGGACAGTATGGGTTGGAAACACGTGGAAGAGGCCTTCAGTGGATAGACGGTGACTAAATGATGGTGGTGGTGGTGGTGATATTTTCTTGATATACAGGCTCAAACATTGGAAGGAAACACAACAAGCTTAGAACTTACCAAGAGAGAAGAAGACTTATGAGGGTTTATTACAGAAAAACAAGGCAATTCCATAGAAGTCACGGATACCTGCAGTGATAATTGTCTTCCCTGATAGCAATTGAAGAAAGCAAGTTGTTCAACAATAATGTTGAATCCAATCCATCGTGACGTTTCACTTCTCATCCAAGAAGCTTGATGAACTGAAGGACTGAAGAAGCTTTTTGGATGAGAGGTGAAATGTCTTCAAGGAAAAACCCAGAAAATCTGGTTGTCTTTCGAAGAAACACCTTAGATACAACCGTGTTTGATAGTATTGAAGGCCGCTGAGAGGTCAAGAAGAATCCACCACCGCTATTAAGGTCTACCGCATGTCAACCTTTCTCTGCTCATTGTGTCCACAGAATGCTGCCCAGCAGCCCTGTTTAGCATTACCGACTCCCATTTTGGTAAAGGGGGCTATCAGGTTCATTTTCAGGACCCTGCTGAAGAATTTGGGATATGGGGCAGAAATGGCCTTGGTTGGGCTTTTGGATGACTCTGGCAGGAGTGGGAGAAGGCCCCTTCTCAGAGACCTTCAATACCATCAAACATGGTTGTATCTAAGGTGTTTCTTCAAAAGATAACTGGGCTTTCTTGGTTTTTCCTTGAAGACATTTCGCTTCTCATCCAAGAAGCTTCTTCAGTATTTCAGTTCATCAAGCTTCTTGGAGGAGAAGTGAAACATCTTCAAGGAAAAACAAAGGAAGTCTAGTTGCCTTTTGAAAAAGCACCAGTCACTCATAGCCTGCTCATCTCCATTATGGACTACTGCAATGTGCTCTGCATGGGGCTGGCAGAATGCAGTGGGGTGAGCCATTTTTGTGGCACCCCTAGAGTTGTTCATGTAACACCTCTGATGCACGAGCTGCATTGGGTGCCAATTAGCTTTTGGGTCCAATTCAAGGTGTTGGTTATCACCTTTAAAGCCCTTTGTGGCATGGGAGCAGGGATCCTCGGGTTACCTGAGGAACTGTCTCACCTTAATTATATTGTCCTGTCCCATTGGTTAAAAGAATTTCAACTAGTGAGGCCCAGGAAAAGACCCCTCTGCCAGGGCCCCTGACCTTCGAATCATTCTCCCTCCGGAGGTGCATTCAGAAAGAGTGTGAAGACCTGGATCTGCCAATTGGCATGTGTGTGTGTGTGTGTGTGAAAAGGTGCTAGGCAACCCTGGGGGTGTTTTTAACTTCCACCTTTTTAACTTTTTAATTATTTAATATGTTCAGCTTCACCTTTTTAATTCTGTTTTAACTTGGTTCTTATCTACATTTCTATATTATGAGATGTTTGCTGTATTATAAACTGCCCAGAGTCACAAGTGAGATGGTCAGGGTAGAAAATGTGATGAATAAGTAAATAAAACAAATAATAGAGACACCAAACAACGAAGAATGTCGCTGTGTGTTAAAAATATCCACCCCTGCTCAACAACACAACTGAATGAACTTGGCAGTGCTCTAGACAGCATCCAGGTTAAATAAATGGAGGAAGAAATAAAAGCTCGGCCGATACTGGTGCCAACTACTGATCACCCAACTGAGAAGATGTAAATAATGCTTTCCAAAAGCAAATTGTAGATCTTTCAGAGAGGCATGAAATAGTAGTGAAGGGGGACTTTAATTACCCCAACATCTGTCAAGAGACAAGCTCTGCCAAGCGTGCTCCTCCAAGAAATTCTAAACTAACTTGCTGACAGCATTCTCCTTTGGCAGTGGGGGAGGGGAAAGGCAGGATTTCAACTTTCCAGGGCCCGACAAACTGCAACCCAGGAGACTGGAGGAACAAGATAGTGGCCTGGCTGAATGGCCTGCCTCTCCCTCACCCCTCTTGCAGAGTGGATGAAGAAGCGCTGAATAACTGGAAGAGGGCAAACACTGTTCCTAACAGAAAGGAGAAGGAACATTCAGCCAAATAGGATTGCAGTTGAGGTGGACCAGTTGCTTTTCCGGTGTAGAGAAAAATAACTTGGTCCTCAACACCAACAAGACCAAGGAGCTTATAGTGGATTGTAGAAGGAACAGATCAGACATCCAGCCCTTGCTTATCAACGGAGACCGAGTGGAGCAAGAGGCAGTTTTAAGTTTCTGGGTGTTACCCTAAAAGAGGACCTGACCTGGGGTGCCCACATTGCAGCCCTGGTCAAAAGGGCCCAGCAGAGATTAGACTACCTGAGATTTCTCAGGAAACAACAACCGAATGAACAACTGCTGGTGACCTTCTACCGCTGCACCACAGAAAGTATCTTAACTTACTGCACCTCTGTATGATTTGCCAGTTGCACAGGGGCAGATAGGAAAGCCCTCCAGAGGGTTAACATCATTGCCCGGAAGATCATTGGTTGCCCTCTCCCCTCTTCGGAAGAGCTTTATAGCTCCTGCTGCCTTAAGAAAGTTCAAACCATTCTCAAAGATCCATCTCATCCTGGGAACCCTTTTTTTGAACTATTACTATTTGGCAGACGGTACAGAATAATAAAAACAAGGACAAATAGGCTGAAAAACAGCTTCTATCCCAGGGCAGTTGCTCTGTTGAATTCTGCTATATAGTGCAGTGTTGGTGTGATGTCGGGGGTTTTCAGTTCAATGTGTGGAGGATGAAGGATGTGTGTTTGTGTTTATTTTCATGGTCATGATGTGCATTGAAGATGGTGCTTGATTTCATTGTACGAGGTGCAATGACAATAAAGTAAATTAAAAAACTAAAACAATAGGATGGCAACAATATTGGGGAAGATTCCCCAGAAAACAACTAATTGATATGGTTTTTAAAAAGCCTCCCTTTTTAAAACCCTGTAATCGCTTAATTTGGGGTAGAGATGGGACGGCCGTAAGGAGCTGAACATTTACCAGCCGGATGCCCTTCCTCATGCCAGGCAGAGTTCGCAGCAGATATTTTTTTCATGGCGCCCTAGGAGAGAAACATCAGCCACAACCTAGAACTGAACGCTCAAACTTCAAAGTGGGAGGTGAGCGTCTTCACCACTAGGCCACCACACCACTCAACTGATTGAGAAAGTAACCCACCATAAAACCAATGCAGCTCTTTTTTCAAATCAGCATGGATTTGGCAAGCAAAAGTCTTGTAAAATTAAACTTATTTCATTTTTTAAAAATCTGATCGCTATCTCAGTCTAAAAACTAAAACAGTATAAATTAAAACAGAGCTAAGAGCCAGTTAAAACTATATGAGAAAATAGAAAGCTCTTTGATGTTAATTGGGCAGCAGCTGAGCCTTTCTGGGGGTGGGCATTGCATAAGAGAGGTGCCCCCATAGATGGGGCTCTCCCCAGAACTCGCCTCCTTTGAGGAGAGGAATGTGGAGGCAGTCTCACCGGACAGCCTTAAGGTCTGGGTAGGTACATACAGAAGATGCTCCTTTGGGTAACCTGAAGATCTAAGACCATTTAGGGCTTTGAAAGTCAAATCAACGCTTCAAATTGGGTGTGGAAACAGACCAGCAGCCACTGTAGATGGTGAAGAATCAGAATAATGTGGGGCCTTTGGTGCTGTTTGCTTGTAGACTTTCATTACCCAATTAGAAAACTTTACCAATGCCAGTGAGTGCAGGGTTTGTTCCCTGTTTATTTCTAGTAGATTCCCCTAGCAGGGTTGGGAGGGTGTGGTTTTCTCCTTAGTAGCAAGAGCACTAGCCCTTAGACTTATATACCGCTTCACAATGCTTTAAGCCCTCTCTAAGCGGTTTACAGAGTCAGTATTTTGCCCCCAACAATTGGGGTCCTCTTTTTACCCACCTCAGAAGGAAGGAAGGCTGAGTCAACCTTAAGCTGGTCAGAATCGAACTGCTGGCAATTGGCAGAGTTAGCCATGCAATACTGCTTCACAGTGCTTTACAGCCTTCTCTAAGTGGGTGTACTGGGACCTCATTTTACCAAGGATGGAAGACTGAGTCAACCTTGAGCCAGTTAGAATTGAACTGTTGACCATCAGCAGAGTTAGCCTGAAATACTGCATTCTAACTACTATGCCACCATGGCTCAAGTAGTAGTTCCTTGATTAAATATTATATACTAATCTTTTTTTAAAAAAACATTATAATATATTGAAACACTGGCAGAGCAAGGTGCCGCATATAAACAGGGCGCAAACTACACACACCCTCACACGGTTGGTGTTACCCAGTCAGACAATGAAACTTCTACAAGAAAACACCAAGCACAGAGAGCAGCAACGACTCCAGAATTCAACTGTAAACTACAGAGATGATCTTGTATTGGAATTGGATATCAACTAGTACCATTTACCCTAACCCCGTGATGGCAAACCTATGGCACATGTGCCACAAGTGGCACACAGAGCCATTTGTGCTGGCATGTGAGCTGCAGGCAAACTTAACTCACTGCGCATGCACGCGCCTCAGAGCTGATTTTTCGGTGGGTTTGAGGCTTTTTTGGCTTCCCAGAGGCTTGGAAAAAGCCTCTGCAAGACTTTTCAGGTCGAATAATAGGCCCGTCCTGAAAAGCTTTGCAGAGGCTTTTTGCAAGCCTCTGGGAGGCCAAAAAAGGCCTCAAACCAGCCGAAAAATCAGCTGTGAGGCACAGTGCAGCTAAGGGGGTGGCAGAGGGTGGATTGTATGCACATGTGCAGGAGGCATGGGGAGGCGCATTGTATTTTGGGTGCTGGCACGGGAATGCACGCATGCTAACGCGCATGCAATTTTTGGCACAGGAGCCCCAAAAGGTTATCCACCACTGCCCTAACCTAATATACATCACAGTTTTGTTATGGTGAAAAATAGGAAGGGGACACTGTGTTTTGAGCACTTGAAAAAAGGATGGGATATAATAAGCAGATAAATAAATAGAAGGAAAATGCACAGGTGACCATATGGAAAATGTTCATCAAGAGCTCCTCATCAAATGCTATTTGATACCTCAAGGTTCAGTGCTGGCATTGTACTTTAACTTTATCATTAATTACTTGGAAGAGATGAGGAGGGGCTTGTCCAAGTCATAGATGATGATCAGTCCAGATTTATCACACGTTGCCTCAGTGCTGAGCATTTATTGTCATGAAAGGACAAAGGAATGTGTTCGTTGGAGAAACAACAAACCATATAGACTGCAAGTTTTGTTCATTAATAAGACATGATAAAATATTTGTGAGAATCTCCCTTTGAAATGGTCAGAACCACCCAGCTGGTTGGAATATTATCAAATAACCAGGGTAACTTTAAAAGAACAATGAAACCAAGCAAGAACGCTTGGAGACTTGATGGAATTTGAAACACTCATAGCACAAACCTTGAAGTGTTTGTTGGATCTTGTTTATAAATAGTTGATGAAGAATGACTTGGAAACTAAAGAAAGCTGTGATCAAATGGATGAAGAATTGTGCTCTTCTTGGTTGTTTTCTCGCAGACATTTCATTAGCCAAATACCAAAAGAGCTTTCCCAGTTTATATTCTAGTGGCTTCCCTGTCAGTTGGTGGTCTTGGAGATTTTTTTGGTTGGGCTGTTTACTGTTGGCTTGCTTGGGAGCTTCTTGACTGGGGTGTTGTTGACTTTTCAACTGTTGTCTGATGTTGATCTTGATGTTAAGCTATGCTCATCTGGATGTTTGATTGCTGGTGGGAAAGTGTTTTTGTCTCCTTTTTGTGCTTGTTGATTGTTTCTTTTCCACAGTATGTAAATGTTGTTTATGCCTCTGAGTCTGTTGATGATTGATTTGTCAGAGTGCCAGGCTTCTAGAAATTCCCTCGCATTTTTGGATTTGGCTTAGTCTAGGATGGTCACGGTTTCCCTGTCAAAACTATGGTTAGGTCTGTCCATATGTGGTCAAATTAAAGAGTCTAGGAAGATTCTCAGTCATCCAGATCATGGTTGTCCCAAGAGGCAACTGTTTTCAAGAGACAACTGGATTTTCTTGTTTTTTTCTTTGAAGATGTGTCACTTTCATCCAAGAAGCTTCTTCAGCTCTGTGAAGAAGCTGAAAAAGCTTCTTGAATGAGAAGCGAAATGTCTTCAAAAACAAACAAAAAACAAACAAAGAAGTCCACTTGCCTTCAGAAAAAAGCACCTTTGGGTGAAATTGAATAGTTTTCATCAAGTCTTCCGACTAGTAATTGGTGTTCAGGGATGCACCCTACTAGTTTTCTGTCCGTTCATTCTGCATAGTGCTGTTGCAGTCTTTACAGTGTACACTGTAAATGACTCCTGTTTGTATAGTAGATTAATATACATCTTAGATAATTAGATGCAATAATTGAGATGCAACATAGAAAGAATATTAAATTCACAGCAAGTATTATTCTGATTAAGTTGGGCGGTTCGTTTTAATAAAAGTTGTTGGAAATATAAAAATTATGTTAGACCATTTTTCCATATTTGGTAGCAATGTTGTAAAACTTACTGAGTTTGGAAAATAATTTACTGTATAATGAAGTGAAACAACAAGTGAAAGAAGCAACGGATGGAAACTAAGCAAGGAGAGAAGCAACCTAGAACTAAGGAGAAATTTCCTGACAGGGAGAAGAGTGAACCAGTGGAATGGCTTCTTTTCAGAAGTGGTGGGTCTCTATCTCTGAAGGCTTTCAAATAGAGACTGGACACCCACTTGTCTGAAATGGTATAGGATCTACTGCTTAAGCAAGGGGGTTGAACTAGAAGACCTTAAAGGTGCCTTCCATTATTCTAAGTTTTAAAACCTTAATTTCCTTTCCAACGTCCCATTTTTCCCCTTTATACTGTATATTATCATTTCCACAACATATGTTGATTTTGCTGCATATACGGTTAAGTGTTACAAGAATACTTCTCACTTCCTGGTGGAAAGCACACGCTGTTCTTTCTGTAGGAGACAGGCTAAGTTTGAGGAGGGTATTCGAACATACCATAAATCTGTCATAGAAAATAATTCAATTTGGAAACCATTTTGGGTTTTGGATTTGGATTTGTATACAGGCTTGTACAGCATCATAAATTTGGGGCTTTTTTAAAGTCTTCAGTTGCTCATATAAACATCATTGTTTTTCTTAGTTTCATTTTATGGTTTATAGCATTGCTATTGATGCTGGTGGAGTACTCGAATTTTAACTATCTATATAGCTTTTATAATGATATAGCACATTCACTTAAAGGTGTTAAAGCAACATTTTAAAAATATTAGCACGTAGTTATATGACACAGGCTAATATTGGGGGGAGGACTTGCTTTTCTTTTCCTTATTTTTTATCCTTTTTTTCTTTCTCCTTTTAATACATATGCATGTGTATCTATTTGCAGAAGATACAAAACTGGATGTGACAGAAAACAAAAACAAGACCGAAGATAATTTTAGTAGGGTAGACAAGTGGGCTGAAAGATAATAAGATTAAATTTAATAGAAATAAAGCCTTCATGAATCCAATGCAGAGGTTTTGGATACGGGATTTGGGTAAAAGCATACGCAGTCTTAGAATTGGAGTTGATTACAAACTGAGTGTGAATCAACAGTGTGAAATGGCTGCTAAAAAAGCAAGTGTGGTTTTGGGTCATATCAACAAATGGATCGATTCCAAGTCAAATCTTGATAAGCTCTATCATGTTATTCAGTGGTCAAAATCCCCTTTTCCAGTGTTGTGTCCATCTCTGGGTATACCTCATTTAGCAAAGATATACAAGGCCAGGCAAGAATTAGTGGTCTCCAAGACAGATAGTCATTAGGTAAGCACTCACTAACCTCTTGGGTTCAAGGTCACCCAAAATTGGGCTAAGGAATGATTGGGAAAGATGACAGAAAGTTGGTTTGAACTAAAAACCCCTAAGGCAAAGGTCTCCAAGACCTTTTAAGAGTTGTGGACTTCACCTCCCAGAATTCCTGAGTCAGCTATGTTGTACTGGCTAAGGAATTCTGGGACTTGATGTCCACAAGTCTTAAAGTTGCCAAGGTTGGAGATCCCGGCTGAGTCTGTCACCTGCACCTCTATAACTGTCTGGTTTGGTTCTGCAACCCAACAAGACAGACACAGAGTTCGGAGAGTAATTAGGACTGCAGAAAAAGCGATCCACCTGCCTTCAGTCCAGGACCTGAATACTGCACAAGTCAAAAAGAGGGCTGTGAAAATATCTACAGACCCCTCACATCCCAGACATAAACTGTTTCAACTCCAATCCACAAAATGACACTATAGAACACTGCACACCAGAACAACTAGACACACAAGGAGAGTTTTCCCCGAAAGCCACCACTCTGCTAGACAAATAATTCCCTCAACACTGTCCAACTATTTACAAAGTCTGCACTATTATCACTATTAATCTTCTCATCACTCCTCATCACTCATCCCCTCCCACTTGTGACTGTATGACTTTGTCACTTGTATCCTTACGATTTATATTGACTGTTTCCTAGTATGATTTGATTGCTGATTGTACCCTACGACTATCATTAAGTATTGCACCTGATGATTCTTGACTCTTGATGAATGTCTCTTTTCTTTTATGGACACCGAGAGCATTTGCACCAAGAAAAATTCCTTGTGTGTCCAATCACACTTGCCCAGTAAAGAATTCTATTCTATTCTATTCTATTCTATTCTATTCTATTCTATTCTATTCCATTCCATTCCATTCCATACCATTCCATTCCATTCTATTCTACCCTACCCTATTCCCTATTCCCCATCCCCTATCCCCTATCCCCTATAGCTCTATTCCATTGTATTCCATTGTATTTCATTCTATTCCATTCCATTCCATTCTAAGCTACTTCCACCTTGGTACCAGCAGTGAGCTATCAATTTTTATATTCAAAACATTTATCTCTGCAATAAAGATTATGCTTCAGCCATGGTTTATCTGTGAATCTTCTGCCAAGCCAAGTGAAAAAAAAATCATGCAAACACCAAGCGGTGGTGCTTCATGATATCTGGGAATTGTGCCAACTCAAGGTCAAGAGAACATTAGAGACCTGGAGAAACCATAAAAATTTAAAAGACAGGGAAGAATGCTGCAAGCTGACCCTTAGAAAGAGAAATAGAGGGATATGTGCACGTTTAGCATTAGATGAGTGAGTGGGGACATTTTAGATGCCTGAAGAAGAGTCACATAGAGGTCAGGACCTACTGTTATTTCTCGTGCCTGCATGTTGTTATGGTGAAGGAAAAGATTTCAGCTGAATTTTAGAAAGGCATGCCAACAGTAAGAGCAGCTCACCCATGGAACCAATGGCCCAGAAAAGTGTGGAGCATTAGACACGTGCAAGTGGAGACTAGACAGCCTTCTGTCAGAGAGACTTTAATTTGGATTTGTCCCTAAATACTTCCTTCCAACTCTGGTTCCTTGAAGACTGGGAACATTGAATGACATAGGGGGAAGGGTTCTTAATCTGGGTTGTGCCTCCTCCTCCTCAAGATAGCTCAACCTATTCTCCAAAGCAGAGGTCGCCAACCAGTGGGCCGGGGACCACTGGTGGTCTGCAAGAATATTTTGGTGGTCCACAGAGAAATGTCACCCCCAAAGCAATTAAACCAGGCTGCGTGGGAACACACGGCTGTGCCGCCCACATGGCCCGTGGGAACACAAGGCTTGCGTCGCTTGCATTGTGAACAACATGAAGTAGTGAGGGGAGGGGGGAAAGGGAGGAAAGGGGGAATTTGCCCCACTCTATTCATGCACCTGGCCTGGCCACCGGGCTGCTTCTTTCCACTTCTTTCTTCTTCTGCTTTTGGCTGCATGCAAGGAAAGCAGCAAAGGTCTTTCTTTCTCTCCCCCAAACTCCACCAGAAATGAGTCTTTGGGACCCTGCAAGGCCTCCTGCTCCAAGAAGCTGCGCCCATGTGAATTTGGGGGAGAGAAAGAAAGATTTCTGCTGCTTCTGCTGCTTTCCTCTCTCTCTCTCTCCCTGAGAACGGAGCTGGAGACGGTATCCTGCAATCCCAAATAAAGAATGATTGATCAGTAGGAAAATGGGGTGGGGAATTTTCCTGCATACTTTTTGGGGGATTTTCCCAGGGTCTCTGGTCTGCAGGATTTAAAATTATGAGTTTGGTGGTCCTGAGGTCCAAAAGGTTGGTGACACCTGCTCCAAATCACCTGAAGGCAGAACAAGAAGCAATGGACTATATAAGAAGAGATCCAGCTAACACTCCACTTCTGAGCCTAATTTGTTCACAGAAACTACCTTAATGGCTTGTTGAGCCTCCTGCATTGTGTGAGGCTGACAGTCTTAGCGCTGTGTTTTTGAAGGATTAGCAGTTCTGGTGGGAACTATGGTCCTTAATTGGAACCAGAATTTATATTGCCAAAAAGGTTGTTCAGTGAGTCATTCCCAACCTTATGACCTTTTTGCCACTAAGTGAATCATGTTGCCAGACCTGCCCCAGTCTGATCTCTTAGGAAAGTAAGACCCTCCACTTCATTTCGGTGAAGGGATGGGTTCTTTTACTGAAAGATGCTGGCTGCAGTAAAGCCAGGCTAGAACTTAATCCCCCGCATTCAAACGATACAGAAAATTTCCCCCAGATCCCAGCACACACACACACACACATGGCCAGTCCATATTCAGCCAATAACAGTCCACCTAGGTGTTTTGAGAACACTGAGGTCTTTAAGGCAATTCACCTTCTTCCTCAGAGTGCCTGGCCTTGGGTGCTGGCACAAATGAACATATAAAAATATGGCACAAATAAGCGCATAATCGCGCCTACTGCCCCCGTCCTGTAAATTGTCCCCATTTATTCGTACCTATTTCCTGTATTCATAGTCATGTTTGTTCTTGTACCTATCATCTTGTAAGCATTTGACAAATCAAATAAAGAAACAAACAAACAATCTGGTTCCAAACTCTCCTGCTCTTCATCAAGCTGTCTTCCCCCCTCCCAATTTTCCATCACATGCACATGTAGTTTGACTGCCCATTTGACCCCCCCACCATGTTCCCCTCCCCCCCCCAGTCTTTGATGCATGGTGGACCTGACACATGTGGTTGTTAAACAAATCCAGCTTCCCCATTGACTTTGCTCGTTGGAAGTTGGCTAGGAAGATCATCAATGGTGATCACATTCCTAAATCCATGCTGTTGCTAAGTGACTGGATTTTGATCATATGACTTTGGGGATGCTGCATTGGTTGTTAAGTGTGAGGATCAGTTGTAATTCCCTTTTTTCAGGGCCATTGTTACCTTGAACAGCCACTAAATGAATTGGTTGTAAGTCAAGGACTACCTGTATTTTTCCTTGGGGGAACCTCAAAGATAGATAATTGTGTTTTTGCCATCCAACCTTAGCAATGCAAACTGGAAGTGCCCTCTCTCACATCCAAGGTGAGCTAAAGAATCATTTACAGGTAGTCTCTGACTTACAAACATTTATTTAGTGGCCAACGTTACAACGACAGTACAAAAAAGTAACTTATGACCGGTCCTCACAGTCTTACTTAGCAACAGAAATATTGGGCTCAATTGTGGTCGAAAGTTAAGGATGACTTACGACCCCAAAGGCTTACATGACGAAGGGCTGGTTATTTGACGGACTACTTGCCTCCCATAACATCTGCTTAGCCAACATCATCCTGCAGGCTTGGAGCATTCCGGTTCCTTTGATTAAACAGCCTCATCTCTCAGGACCCCCGGAAGCCCCCCTTCTCTGCAACAGCCCCTATCCCTCCAGAATGAGGTCCTCCCCCTCCAAAATCCAGGCGGCCTCCACTCTGCTGTGTTTCAGAAGAGCAGAGAAGATCCGACTTTTCATCCAGGTGTTCAGCAAAGGAGAACAAGACCCCCTGCTTCATTGTGCTTGCCACCTTTTATCTCTACCTTTTATCATTTTTATTTGTAATTTCTTTGTTTTTTGTGAGCCATGCAGAGTCCTTGACTTGGGAAGCATACAAATGACTATTGTCCTTAAGGTTGCACAACAGTTAAATCTCATCTTGGAAAAAAAATAGAAAGGAGGTGACTAGTCATTTAGCAGCTGTTCAGATTTGTGGTGCTGAAGGAAAGGTAGTTGCGACCAGACCTCCTACTTATATCGGTCACAGTGCAGTCACATGATTGCAACCTTCTCGGCCAGTTTATTGCAAGCAAAGTCAATGGGGAAACCAGCAGGAAGTCACAAACATCGACCCAGGTCCTTCCTTAACAGTGATTTGCTTAACGGTGGCAACCAGAATTGCTAAAATTGTTGTTGCTAAGCAGTGCAGTCACATAATGTCATGATTTATGACTGCATCACTTAAAGGTGGACATTGCAGCCCTAATTAGCATCGTTAAGTGAGGGCCCTGTAGTGCAATAAGCAAGCAAGCAAGCCTGCAAAAATTGGTTTACTTAAAGCTTTAGTTAGCTGGATGAATATCCCACTTTCACCCTGAAGAAAAAATGGCAGTTAAAAAAGACATATAATAAATTAAAAAAATATATAGTGCTACAAACTTGAGGCAAACTTGTCATCTAAAAGCAAGGATTAAGACCCATAACCAGTCTGGAAAAAGACTAATCCTTCAGCAAGACCTCAGAAGTTTTGGGCTGGGAAGCTGCCAACTCCTTGAAAGGAACTCGGGGTCAAGAGTAGGAAAACAAAGAGACCAGGCAGTGCAAATCACCAGACAGTAGGTTTATTGTATGCTAATGCTCTCTACAAGAATCTGAACTACTAACAGTCAAAGCAACCTGGCGGTAGATAAGAGTCAACGGAATTCAAGGTGGCTGGACTTAGATCTCTTCTGGGCACGAAGGGACTCGAGACTGATGATGTGTTTGACCCCCCCTCCTCAGGCTCTGCCTGGTCCTCTCCTACACTCAAGAAGCAACCAGTATATGATAATATTATTAATGGATTATATAATTTGATACTTATTTATATAACGTAATGAGGCATATAGATATAGCAAAAAAAATGATTATATTTGTCTATGTATTTGGCTAAATGAAAATATGATGGAAAATATAATTTGGATAAATGTGATGAAGTTAGAAGGAAGGATGTGCATGAAATACATAGATATATACAACAATGGCAAAAGTAATATGAAAAGGGGTGAAAATAATGGATGATATAAATTAAGATGAATTTGTGGAAAATTAATGGAATGATATGATTTGATAAAATTTGCAAATATGACGAATATATAAATTAATGAATATAGAGAATGACTAACAATAAAGAGAACAATGTAAAGCAATGTATGAGAAAATGAAAAGGGTAATAGATAATGATGTGAAATTAGACAAGAAAGCTGTATCTATGATTAAGGTCATGTTTGATTTAAAATGTTGAAAGCCTGGAACCACACTGTTCACCTAAAGATGTATTTAAAGAAATAAAAAAATTTTAAAAATCATTTGGGGAAAAAAAAGAAGCAACCAGTCCTCACCTTTCCATTTTGGTGCGAGATGATTCCAACACCTTTTCTAAGACTTTACAACCTCAGTTCCAGCAGTAAAGCGGAGAACTAAGGGCTGAAGATCAGAAGAACTGGGAGATGCGTGAGAGTGGCCTTCCAACGCGTGGACTTCCCCAGCCCCGAATCTGAAGGGTGACTTTTGAGGAAAATCAGCAAGGAGCCACAAGGGCAGAAAGAGGCAAGACTTGCCCAAAAGGGGTTTGACCTATGACCCTTCAAGAGATCAACACTCAGGCAGGTATTCGTAATGAGTCAAGGCCTTCTAACCTGTTTTTGGTTTAAATGATTTTGTCAGAACATAAAATTGGACCAAAGAACAAAAGTTAATATTTCCCTGAAGGAAAAGTTTTCCTCGAGTTTAATAATGGGAGGGTGTATTTGCCATCTTTCCAGGATGTTTTTCCGTTTCTAATTTTCATTTTTTCATTTTCCAGTGGTCTCTCATCCCAGAACTAACCAGGTTTGTTTGTCCCTGTTTGCAAGATCAGGTTGGCCAGATGCTGCCCCCTGTTATGACCCACTCGATAAACGTAAGGCTGACAGGGGTCTCTTGGATGCCCCCACCAAGGTGGATTCCTGGATATATTTGAATCCAGTAGCTTATCCTGCAGGCTTATGATCTTACTTCTGTCTTTAGCTTACTCTGCTTTCTTCTCTATTTTGAGTTTGTATTTGTCTGAGCTGCAGAACATTTATTTATGAGGCAGCCACATAAATCATCAGAAAGGTTCAAAACTTACCACTTTGGTGGCCCTGGCAAATTACTGATCCATCCTCCAATGAATCATGCTCAGGAAAAGTCGGCTGAAAGGGACTGTGGGATCTAGTAAGAAGCTCACCCAATCTAGTAATGGAGGACAAGAATGGCAACAGAAATGAGGCATTGCCAAAAGCCCTCGGGCCAGGGGTGGAGTAGTCCTCAAGCTTAAGGGCCATCGAAGAAACGCCTGTATGACACAGCAGTACTGTGGGGTGTTGGTGGGAAGCAACAGGGGAAAGACAGAGCTTTGCTTATCTCCCCAGTGAATCAGAATGTCATAGTTTAGGTTCATTTTAGTCGTTATGTCAACAGTCCAGACAGACAAGGCAACCCACAGAAGAAAGCAGCTTGCTGGCTTATTTATTTATAGAAAGCCCACTTTCACAAAGGACCTGCAGTGGTTTACAGTCAGAAAGCAACAAACCACCAAAAAAATTCATCCGCTATCACTGGAGGCTTTCAAGAAGAGATTGGACTGCCATTTGTCAGAAATGGTGTAGGGTCTCCTGCTTGGGTGGGGGGTTGGACTAGTTGGAAGGTCCCTTCCAACCCTGTTAATCTAATATCTAATATCTAACTAACTGAAAGTAGCCCTTGTATCAAGACCCTGCAGAATAGAGTTTGCAAGTTCTTTGTAAAGACTGTTGTCGGCGCAGCTGGTAGCAGAGTCGGACAGTGGGGAGGAACATGGACGAGTCCTGGAGTCTGGGGAGGACTCAGACAAGGGATCTGTGTCCGACATAGAGATGGGGCCAGGGCCATCTGGGAGTTATGTGCTGACTCCGGAGCCTCCAGAATCTGACATCAGCAAGGCAGAGGAACAGCGGGAGCCTGTTCCCAGTGTGCGCATGTGCAGAGCTGCCAGAAGTCAAGATCAGCTAAGACAAAAGGGGCGACTCAGGAGTAAGGCATTTATCACAACAGTTAAGCCTGGCAGTGATTAAATTGCTGAAAAGATTGAGCCCAAAGAGATTTGTGCAAAATGGACTCTGCCTTCTGCCGAGGCACTTGCTCAGGATGACTCTCAGGAATGTATTGGGGAGTCTTTGTGATGAGACACCAAAGCTACAGAGAAAAGCCACTGGATCCAATACTAAAGTTCAATGCTATGACTTGCAAGCATCTGGCTTACTCCAGAGGAGCTTAGCTGTCTGAATTGAGGAATCGGGCAGGCAGATCCAGAGCAAGAGCTAAAAGATGAGACTCAGACTGGATGAAGGACAATCTCTAGACCCGTGTTTCTCAGCCTC
The DNA here is from genome assembly GCF_900518735.1 of Pseudonaja textilis. Next base: position 1,641,793 of record NW_020769332.1, on the reverse strand, counting down.
ATCGACTTGAGGATAAATGGACTTCAACTCTCTAATCTCGCAGCCAACATCGATGAGTGCACTTCAATTCTGGGAGTGAAGTCCCCTCATCCTCAAGTTGATGAGGTTGAGAAATGGGCCCTACCCAACAAAATGAAATTTAATGTGGAGAAAAGCAAAGTTTTACACTTAGTCAGGAAAAATCAAAGGCACAAGTATATTTTAGGGGAGACCTGGCTCAAAAACAGTAACTGTGAGAGGGACCTTGGAGTCCTAGTGGACAATCATTTAAACATGAGCCAGCCGTGTGCAGCAGCAGCCAAAAAAGCTAATACAATCCTGGGTTGTATAACAGAGGCATAGAATCAAGATCACGTGTTCACTGCTTTATAAAACCCTAGTAAGGCCACACCTGCAATACTGCAACCAATTTTGGTCACCATATTACCCAAAAAAATATTGAAACTTTGGAAAAAGTTCAGAGAAGAGCAACTAAGATGATCAAAGGCCTAGAAACTAAAACATATGAAGAACGGCTGCAGGATCTGGATTTGGCTAATTTAAAGAAAAGAAGAATTAGGGGCAACATGATAGCAGTATTCCAGTATTTGAAGGGCTGCCTCAGAGAAGCAGGGGTCAAATTATTCTCCAAAGCACCAGAGGGAAAGACAAGAAACAGCGGTTAGAACTCAAAAATTAATCTAAGAGAGAGGCAACCCAGAATTAAGGAGAAACTTCCTAAAAGTTTGAACAATTAACCAGTGGAACAACTTGCCTTCAGAAATGATGGGCGCTCCATTACTGGAAGTTTTT
>NW_020769332.1:1628694-1640991 GCF_900518735.1 Pseudonaja textilis | reverse complement strand
TAGAAGACCTCCAAAGTCCCTTCCAGCTCTGTTTTATTCTTATAATTATTTTATTCTGATATTCTAGATAAACAAGACAAGGAACAGGGGACCAAACTGGCTATGACTAAAGCTTAGTTAAATGAGTGGGGGGTTGGATGACATTTCCTTATTACCTGAGGGCAGAACAGGTGTTGTGCAGGCCACCGGATTATAAAAACTGCTAAGGGCAATTGACCCCAACAAGGACCAGTAATTGAATGCAACATAAAATTTTATGTATTTATTTATTATTATTTTTTATTTGGTTTGTCAATTGCTTACAAGATAATAGATATAAGTAAAAACATAGTTATGAGTACATGGATACATATAAGAAAAATAAAAAGAATCAATAGGACAGGGACAGTAGGCACGTTGGTGCGCTTATGCACACCCCCTACAGATCTCTTAGGAAAGGCGGGGAGGTCCATAGTAGACAGTCTAAGGTTAACGTTTTTGGGGTTTGGGGAAGAAACCACAGAGTCAGGGAGAGTATTCCAGACATTGACCGCTCTGTTGCTGAAGTCGTATTTCCTGCAATCAAGTTTGGTGCGATTAACCTTGAGTTTGTATCTATTGTGTGCTCTTGTGTTGTTATGGCTGAAGCTGAAGTATTCATTGACAGGTAGGACATTGCAATGTATGATTTTATATACTATATTTAGATCAGACCGCAGGCAGCATAGTTCTAGTTTTCTAGGTCTAGAATTTCAAGCCTGGTGGCATAAGGTATTCTGCAACGAGTAGAGGAGTGGAGAACTCTTCTTGTGAAATATTTCTGGACTTTCTCAACTGTATTAATATCAGATATGTAATGCAGGTTCCGGACTGATGAGCTGTATTCGAGTATTGGTCTAGCAAATGTTTTGTATACTCTAGTTAGTAGTGTAATATTACCAGAGAAAAAGCTACGTAAGATTAGGTAGATTAAGCATTTTTTGTGGGGGTTGCAAACAGAACAGAAAGACACCAATGCGATAGGAGAGAGCATTAGAAAATGGCTTTTAGGCCAGTGGGAAATGATGGCAACCTCTTTATAGTCTATAAAGCAAAACACACCAGATCTAGAAATTTGATGTGAAGAGCCAGAAAGGTCCAAATTCAACTGGAACAGAGTTTCCTTCCAGAGGCGATTGCTAAAGAGTTCCACTCAGGAGGAAAAATGAGGAGAAGGGCAAGAGAGGGAGAGCAGCTTGGCCATCAATCCTTCCTGCCTCTCTCAGCTTCGCCATTTCATTGTCATTATTTATTGTTACTTGACAAAGCACCACATGTTGCCTTAACCTCCCTTTTCATGATCCTGCTGCAAATCTTGGACAGGAGATTGCTGGCATGTAAGAAAGCCATTCCTTTCCCTTTCAAGTTCTGCAGAATGAAAATGAAAGGACATTGCAGAATTCCTCATGGGAGCAACTCATTTGTCCAAACCGTTGATGTTTGAGGGGCTTGTGAGCTCTTCCCCCCCAAAAGGGTGGGGTCTGTAGAGCCTCATGGGGCCCATCCCGCTCTACAGGGTGGTTTGCATGAAATGCAGGGTGAGTGGCAGCTGAATGTGTTTAAATATCTCCAATGCGAGAAGCATTTTTTCTGCAGGGTTTTATCACTGATGGCTGATTGGGAGGCATACAGGTTATTGTTTACAGGACTAGCACATAAGAGCGTGTCCTGAAAATTAAACATTGTAACACAACAAACAAACACACACACACACACACATCTGCAGCATTTGTGCTCAACTTGGGTAGTACCAGTTTTACTTAAAAATGTAAAACTTATTTAGTTGACCAGTTTGGTCAAACCACCAAGCTAGAAAGTGTGAATTCTAATGTGAATTTTCCTTAGCAGGAAAGCCAGCTGGGTGACTTTGGGCCAGTCCCTCCCTCTCTCTTTCAACCCAACCCACCTCACAGGGTTGTTGTCGTGGGGGAAAAGAGGAGGGGGAGGAGGAAGATATGTTAGATAAGTTCACCACCTTGAGTTATTTGTAAAAATAATAAAGGCAGGATATAAATAAATAAACGGATAAATAAAATGTGACTTAGTATACTATCCAAATTTAGCTCCTTTGGCTACTTTAGGGTTCAACATATTGTACAAACCCAGAATATGAGTTTATTCAGTAACCATTTGCTATGTAAATGTGGCCTTTGGAGCATTTTTATAAGGGACAAGGGCTGGACATTCTCCTGTCAACAGAATGAAAACAAATTTGCTTTTCCATTTTTCCCTCTGGATGCACACAACTGACCAAGGCTTTATGTGGGCATACTGCATGAAGTACCAGGCCTTCACATGAAACCATCCCATTATAGGTTTGTCTTAGCCTAGCATGCTGTGTGATCACAAGAAGCCAGGTTTAGGGTTTAGAGTGTCATACGTCAGATCTGGGTATTTGGCACTCTTAAATGGAAGAAGAAGGCGGGTTGATACAAGTAATCCTTTTTTTATGTAACCTGAATATCTTGATTCTTGCATTGAATCTGTATAACCTGCACATGATATACAGCTGGGGACTGGAGCCCAGATGCCTGGAAACTTGTCACCTCTTGGAGAGATAGCAAGAGGAGTAGAGGCCATAAAAATTCCAGCTCCAAAAGAAACTTCCTGAGAATCTCTTCTCAACTATGTTCCCAGAAAAAAAAGTGGGGGAATTAACATGTTGCTTCTCTGTGTTGACGAAATCCACACCGGACTAAGGGGAGGGGTCCTAACTCCCTTTATCTAAGCTGCAGGCCTGGAGGCACATTAGAGCCTGCTTTGAACATCCCCTGGTTATCTTCCTTTTCAATAAGGAATTCCTTTTGAAATACCCAGTTTTCAAAAGTTCATTCTTATTGTCTGAAGGGGGAAAGTCTGGGCCTTACATAAAGCAGAGTCTGCAATAGTGATCAACCCGGAGAAGAAAAACATTTTTTCCTCCTTCCAAAAACTTCACTCTACCAAGGAGACCCTGCAAAAAGGTCTGGACATAGCAACGAGCAAGGAGAAGCCGAATGCTGGGGAGAAACGTCCACAACTACCCAGCCAGACCCCAACCGCTTTCCACCGCATCAAGGGCTACCCGGGAAGAGGTCTTTCCTAGCATTGCTCAGATCCCCCCCCACCCCCACCCCAATGAACATGACTGTGGCCAAGCACCTGAGGTCCAGCTCATTGCTAGAGTCCACAGGAGGCCACCTGAAAGAATTGGCCACGTTTACGCTGAAGACCAAGCCAAGAGAGACCTGGACCAAGACCTGCAGAACAGCCAAGTCAGTCCCACGCTGCCCTTCTCGGCCCTTCTCCCTGCTGAGCGGCCCAGCCAGGAAGAGGGGGCCTGGGGTGGCCCCTTGGCTGGAGGTCCCTATCCCAGGGTTAGCAAAGGGCACCCAAGGGGGGGAGGGGAGCCTGCTTTGGGGAGTTCCCGTTCTGGAGAGGGAGCAAAGTGTCTTGTGTGCATCGGCACAGCACCTGTGCGCCATAAGCCAGGCTGCCCAATGTCCGCTCAGATCCCCCCACCAAGTGACCATGGCTGGAGCCTGCTGAAATATAGGTAGTCCTCAAGTTACAACCAATCGTTCAGTGACCATTCCAAGTGACAACAGCACTGAAAGAAGTGAGTTATGACCATTTATCCCACTTATAAAATGAGCTGTGGTGGCACAGTGGTTAGAATGCAGTATTGCAGGCTAATTCTGCCCACTGGCAGCAGATCGATCCTGACTGGCTCAAGGTTGACTCAGCCTTCCGTCCTTCTGAAGTCAGTAAATGAGGACCCAGATTGTTGGGGGAAATAGGCTGACTCTGTCAACCGCTTAGAGAGGACTGTAAAAGCCCTGTGAAGCAGTATATAAGTCTAAGGGCCATTGCTATTTCCTCCCTCCCTCCCTTCTGCTCTGCCCACTGCCAGCAGTTTGATCCTGACTGGCTCCAGGTTGACTCTGCCTTCCATCTTGCCAAGGTGGGTAAAATGAGGACCCAGATTGTTGGGGGAAAGCTTTGCTGGCTGAGGAACTCTGGGAGTTGAAGTCCACAAGTCTTAAAGTTGCCAGACCCCTGCCTCAGAGGTTAGTCCAGGCTGCCAACTCAGTTCAGCAGCACAGATGGATGGGTAGGGGCCCTTGCCTTTTCCCCCTCGTAAACAAACCCACACCGTGCACATATTTGTCTGCACATTCACAAGAGAATGCCACAGGCCCCAGAGCCAGGGACGTTCAGTCAAACTCAGGGCAGTGCTTAGTCAGAAATAAATGTCCACATTGTCTGGGTTTTTTTTAAAAATAAGATGCTGTCACAAAAATATTTGTGGATCGCAGAGGGGTTTTCATGCTCTTCTGTTCCCCGAAGTGCTGAGATTCTTCAGTCAGTGGAAATATCAACCGCAGCCTGTTGCAAAACCTCCAGACGTAACTTCCCCTTTGTTTTGCCAGCAGCTCTAAGTTGGGCAGAAATTATTTACAGGGGTTTGCATCTGCGGCTGTCCCTCGGTCGGCTTGTGGAGCAGCAGGATAACTCCTCAAAGGGGGCTGGAAGAATTCCTGAAGTTGGGCACTCTCTGCTTTCGCTAACTGGCTCTGGAATGCTGGTGTGATGCTCCGTCCAACGGACCAAGGCCCTCAGTTTTTCCCTCGGCCCCATCTCTCTCTGAAGACTGTCAGGACGGGGCCAAATTGGGTTGGGGGGGGGAGAAAAAAAACTCACAAAGGGAATGGGGGAGTGGGGGGGTTAAGCCGGGACTGTGGAGGAAGAAAGTCCCCAGTGCTTCCCTGTGAGCGGGGCACCGTTTGGAATTCCCCACTGCTGAAGAAGCTTCTTGGACGAGAAGCGAAACATCTTTATGACCGAGAATCTCTTGACTTCTTCATGACTTTTAGCTATGCAATTTGGGATGGACACCCTTGGAATGGTGAGGGAGGAGGAATGGATTCCCATAAGAAAAACTGCAGGCTACGAGAACCAGGAGCGCCACTCAGGTCACCCTGAGGACACAGAGAAACCTCCAAGTGGCCTCAATGACCCTCTAAAAAGGATGCAAATGACCAGCTGTCTGCAAGGAGCATCAGTCCTTCCCTTCCCCACCATCCAGTCAGAGCTGAAGAAGCTTCTGGGAGGAGAAGCAAAACGTCTTCAAAGAAAAACCAGAAAGTCCAGCTGCCTCCTGAAAAAAAAAGCCCCTTTGGGACAGCAGTTGGGAATGTTGGGGGTTCCCTCTACGCCCCTCCCTCCCAAGCACGGGATAAGAAGCCCACAGAAATGGGGGGGGGGAAATGCCCTCTAACCTCAATAGCTTCTTCGTTGCAGAGAAGAGAGTGCAGGCAGCACTCACAGCCACAGCTGCTAAGCCAAGAATGGTGGGCAAATGTGTGTGCAACTCCCCACAAAACCTGCCTGGATGGGAAAGGATCCAGGGGAAGGGCCCATCCGCCAGAGGGTTTCCCTAAACCCCTTCGGCCAAGAGAAGGCTGGGTTCCTCCTGTCCTTCAGGTTCACATGGTCTCAAATGCACAACGTTGTTCACCACTTGATCAGAGCCTTTTTTGAGGGGGGAGTCCAGCTAACCCAACCCCTCCTCAGTGAAAGAATTCCCTTCTGCAAACACTCCAGGCCCTGGACTTGATTTTTGGGCAGCCACATATTGACGGGGCATGATGGAAGATGAAAACTGGATTGAGGTTGTGGGGGGGAGGGCAGATGGAAAGAAAAGCCCCACCCCCCAAAAAAACCCCAAGTTTTCGGCCTCTCCCTCACCATCAGCCTCCAACAGGAGCCCAGTTCTTGTTTTTGATAACCAAAGTATCCAGTCAGAGGAGCTTCAACCCTCAGGAGTCCAAGCAGCATCTCAAAGGTTTCTGCAGAATTAGTCTTTCAGAGGGTAAAGGGAAAGCCCTGTGGGATACATCTGGAATACTTCTTTCCCTTATAATGGATTCACACCATTTGCACAAACTAATTCCAGTGTAATCCCAGGACACACCCAAGCCCCATTTCTTCCCTCCAGCTCTACCAGTCCAGTTCCTGGCCCCCAAAGGGGCAGGGAGCAAAGCTAGGGCCTCCTTGTTGTTTTCGAGAGGATGGGAAGGCTGAATGAGCCTTCTCCGCCTGGGCCCCTCTCGGCCTCCTTCTCGACTGGCCGCCAGGCAGGAAACCCAGGATCAAGACTGATTTATTCTTCAAAAGCCATATTTCTAATTGCTAAATATGGGAATAAGGCCTTTCCCGGCTGGGAAATAAAGCTCACGCTAAACTTAACGCTGAAAGATGCTGAAAGCACAAATCTTCCCATTAAAGAAAATCCGCCTGGGAAGACGAAATTCAAGGTGCCTGACAGAGGGGCGCGGGGATGCGCTTTGCTTTCCTTTCTCCCGTCAAAAGAGCCCACCCAATTTAAACCTGCTTTGAGCCGAAAGGGAAAAGGTGCAGATGAGCCCGCTCTCTTTCTCTCTCCCTCTCCTCTTCCTTTTCTCCAACGGTCCAACGCAGCCTCGTGAATCTGCTTTTCATTTCAAAAATAACGCAAGGAGAACATTGCATTTATTGAGGCTTTGAGAAGGCAGAACTTCCGATTTACGGAAGACATTCACTTCCGCCTCTTCGAGGCTGCCTGGAAAGAGAAACCGTGAAAGAGAAAGGAAGGAGCCACATAGCTCTGCCTTTCCAAGGGGGGACAAGAGAGCAGCGCCAAGTTTGTTTCCACTCTTGCATTATAGAAAGAACCCTGTCCTGTTCAAATGCCAAGGATCTCTGATGTCAGATGGAGCCGTCTGGCTCAGAAAGCAGTGAACTCCCTTGCAGAAAATAAAATCCGCGGAAGGGAGACAATGTGGCTGGCTCTCTGCTTGGGGCCCCCCACTTCCGCTTGAACCAAGCCCTCTTCTCTCCACAGTCAAAAGCTTCCCCACTCTGGTTTGTTCAGCAATGAATAAACCAGAACTGATTGGATTCACCCACGTTGCCGAAGCAAAAGAAACCATGATACTGCTGAAGTGTGTGACTCCACCAACTCCATCTTTCACGGGCTCCTGGTAGCAACATGCAAGGGCTCTGTGGGAGCCAAAGGTTCGATCCTGGGTGCACCCTGTTCTTAGCAGGGCCAAGTCCAGCTTGAATCGTGGGGACTTCACAAACAAGGCCTGCTGTTTTCTGGACAATCGGAGAGGAGGCCATTGAACAATGGCCCAGGGGGACAAAGGCAATATGGCAGTCACTTTGCTTGTAACAGTTGCCCAATGCATGTTTAAGTTAAAACAAAACGACCGACTTTTGACAGTGTGAGGGACTTCTTGGCACTTCCTACTGAAATTCAAGCCCCATCCTGAATTTTGAATCCACCTGTAAAGAAACGCTACAGCCAGTTACGTCTCCTGTTCCCTTTCCTCCTACGCACTAGGGGAAAAGCAACTTTGAGGTTTAAGGGATCTGGAGAAGGGAGGATGCTGTCCTCCCTTTTAATGTTCACCATGGCTCCCCCCAGCCCACTTCCCCAAAAAGGCTTTTATGGGAAATCAAAATGCACAGCTTCATGGACTAGTGGACTTTGGGATGTGCTTCCCAAAATTGCCAATAAATTATTGCACACCCTGGCTTAGCACAAGAGCAGGAAGAGCCTAGAGTAACAGTTCCGTGGTTAATAACTCTGCCCTCACCTCCTCCCCGGACCATGAAAAGCTACAATCAACTGAGGTTTGTTGAGACAATTGCAGGTTAGACTGCCTGAACTTCACATGCAAGGGTTCCATCTTTACCTGCCAGATGGGGAAAGCTGGGGGAAAATAAAATTGCAAAAAAAATAAATAAAAATAAATCCCAAGCAATTCCTATACGTCCGTGATGGCCCAGATCTGGTCTACTGTGAAGTTCACCATGTTGGCAGATGGTTTCGGATTCATCGCAGGAGTGGCGGATGGGAAGGAAGAGGGGGAAGAATTTCTGCCCCCAAATCTCTAGTTGTAGAACATGATTGATGACTCTTGGCTATGAACATGTTGGAGAATATGAATTATGATACACCCAGAGAGCTGGGGGAAAACCAGGGTCAAGGGTGACAGTGAATTATGTGTTTCATAATCAGCTTCACACAGGTCATGCCGACATGTTCGCTCCTAATAAATTCTTTTAAGTTTTTGAAGCTTATGATTTAATTAGGGCAACTGCCGGAATCCTGACACTCAGATCTTTTGAAGTGGAGATATCTGGAACACGCAAGAGCAGCAAAGTGGTGCTGTACTTGGAGAAGGATTGCACAGAAAATTCTGTCTCTATTATTGCCCGGTCTCTTCTCAAAGTCCAAAACTCAGGTTTCCTTGCTGCTTTGTCTTTCCATCTGCACAGTGTTAAAGCAATGCACACAAGGGAGACCAGCAGCCTCCACCTTCCCTCTCCTCGTCTAGGGAGTCTTCAAAGGGTCCCAGCTGCTTGGCCTCAAGTGGAGCTCCAGATGCAAAATAGACAAAGTAAGAGACAGGGTCTTCTTCTGGCATTCCAGCAAACGTGAGGAGAAGCCCCTCTCACTGAGGCAGACTGGGCCAGGGCTGACCTCAACAGCCCACTCCTTGCTCAGGTTTCCTCATCAGACCTAAGGAGGCTTCTCCCTCTTCAGCCTGAGCTTGTGAGCTTAAGGTCCCAGCTGAATCCCCCGCTTCTTCTACCTTCAGTTCTCGGTAGCCATGGCCATCAGCCAGGGTGGAACAGGATTAAACTTTGCTTAGCCTTCCATTGTTTGGCTGCTTAATATGTTGTCCCAAGCAGGGAACTCAATTAGTTTACAATTCAATAGATTGTATAAAGTGAGCGGGGGGGGGGGGGGGGGGGAATAGCTCAGCCGGCAACCTCTTTTGGTGCGCTCTGTGGAATGTGGTTGCTGGGTCTTAGGTGCAGCCACCTTCACAACTGACTTCCATTTGGAGGAGAAGACAGAACCTCCTGGTGTTGTGGTTTGCCGGCAGCCGGTGCAGATGGCAGCGGAGTTGGACAGTGAGGAACAAAGGGGACCAGTCAGGGAGTCTAGAGAGGAGTTGGACGAGGGTCCTGCATCCGATGCAAGGATGGGGCCAGGACCACCTGGGAGCCTCCAGAGTCTGGCAACAGTGAGGACCCAGGGGCACCTGTTCCCAGTGCAGAGGTGCTAGAAGGCAAGAGCAGCTGAAACAAAAGGGGCAACTCAGGAGTAAGGCTGGGAGGTGATTGTCCCTCCCATAAGGGATAAGTCAAGCTTGTCCCTCCCATAAGGGATAAAAGTCAAGCCAAGATGATGAAACCTTTGCAGGAAGCAAAGTAGTTTGATTGGCTCCGAGTCATCCTTAAGCTCTGTGTAATTTGGTTGGTTTTTTCTTGTACTTTGGTTGGTTTCTTTTATAGTTAATTGGATACAATTGTTTTTGGCTGCATTCCACAGAACTAAAAGGTGTGTGCTTATCTTGGGGGACTGTTTAAGATTAGTTCTGGCTGGGAATGGAAACAATTCCCAGCATTGCAATAAAATAGGTTTTGCTTTTAAAACAAGTTTGTGGTTAATTATGTTTGACAACGCTTGGGTCAGAACACTTTGGCAGCTCAAGGGGGCTCTGCTGATGGACGCTGGGACTAGAAGATCGGACAAAGAAGTTGGCTGAAGCTGTTTCACAAGCCCAGGATATGCTTGCAGGTGGGAATGACATGTCAAGAGAGAGGGCCATGGAGAGGATCCCCTCCCACTGGCAGCCCCATCCTCAGGCCTTCTCCCCTGAAGGGAGGACCCAGCAGCCGCATTCCACAGAGCGCCCTGAAACTGGTCACTGGATGAGCTCTTTTTTCACTTCAGGCAATCTATTGACTTGTAAACTAAGTTCATTTAGTCTTTATGTCAACAGTCCAGACAGACAAGCCAACTCACAGAAGAAAGCAGCTTGCTGGCTTATTTATTTATAGAAAGCCCACTTCCACAATTTAAGTTGTCCCTGCTTGGGACAACTTATTAAGCAGCCAAACAAAGGAAAGCTAAGCAAAGTCCTGAGGTCCATCAGCAGAGCCCCCTTGAGCTACCTAGGAGGGTCTGCCCAAGACCCACACCCTATCCTTGCCTGAGGAAAGACCCATCCTCCCTAACACAAAGCAGAGCCAGGAGGAGTGAGGAGAGGCACGGTAGCCCTGCCCTCACCCGCTCACCATGGAGTATCTTCTCCGGCAACATTGAATTGTTAACTAGGGCACACAAAACCTTTGCCAGACCAATTCTCGAATACAGCTTGTCCGCCAGGAACCCGCACTGTATATTGGACATTAACATGATTGAGCGAGTCCAGAGGTATTTCTTGGGAAATAGTTCTCCACTTCTCCACTCACAATAGAATTCCCTATGCCTCCAGGCTTGAAATTTGGGGCTTGGACAATCTAGAACTGCACTGCCTGTGGTCTGATCTAAGTTTAGTGCACAAAATTGTCTGCTATAACAACTTGCCCATCAATTACTTCTTCAGCTTCAACCACAATAATACACACAGGTAAACAACTGATACAAACTCAAGGTAAACCGCTCCAAACTCGATTGCAGAAAATACGACTTCAGCCACAGAGTGGTCAATGCCTGGAACGCCCTACCCGACTCCGTGGTTACAGCCTCAACCCCTCTGAGCTTCAACCTCAAACTGTCTACCATGGACTTCACCCCATTCCTAAGAGGTCCTTAAAGGGGCCGTGCATAAGCGCACCCGTGTGCCTACCGTCCCTGTCTTACTGTCCCCATTTATCTGTATTCACTTCCTTTGTTCATATTTATGTTCATACCTACACTTGTTATCTTGTACATGTTTGACAAACAAACAAATAAACAAATGGTATTTCTTCCTTTGGTCAAAGAGGACTATTCTTGGGCATCGTCAAGGCCTGAGGAGTCTGCTGGAATAGAGTGGGGAAAAGTAAGTGCTAGAAGTTGGGAGAAGGTGTTTTTTCCAGACCCTGTTTGGGAACAGCAGTCGGCAGCCTCTGTTCTGATTATAGCTCCAAATATGACTGGAATGAAGTTGGTCCTTCCAGTTGACTTCCGACAATAGCGGGTCCCCAACCCTTTGGGCAGCAGGGACCAGCATAGTGGAAAGCTATTTTTCCACAGACTGGATGGGCGTGATAGCGGTCTGTGGCCTTTGGGTCGGGGACCCCTTTTCCTATAAAACAGAAGCTGAATTTCACCAGCCCCGCACTTATGCCCCCTTCTTTTCCATTCTTTTCAATGGTAGCCCCAAGGCAGGGCGTCTTCTCTAGAACCGTGATGGCAAACCTATGAACCTATGAAATACCAGAAGTGGCAAAACAGGCCCATTTTTCGGCCTCCAAAAGCTACAGAGGCTTCCCTCAAGCCTCTGGGAGGCCAAAAAAGGCCCGAAAATCAACGGGGAGGTGCGCACATTTGCAGTGCAGGTAAGTGGGTGGCGTGGAGGGGATTGTGTGCGCATGCGCAGGGGGTGTGGGGGGCCGTGCAAATTGCCTTCTGGGTGCTGGCATGTGAGCAAGCACACGCAAGCAAGAGCGCAATTTTCGGCACGGGAGCCCAAGAAGGTTAGCCACCACTGCTCTAGAATCCCTTTTAGGTCAGCAAATTGGTCTTGCGGGGTGGGGGGATGGGGGTTGCTTCAGAGCCACAGAAATTGCCTGAAGATAAACCCTGATTCTGCCCAAGCAGAAGAGGAGAACGAAAAGAAGAGAGTCCCAAAGGGGCTTGGATGCAATTGGACTTCCTTGTTTTTTCTTTTGAAGATGTTTCGCTTCTCATCCAAGAAGCTTCTTTAGCTCTGACTGGATGGTGGGGAAATGGAAGGATTTATTCCCTATCCCACCATTCTGTCAGAGCTAAAGAAGCTTCTTGGATGAGAAGCGAAACATCTTCAAAAGAAAAAAGAAGAAAGCCCAGTTGCCTCTTGAAAAAGCACCTTCGGGACAACTAGAACCTGGAGGACTGAGAATCTCTACAGAAAAGAAAAGAGCACCAAGGGGCTATTTTTAAAACGTCCCTTCCAGAAGGACATGTTGATAGAACAGATGCCTGTGGTCAAAAATATCACCTTTCTTTAAACAGCTAAATAGATTTAGTCCCAGGATAAAATATGAGCAAGATATAAAGGACTTCTCTCCCCCTCCCTCCCTCCCTCTGCCTCTCCCTCCCTCCCGCTCTCTTCCTCTCCTCTCCTTTCCTCTTCCCTCCCACCCCCTCCCTCCCTCCCTTTCCCTCCCTCCCTCTATCTTCCTCTCCTCTCCTCTCTTCCCTCTCCCTCCCTCTCTCTCTGTTCCTCTCCTCTCCTCTCTTCCCTCTCCCTCCCTCCCTCTATCTTC
>NW_020769332.1:1612642-1623694 GCF_900518735.1 Pseudonaja textilis | reverse complement strand
CCTCTCCTCTCCTCTCTTCCCTCTCCCTCCCTCCCTCTATCTTCCTCTCCTCTCCTGATCTCAAGGCAGAGGCTGAGCCAGGCACAGGATGGCAGGGGGGGGGGCGTGCTTCCATCACGCCCCCCCTCCCGCAACACCCCTTGACCCCGTCAAGCGGCTGTCGCAGACAGAAGGATCGAAATGCAATTCTCTCTTGCAAATGCCACTGACAAAAATATGTACCAGATGCCTATTCTAATCTATCAGTATTTGACATCCTAGCGATACATTTTGCACTCGGCGAGGTTTTTGATCTTGGAGGAATAACAACTCAGAATAAAAGCAACACGGGCTTGTGAGTGTCACACATTACGCCCTGTCATGCCTCAACGCCTTGGCCTCTGAAGTTCAACAGGCCCACATGTCAGAGCCGGCCGCAAAAACCTCTCAGGCTGTTTCCTTTCAAGCCCCATCGCCGGCTGACTGCCTCGTTGCCCACCAGGGCAGGGCCTCAGCTGCAGCCAGGACTCCCCGTCTCTTCCCGGCGTTTGCAACGAAGCATTCGAAGGAGGGAGCTTTGGGGCTGCCTTTCAGGGGGTGGGAGGGTGAAGCCCGTCTCTTGCCCTTGACTGGGGGGCAGGGGGGGCAACATGTGCCCAGAATGGGGCGGTGGCTCCAAGCCAGCCATGCTGGATACCAGCACAGCAACCCTCGAGCCTGGTAGGCGCCTTGGCCAACGCCTGGCAGCAAAAATCCTTTGCCCTTGCTGCCGGCACCTCAGATTCCCCTGCTGCTCCTGGTGAATTTGGGGGAGGGAGGAGGTGTGTGAGCAACCACGGGTAGGAAAAGCCATAATCCCATTTTTAAGGTGAACACTTATGTAACTGTTCAAAGCTGGATTAAAATATTTGCTCTGCTCCTCTGCGAGCGCTGCTTTTGACCCAAGGAAGAAAATGGGAATATCATTCAGCGGAGCCAAGTTGTTTGAGATGAGTCAATGTGTCTGGAAAGGAAGAGAGACAGCAGTGCACCAAGAGAGATGCCTCCCACTCGAAGGATGGCTGAGAGAGGGCAGAAGAGCTGGCAGTTCACAACTTTGCGCCCAAATTAGTCACATCGAATTGCAGGAGGTTCTGCAGTCAATCGGATGTGGTTACTACTTTATCTGATGGAACCGAAAGTCGAATCCTTTCCGAGCGAAGGCTGAGCAGGAGACACGTTTCAAGGAGTCGCCAAAGGGCCCTCAGAGCAATCAAAGGAGGGGACTTCAATTCTTCTTCCCAAACTGTGCATTGGTTCGGCTCATCTCCTTTCTCAACTCACGTAACCGAATCACAGGATAACAGGGCTGAAAGCAGAGGTGGCCTTCAGCCGGTTCTGACCAGTTCTTGGGAACCGGTAGCGGAAATTTTGAGAAGTTTGGAGAACTGGCAAATACCGCCTCTGAACTGGAGATTTTACAGTCTCCTTCCCCTGCCACGCCCACCAAGCCATGCCCACAGAAGCGGTAGTAAAAAAAAATTGAATCCCACCACTGATTGAAAGGGACCTTGGAGGTCATCTAGTCCAGGGGACACCAACCTTTTGGACCTCAGTGACCATCAAACTCATAATTTTAAACCAGAGACCCTAGGAAAATCCCCCCAAAAGTCTGCAGGAAAATCCTCCCACCCCATTTTCCTACCGATCATTCTTTATTTGGGATTGCAGGATACTGTCTCCAGCTCTGTTCACAGGGAGAGAGAGGAGGGGGAGACAGAGAGAGAGAAAGAGAGAGAGACTTTTGGCTTCATGCAAGGAAAGCAGCCAAAGTCTTTCTTTCTCTCCCCCAAACTCCGCCAGAAATGAGTCTTTGCCAGCACAGCCTCTTGGAGCAGGAGGCCTTGCAGGGTCCCAAAGACCCATTTCTGGTGGAGTTTGGGGGAGAGAAAGAAAGACTTTGGCTGCTTTCCTTGCATGCAGCCAAAAGCAGAAGAAGAAAGAAGCAGCCCGGTGGCCAGGCCAGGCACGTGGGGCGATTGGGGCAAGTTCCCCCCCCCCATCCTTTCCCCCCTCCCCTCACTACCTTGTGCTGTTCACAATGCAAGCAATGCAAGCCTTGTGTTCCCACAGGCCATGTGGGCGGTGCAGCCTTGAGTTCCCGCACAGCCTGGATTAATTGCTTTGGGGGGTGCTTTGGGGGTGACATTTCTCTGTGGACCACCAAAATTTTCTCATGGGCCAAGCAGTAGTCCCCGGCCCACTGGTTGGCAACCACTGTTCTAATCCAACCCCCTGCTCAAGGATGAGACACTAGGAGTGTCAAACTCAGGGCCCATGAGCTGGATCAACTGTGGGGTGCTTAGATCTGGCCGTTAAATTAGGCTGCCCTGGAAAAAGTGAAGGACCAGCCTGCAGTGCCTCTGCCAGCAAAAACAGAGCTCAGGAGGGCTACATGTGGCCAGCAGAGGGTTGCAGGAGTCTGCCCCAGCTGAAAACGGAGATTGGGAGTCAATTTTCACTGGCCGAGTGCACCACAGGCACCCCCAACACAAGTGATGTCAAGTTGGCCATGGGCCCCCGCCAGACCCGCTGAGATCAAACACAACCCTGATGCGACCCACAATAAAATTGAGTTTGACACTCCTGCACTATACAATTTCAAACAAATGACTGTCCAGTCTCTTCTTAGAAACTGCCAGTGATGGAGCATACACACTTTCTGAAGGCAAGCCATTCCACTAATGAATTCTTCTCTGTGTCAGAAAATTTCTCCTTAATTCTACCGTAGGTTGGATCTCTCTTTGATAAGCTTCCATTTATTATTTCTTGTCCTGCCCTAAGGTCCTTTGGAGAATAATTTCACCCCCTCTTCTTTGTAGCAGCTCCTCAAATACTGCAAAAATGCTATCATATCACTCCTACGACTTCTTTTTTCTAGGCTGGCCAAACCCAAATCCTGCAACCGTTCTTCATATGTTTTAGTCTCCAGTCCCCCCATCATCCTGGTTGCTCTCCTCTGCACTCTTTCCAGAATCTCAACAACTTTTATATAATGTGGTGACCAAAACTGGATGCCGTATTCTAAATAGGGTCCTTCCAAGACTTTATAAAGCGGTGCCAATACTTCATATGATCTTGATTCTATCACTCTGTTAATGCAGTCTAGGATTGTACTAGCTTTTTTGACAGCTGTTGCACACGGCTGCTCATGTCTAAGTGATTGTCCAACTAGGACTCCAAGGTCCCTCTCACGGTTACTGTTTTTGAGCCAGATTTTGCCTAATCTGTACTTGTACTTTTGGTTTTTCCTGCCCAGGTGTAAAACCTTCCCTTTCTCCTCATTACATTTCACTTTCTTGAATAGGTCTCATTGTTCAAGTCTGTCAAGATGCTTTAGGATCCCGAGCTTGTCTTCTGGGGTGTGGGCTATTCCTGCCAGCTTGGTGTAATCTGCAAATTTGATGAGTTCCCCTTCGATTCCCTCATCTAAGTCATTTATGAAACTATTGAAGAGTACTGGTCCTAAGACAGAATCTTACGGTACCCCACTACTTCCTTCTATTTCCTCATCTAAGTTTAAATATAAACATGATCTCAATTCATATTTACCTAATGTAACTGAAAGTCAAAGTCAATTCAGAGTGAAGACTGTGCAAAATATATCTCCAGAAGTCAACAACATTTCCTGATAGGGGATGAATTAAGAGGAATTTCAATTCATTCAAAACTGCACCTGCAGTTTTGGCATGCAACACACCCTTTCTCTCTAACATTACGAGCAATTCTGCAGTCTCCCTTGGTGGAATTCAAGGCCACTTGCACTCAGATCATCTTCCGGACCAAAATCTTGAACACTAAATCTTGCACGCTAAACCCCTAACTCTAGACTACAATGCCTTACATGCAACTACCCAGGTGGAGAGAAGGGGGCTGCCCAAAGAGGCAGAGGTGGTATTCAGCAGGTTCTGATCAATTCTGGAGAACCGTAGCGGAAATTTTGAGTAGTTCAGAATACCACCTTTGATTGACCCCGCCAACCCCATCTAGTCTCTGCCTCCTGAGTCCCAGCTGATTGGCTGGGTCTTCTTTTGTTGCCCTTTACAGGAGCTGGAAAGCAGGTTGGGGGGTGGGGAAAGAATGTGGATTTTACAGTATCCTTCCCCTGGAGTGGGGTGGGAATTGAGAATTTATAGTATCCTTCCCCTGCCATGCCCACCAAGCCATGCCCACAGAACCGGTAGTAAAAAAATTTGAATCCCACCACTGCAAAGAGGGCACAGTTCCACGCTGGACCACTCCTCACTACATTGGTGCCCAAGATGACAAAATGTCTTTCTATCTCCACTGAGTCTCCATTGATCAAATCTTCATGTCAAAATTCTGCTCAGGGCTCGGTAATTTCTGAGAAATGAAATATGAATACCAACCAGACATGTACAAGGGGCAGTTCCCCAAGCAAATTATTAAAACTCTGAAAGCTTTAAAAGCATTAAAAGCTTTTCAAAAAGGCTTTAAATGTTTAAAGCAAGACATCTGGAGCACCATGAAAACCAACAGATTCACTGTGGAAACGTGGCAGCCTCTGCCACAATGGAGCAGTTAGTATATTTTAGCTTTGCTCCTTCAAGAGGTCACACTGCTATTCTGCTGAAGATACAGGTATTTCGAAAGCCGGTCCAAGGGAGCAGTGCAGGGAGGGAAGGAAGGAAGGACGGAAGGAGGGAAGGAAGGAAGGAAGGAAGGAAGGAAGGAAGGAAGGAAGGAAGGAAGGAAAAGATTGGAGGGTTTATAGAAACAGCAGCAAATGAAGGAGCCGCAGGAGAATTTGCCTCCTAAAGCATGAACTTGTTGCAGCCTAATGATGCAACCAGAAGAAACATCCCATCCCATTGAAAGCAATGCTAGTATGCCAGAAGTCGGATCTGATCTATTCTCTCAAAAGAATTAACTCTCCTTTTCTGAAGAAGACATATCTCCAAATTGCTTCTTCCGTTAATATGGTAGAACATCTAACAGACCCCCGGAGGGAGCAGGAAGAGCAGGACCAGTGAAAGAAACTGGCCAGCCCACAGGAAGGAGACTCAAAGGAACTCTGCCTTCATGACATGGGATATAAATCAATCAGCTTTCCAGATCCTATTGCATTACCCTACTGGCAAGAAAGGCCTTTCCACAAATCGAATTGGTTTTTATTTTCTGAGCTTGTCCACCTTGCAGGGTTTGACAGCCAGCATCTGCTGAGGTCCATTTGCTCCATCTCTGCTTCTGCAATTCCCAGTCCTAAACCAGAATTTGTCACTGGCTTACAAGTCCTGTTGTGTTGGACACAACACAAAGTAACTGTGTTTGTACATATCCCGTCCATGTTGCTCATTTCTCCATCTACGTTGAGGAGAAAGCAAAATGGAAATGAACACAGCAGGTGCAGATGAAACGTAGCTTGTGCGCAATTCGATTTAATAAGCTAAAATTTCACGAGCCATTGGCTACTGAATAGAATAGAATAGAACAGAAGAAAACAGAACAGAACAGAATAGAACAGAACAGAACAGAATAGAACAGAACAGAACAGAATAGAATGGAGGGAGGAGAATAGAATAGAATAGAATAGAATAGAATAGAATAGAATAGAATAGAATAGAATAGAATAGAATAGAATTCTTTATTGTCCAAGTGTGATTGGACACACAAGGAATTTGTCTTGGTGTAAATACTCTCAGTGTACATAACAGAAAAGATACATTCATCAAGAGTCAAGAATCATAAAGTACAACAATTAATGATAATCATAGGGTACAATCAACAATCAAATCATACTAGGAAACAGTCAATATAAATCGTAAGGCTACAAGCAACAAAGTTACAGTCCTACAATCACAAGTGGGAGGGGATGGGTGATAAGGAGTGATGAGAAGATTAACAGTAATAGTAGTGTACACTTTGTAAGTAGTTGAACAGTGTTGAGGGAATTATTTGTTTAGCAGAGTGATGGCTTTGGGGAAAAAACTTTCCTTGTGTGTCTAGTTGTTCTGATATGCAGTGCTCTATAGCGTCATTTTGAGGGTAGGAGTTGAAACAGTTTATGTCCGGGATGTGAGGGGTCTAGATATTTTCACAGCCCTCTTTTTGACTCCTGCAGTATGCAGGTCCTCGATGAAAGGCAGGTTGGTAGTAATTGTTTTTTCTGCAGTCCTAATTATCATCTGAAGTCTGTGTCTGTCCTGTTGGGTTGCAGAACCAAACTGGCAAGCATTTTCGGGTACGATACTAAATCAGGCTTTTTAAATATACTTTGTTCAAGAAATCATTGGACAGATTTATACTTCATGCTAAGCCAAAACCATAAAACCATGTTACGTCTTGTGATGTGTGGATTAAAAAACAAATCTGATTTCCCATCTTTCTTTCAGTTCTTTCAAGGAATCTCATTTAACCTCCAGCTGCAAAGGTTTCCCTACTTCAGAAACCAATTACGCTGAATCTAGATGTAGATTCCATCCTGTTCAACCTCATTTGAAAAGCAAGCTTTATTAGTGATGGTCAGTATATACATCTAAACCAGGGGTCTCCGGATTGTGGAGACTTTAAGACTTGTGGACTTCAATTCCCAGAATTCCTCAGCCACGGGAATTCCCCCAGCTATACTGGCTGGGGAATTCTGGGAGCTGAAATCCACAGGTCTTAAAGTGGGCATATCTGGAGACGCCCGACATAGATCAACTATTCCCTCAGCCTTTTGCTAGTATGTTCCACGTGTGGACTGCAGAAGAAAGAGGATTTCATTTCAAATGGGGGAAAAGGCCACAGACAGAATTAAATTCTTATGTATAGAATTTATAAATATATAAAATTTATAAATATATACATTTATATTTATGTACATAAATTCTTATCTATAGGGCACTGCACACCAGAACAACTAGACATGAGGAAAGTTTTTTCCTGAATGCCATCACTCTACTAAACAACTAACTCCACAACACTGTCAAACTACTTATTAAGACTGAATTACTATTATTCTTCTCATACTTCCTAGTACCCATATCTTCCCACTTATGACTATAACTGTGTTGCTTGTATCTTTACAATTTATATTGTTTTATTTGTTTTCCTAGTATGTTTTGATTGCGTATTAGTAACCTATGTATGGATTTGATTCCTTATAATAACCTATGATTTAACAGATAATCAGAGTTGGAAGGGACCTTGTAGGTCATCTAGTCCAACCCCCCACCCAAGCGGAAGAACCTTCATCATTTCTGACAGATGGCAGTCCAGTCTCTTCTTGAAAGTCTCAAGTGATGGCGCTCCCACAACTTCCGAGGGCAAGGTGTTCCATGGGTTGATTGTTCTCCCTGTCAGAAAGTTTCTCCTTATTTCCAGGTTAAATCTCTCCTTGTTCAGTTTCCATCCATTGTTCCTTGTCTGTCCTACAGGCGCTTTAGAAAATAGCTTGACCCCTTCCTCCCTGTGGCAACCCTTTAAATATTGGAAGACTGCTATCATGTCTCCCCTGGTCCTTCTCTTTACTAGACTAGCCAGGCCCAGTTCCTGCAACCGTTCATTGTATGTTTTAGCCTCCAGTCCCCTCATCATCCTGGTTGCTCTTCTCTGCACTTTTTCTAGAATCTCAACAACTTTTTTATAATGTGATGAACAAAACTGGATGCAGTACTCTAGATGTGGTCTTACTAAGGCTTTATAAAGTGGTATTAGTACTTCCCTTGATCTTGACTGTATCCCTCTGTTAATACAATTTTGGATCGCATTAGCTTTTTTGGCGGTTGCTGCACACTGCTGGCTCCTATTTAGCTGGTTGTCCACTAAGACTCCAAGATCCCTCTCAGAGTTACTGCTATTGAGCCTGGTTTCACCCAGTGTATATGTGTACTTTTGATTTTTCTTGCCTAAGTGTAGGACTTTACTTTTCTCTACATTGAATTTCATTTTGTTAGATACGGCCCAGTGTTCTAGTCTGTCAAGATCCATCTGGATCTTGAGCCTATCTTCTAGGATGTTAACTATTCCTGCCAGCTTAGTATCATCTGCAGACTTCTATTCCCCTTCTATTCCTTCTATTCCCTCATCTAAGTCATTAATGAAGATATTGAAGAGTACTGGGCCTAAGACAGAACCTTGCGGCACCCCACTGCTTACTATCACTAAGTGTTGTATTTTTCCTTATGTATACTGAGAGCGTATGCACCAAAGACAACTGTCAGCTCATAAAATATTTCTTTTTAGAGTGGACAACAGAAAGGGAGGGGGGAGCAGTGCAGCAGCTTGGAAATTGAAAGTGCATTCCATAGATTATTTTCAAAGATAGTAACTAGGTGACTGAAGTTTCTACCGCGCATAATTCTAACTGGAGAGCATGATTGATGACTCTGGGCTATGGATGTGTCCCATTGAAGAATATGAATTACGATAAACTGGGGGGCGGAATCAGGGTCAAGGGTGACAATGAATGATGTGTCTCAGTGCCGGACATGTTAACTCCCAATAAATCCTTTTGAATTTTTGGAAGTTTAGCTTGAGCCTCATGATTTAATTGGGGGTGACTGCCGGAATCCTGACAGCAACCAGACCACAATCCAGTGACTTCTGAATCCCTTCCTCTGCAGAAAGAAAAGAAATTCACGCAAGGGGCAGGTGAGCAAGCAGAATCCAGTAAGAATGGGAAGTTGGGGTTAGTCTATGAAATAAGATAGTGAGGGCTAAAGGAAAATGGGAAATCTCTAAAAAAGCTGTGACAGATACACAGAGAGGCACATTCAGGAAAGGATAAGGATGGCCGAGGTGATCTCCAGAAACGGTGGGATCAATGATAGGTTAAAGCTCAGAATGAAATGAGGTTTGGGAGACACACCCAAAACAATAACAAGGGTGTTCTTGAGTAGGTTGCTTTGTGCAATAACAATTAAAATTTCCAGCCGTAATCATTACACTGGTATTAATTCTCAACTCTTAACTTACTGCTGATATACATAATATATCTAATTCTTATAACAAACCTCATCTTAACTTGTGTACTTCTATAAACATATTTTCTACTCTAACTTTCCTATTTTTCTCTAACCATCGATAGAACGATTCCCAAGCCCCACATCTTTATTGTGTGCATTGCAAGATGCTTTAAAAAGGGACATGGCTTTGATTAAGTAGTTCTGACCAAAACCCTTTGTCAACACACACACACACACACACACACACACACACACACACACACAGAGGGATGTCCCTGGTGAATCAGCAACAGTGACAATGAGAAGGAGGAACCTTGTAACTCCTATTTTCCATCTCAGAAACCACGAGTCTCTGGCTGGTCCTTCTTAGGGCATGGAGGAAGGAGAAGGAGAGGCCCAGAGAGCACCTCAGTGAATGCAGGTCTCCCCGAAGGTAGGTGGGTTACATCCTCAGCCACTGAGGGAAGAGCTGACTCTGAGAAAGGAGGGGAGAGCAGCTCATACTTAGAAGAAAGACCAGGCAGACTTCAGGCAGCCACTGAAATGCACAAGGGAACTGAGCGGGGAAGCATCTGCAGCTCCGCATCTGGATAGGAAAAATATAAGGCACAAGTCTAGGATAGGAGCCAGGTGGCTTGGCAGTGGTCCATGTGAAAGGGACCCAATGTCTTCACCAGCTAAACATGGGTCAACAAGGGGGCTCAAGAGGCAAATGCTACCCTGGGGGCAGCACCAAAAGGGAAGCCTGGCCTCGGGAAGGAGGCCTTGAAGATTGGGCAGCTCCCATCACTACTATTTTTTGCTCCATACTTGAAAGAGGCTCAGCAACCTGTGATTGCAATCGCCCCCGACTCAAGGAACCCCACTGGAGAAAGTCAAGAGTACAGAGAAAAGCATCTAAGACGGTTAAGGGCCTGGGGACTAAAACCGGAAGAACAATCGCAGGATTGGGGTATGGCCAGGCTAGAGAAAAAAAGGACCAGGGCAGACATGATAGCGGTCTTCCAATATTTGAGGGGCTGCTGCAAAGAAGAAGGAGTCAACCTCTTCTCTAAAGCCCCAGAAGGCAAGACAAGAAACAATGGGTGGAAACTAATCAGGAAGCGAAGCAACCCAAAACTAAGGAACAACTTCCTGACGGTGAGGACAATGAATCAGTGGGACGACTCGCCGTCAGAAGTTGTGGGTCTCCATCACTGGAGGCTTTTAAGAAGGGATTGGACAACTATTTGTCTGGAATGGAAGAGGGCACGGGGGTCAAACTCGATTGCATCACAACATTTTTTGCCGTTGCAGAGCTAGGGTGGGCACGGCCTGTGCATGATGCATCCAGCCCACAGGCTGCCTGTTTGACACCCCTGGGTAGGGTCTCCTGCTTGGGCAGTGGGCTGGCTAGAAGACCTCCAAGGTCCTTCCAACTCTTGTTATTCTATTAAGAGCTTATTGAGGGAACGAAGACGGCAAGCAAAGGAGGACGCTTGGTAATTGCAAAACAGCGAATAGAGCCAAACAACTCAGAGGTTAAGGCCCATGGAGAGTTAGGACTCTCACACACTGAGAGATGAAATAAGGGCACGGGTGGCTTTTTGTGTCAATTAATTAGGGCTTGCAAAGTGGGTTAGTTTCTGAGAGCAGTGGAGCTAAACAGGTAAGAGGCTAATTACTGGCTCAGGTGTTTGAGTGGATACTTGGCCACGTCTCCTCTCCAGAATGAGTTTCCCCTCCCCCGAGATTCAAATGGCCCCCACCCTACTGGAGCTTTGGGGGGGCCTTGAAGAACTGAATCTTTGCCTCAGACTTTGGAAGCTTCTTTTCTTCTTTGCTCTGATCTGGGTCAGCCATTTTATCGCTTTTTTTAAAAAAAATGCTCTTAACTATTTGTAAATTGCCAATTGAGTTGTTGGGAGTCAGGTAACAAATGCAAGATGAAGATGATGGTGATGATGATGATGATGACATGACAGCCTCAGCCCCAGATACAGCCCAAGCCTGAATTTATTGCCTGGGTTCCCACGATTAAGTGCAGCCAGAGAGTTTCTGGCTAGGGCAGAGGTCCGCAAACTTGGCAACTTTAAGACTTGTGGACTTCAACTCCCAGAATTCTCCAGCCAGCTATGCTGGCTGG
>NW_020769332.1:1550499-1600933 GCF_900518735.1 Pseudonaja textilis | reverse complement strand
TCTCCCCCTCACCCCACTGTCTCCTTCCCTTCCCCCTCTCCTCTCCCCTCCGCTCTCTTCCCTTCTCTCTCTCCCTCCTTAGCTTCCAAATAACACATTATTGAAAAATATATTTCCATAGTACAAAATACTTTCCAAATAGAAGTTTGGGTTTGTTTTTTTTAATTGTTTAAGAATGAGGGAACATGGCAGAACAGAAAAACTCAGCCGGTCAAAGATCTTGGACCTGAGATCCACCGGAGGCTCCTGGGGAGGGGAGGGTGGAAGTAGGATGAGAAACTCGGCCTTCTTCCAAAATGGAGTGCCAGCTTCCTCCCTCCCCCTTCTCTGGCACAGACAGTGGCCTTGCAAATGGCTTCCCTTCTGTCTCGTCACCTGTTCAATGGGCACCAGTGCAGCTTGTTTACCAATATAGATCTTGATAAACTTTGTAGATTAAAAATAAATCGAGTGGAAATTAATATAAATGATAATCGGTGGTAGTCATTAGTGCTTCCAAACGGCCGTGCCAGTTCCATTTGTCTAACCAAGGCAGCATCTGGACTGGCGCGCAATAATGAGGGAATCATTTCGCCAGCAAATCTCCTCTGCTACGATGGGACGATGTGCGGATGAACCATTTAAGCGAGCAATGAGTCTCTCTTGGCTTTTCCAGCGGATGGCAACATACATGCATCTGGCCAAGGGTCAAACCCCTGGACTGCACCGAAGGCAGAGTCGTTGCTGAGGCTTTGCTGGGGCGTAAAATGAGCCCCTGTCCTCAGAGACAAGAGGCCTGTATTTTTAGGGTTCTGCATGAAGGGAGGGCCGTGGGGTCCCCAGGGATGTATGGATTTTCTTGGTAACACTGGAACAAAACATTAAAGGCGCAACTAGTGCAAAGACACACTGCAAAACTTGAAGGGGCTCCTGGTTTGCTCCTCTTTGCCAACCAATCTGGGGCTCGAGAGGGGGGGCAGGGGGAGAGGGAGAGAGAAAGGGATAGAAATGCCCTTTGAAAATCCCAAATTTTGCAAAAACCAAATCAGCGCTTCCTGAGAGCATTGCGGTCTGGTGTTTTACAAGCCAGTGATTCTATCCTTGTTCACAGCAATTGTATGCCAGATTTTAACAGGTTTTAATAGACTTTTGATCAAGAACACCTTGACCAGGTGGAACAGGCCAGCCTCACCTTTTTACAGGTGACCCATCTGGACTTTTTGGGGAGGGGGGCTCCCTGAAGATCAGAGGTCTCCAAACTTGGCAACTTTAAGACTTGGGGACTTCAACTCCCAGAATTCTCCTGCCAGCTATTCTGGCTGGAGAATTCTGGGAGATGAAGTCCACGAGTCTTAAAGTTGCCAAGGTTGGGTACCTCTGCCGTAGACAGTCCTGAAGGTGAATGAGGGATGCGTAGGAAGAGTCGACTGACACCCTTTGATCAGAATCCCAAAACTGGGCGCAACATCCGGAGGGGGTGTGTGTGGTGGGTACTCAGAGCAGCAAAGACAGCTGGGAAAGTCTCTGCTGCCATGCCATGTCCATCCTGAGTTTTGCAGCTCAGATCTAAGCAGCCTCCTTCTTTGCCTGAAGTTTCAAAAGTTCTGGTTAGAACTTTCCTAACCAGGTAGGTGATTTCCCTTTGGGAATCAAGTGGGGTTGTTTTAAATCATGATTATCAAACCACGCTGCCAGAAGATAGAAGGCCGGGGATTGAAGTCATCCTACAGCATTATCCCAGAAAAGCACACTCATAGACGCAAGAATTTGACAGCTCAACTTTCTGTGTGGGTGTAAGGTATAGTTTGAGCCTGCAAAATATTCTCTCCCCCCCCGCCCCCCCTTGATCCATGAAAGAAAGCAGAGCCAGTAGGAGGGGGAAACAGACCCAGAAGGCTCCTTCAAGGAGCAAACGCTGCTGCGGTGCTTGGAAAAGGGGCTCTTTCTAGTAAATGTAAACATTTTAAATGAGTTTTAAAACCACCCTTCTTGCAAATTCACCCTGCCGGCTGAGAACAAAAGCATTCTGAGCAGGGACTTCTGGATTTCCAGTAAGAAGAGCAAAGACCCATTTGAATGGTTAATTCTCAGGCTGCGAGCTGGGCCGTTGCGTGCAGGTCCACCCTGTGTTGCCTATGGCTCATTTTCCTTTCTTCACAGCCGATTCCCCTGCCCTGCCCCCAGCTGCTTTGCCAGAGTATTTGTGGGCCAATTGCAGCCTAAGAATTCGCAGATAAACACTCCTCCACTTTGGCTTTCTGGAGTTTCAAAGACCGTTTGCACAGAAGGGCTGAGGAAGAAGCCATCCATCAGCCTGGGACGAGGCATCATCAAGACCAGCAGGAGACCCAGGGGTGGGATCCTACCGGTTTGCACCTATTCTCTAGAACCGGATGTTAACATTCTAAGCAGTTTGGAGAACCGATTGTTAGAAGAAATTACTGGGCTAATCCTGTAAGGAAGGCAGGAAGGAAACATTCTGGGGTTGCTTACAGAAACTGCCTCTCCGTTAACCCTTATTACATTCTTGGCAGGACTCGACTTCCTGTCTCAGGAACCTCTCTGGAGTTTTTCCCCCCACTTCTTTGCTGGTACTTTGCTTATGTGGAGTGACTCTTCAAAGTTATAATGGCATTGAAAAAGGTGATTTATCACCATTTTTCACACTTATGACTGTTGCAGCATCCCCACAGTCATGAGAGGGAAGACAAGGAGATGCGTGCCTCGATGTGAGTGATATTGACTTGGCCATACCCAGCCAATAACATGACCAACAAGCCACATCCACCCCGTCACATGACCACCAAGCCAGGCCACAGAATCAGTTGTTAAAAAAATTGAATCCCACCCCTGAGCAGGAGCTGAGGACACTCCGAAGCCTTGGCTGCTCTTTGCAGCCTGCAAGGTCAGAAGCGGCGCAGGTGAGCTCTGTTCTGTCTGCAGGGGGTCTTTCTGGTGCAACCTGCTGGCCCAGAGGGCTTTGGGGTGGGTGATGGAGAATCCTTGATGATGAGCAGCTCTGCAGCTTGGGGCCTCCTGGATTCATGGGCACCACAGGAGCCCAGCTTCTCAGTGGGATGTCCTGAGAGACAATTTGGAAACAGGTGGCAACAGAGTGCCGCAGCCTGATACAAACATCTGGGAGGAGGACTCCTTGGTGTTGGGGGCATCCATCAGATTCCAGGCTAGTGGGGGGGATTCAAATATTTTTACTACCAGTTCTGTGGGTGTGGCTTGGTGGGCGTGGCTTGGTGGGCATGGCAGGGGAAAGATACTGCAAAATCCCCATTCCCTGCCCACCCCACTAGCCTGCTTTCCAGATCCGTCCTCCCATGCAGGGCAACCAAAGGAGACCCAGCTGATCAGCTGGGACTCAATTGGAGGCAGAGAATAGATGGGGTTGGTGGGACCAGTCAGAGGTGGGATTGGCAGGTTCTCCGAACTACTCAAAATTTCCGCTACTGGCTCTCCAGAACTGGTCAGAGCCTGCTGAATCCCACCTCTGTTCCAGGCTCAACTGGAGGTGCTGGTTGTCACCTAGATGGCCCTTACAAGGCTTGGCCAACGTGTCCTTGCAAGAGTCTCTACTGGCCAGGACCGGCCTGCACAGAGTCTATTTCTCAGTAGCAGCCTTCATGTTACAGAGCCCCTTACCAACAACACCCGCCCCCCCAGGGAAGGGAAGCCCCCCCCCTTGCTTGATGTTACTCGATTTTATGCTGTGATTTTGTACCATTATGTTGCTGTTGTTATGAAACCACCTGGAACTGTAGGACGTTTGGGTGGTCTTGAAATCTGACAATAAGGAAAACCAAGGAGTTGGAGGCATGCGGTAAAAAAAAACGAAAGAAAGAAAAGGACACGCAGCCCAGCTGAGGTACAACTCTGCATGCCTTCCTCCCTTGCAAGCAATCATTGCTTCCGGCAAGCCCTGCAGGCAACGGCATCCATGGCCTTTTGTTCTTTGAACCTCTCGCCTGTCCTTCTGATGGTCTCGTCCACGCCATCCAAGTGTCCCCTTGTTCACAACCGTTCAGTTCGTCCTTCAGAGGGTGGTTTTGCCATTACATCCATGCATCTTCAAGACGACCAAGACTTCTCCCAAAACGCTCCCTCTTTTATGCCTGACTCTCTCTTTTTCTCCGTCTCTCCTTTCTTTCTACCACTTGCATGTCTGCAGCCTCCCATCGCCACCATGCTGAACCAGTGGCTTCTCCAGCATGCCCAGTTCTCACTACCAGCGAGGGGAAAGTTCACATGATCGCAGCCTTTTTGGCTTTGCTCCTAGCAACAGACCATAGGTCAGCCACAACGTTTCTACCAGCACTTGAAACTCTTAGATCCCCTCCATCCCTTTCCCATCTGTGAGAAGCCCCCCACCCCTTAGGAAAATGGAATATTTTGAGAAATACTTTAAAAGGCAGGATAAAATATTTCCCCTAAAAGAGAAATAAAAAAAATCTTAAGGAAGACAGAAACTCAGAGCTCCAGCTCCCTACCCCTAGCAGATATTTTGTGCCCATTAAGAAAGATGGAACCATCCTATCTACAAAACAAGACCTTCAGCTCGACTTCCGGTTTGAAGGGCTTCGGCGATAAACAGAAATCTGCGATTGTGCGCGGTTTCTGTCTGGGCTCGCCGCTGGAGCATCCCAAGACGGCTGGTTTCGGGGCTAAGCCACCCCATAGAGGTGGTAAAGAGGGGGGAGACCACCAGCAGGGTTGAGAAGAGCCACATCTCTGCTCCTCAGCTGGCCATTACTCCCTTTCCTGAAGGCGGTTGCAGCGGTGGTCAGAAATGGCCACCACAAAGAAGAACTTGACCGGAAAAGAATATGCAGGAGGAAGATAAGAAGTGAAAGTTTTGGCTGACCGGGTTAAATTGTAAAAGCAACAACCAAGGTACCCTGGAATTTAAACTTACAAAAAATAACATCGCTCCCAAAGAAGAGTCGGAAGCAGCGAAGGAAAGTGAAAAGGGAAAGGTTTGGCTTTTTTCCCCCTTCTCTCGCCTTCCCTATACTGACAACTAAGAGACTTAAATAAGAAATCGGAAAAATCCGCTTTGACATCAATAGACAATTAAGCTAAAATAAAACAAAATGCCAAAGGGATAATAAAGATTTCTGGACATTAAAAACTTTCTTTTTCATAAGCAGGAAGGGAGAGAAAAAGAATAAGGGCAGGATCTGGAAGAGGGAGGAGACTGCCTGGAATTTAAAAGAATCTAAAGTAAAACTTCAACAAGACTTCTAAAAGATACATTTTAACTGAAACTTTGCAACTAAATAGTAACCCCAGGAAGAGAAAGTGAAAAAAAAGAGCAAAAAAGAAACAGCTTGCGTGTATTTGGATTATTTGGTGATCTTTGGATTTTTGGTTATTATATTTGAATGACTAAAATCAATTGGGTGGTTGTTTAAAAATTTATACAATGGCACCACTTCTGGATGAATTGTAAGTCGATTAATTTCAAGAACTCCCTCCAGAAGTTCGAGGTGAATTGAACTCCTCGGTCAGAAATTATACATTCAGGGACGCCATGCAGCCTATAAATATGTGGTATAAACAGTTTAGCCAACGATTTTGCAGAAGGAATCTTAGAGCAAGGTATGAAATGCGCTTGTTTGGAAAACAGATCGGTTACTACCCAAATAACCGTGTTTCCGGTGCTCTCGGGTAACTCTACTATAAAGTCCATAGAGATTTCCTTCCATGGAGCTGTTGGCCTAGCCACATTTTGTAACAGCCCCAGTGGCTTACCAGGTGGCCTTTTTGCTGAGGCGCAAACTGAGTAACTAGCCACATAAGTTTCAATGTCTTTCTTCAACGCAGGCCACCAGAATTGTCGCTTAATGAGGTATAAGGTTTTCACGAATCCAAAGTGACCAGCTGCTTTAGAGTCATGGGCTTGTTGCAATATTTGGCTCCTCAAGGTCTCTGGTACATACAACTTTGCCCCCATCCAGGCCAAACCATCTCTAATTGTAGTTATTTGAATGAGCCAGGAACCATTCATCCAATTTTAGGGCCTCCTTCAATTGCGCCGTCAAATCATTCGATAAATCCACATCTTGTTTCTTCTTCTGGGCTCAAGTGACCACCAGGGCAGCTAACTGTTTGGTTGAAACAATCGGTCGTATCACGTCCTGACGGACACTGTTATATTGAGGCATTCTAGATAAAGCATCTGCCATAAAATTCCTTCCTCCCGGGATGTACTTCAGTGAAAAGTTGAACCACTTAAAATACTGGGCCTACCTAACTTGTTTAGGAGACAATTTATGGGGCGTTTTTAAGGCCTCCAAATTCTTATGGTCAGTCCATACCTCAAACGGGTGTTTTGCTCCTTCCAAGAAATGTCTCCATGTCAATAGGGCCCAGCTAACTGCAAACGCTTCCTTCTCCCAGACGGTCCACCTCCTTTCAGTTTCAGTTAGCTTGCGGGAGGTGTAAGCACAGGGTTGTAGAGCTCCCTTCTCATTGGTTTGAAGTAATACTGCTCCAACGGCCACATCACTTGCATCGGCTTGGATTACGAAAGGGGCATCCATGTCCGGGTGATTTAGCACTGGTTCTGCAGCGAACAGTCGCTCCAGCTTTTCAAAGGCAGCTTGGCATTCCATGGACCACTCCAGCGGCTTACTAGGCTTTGGTTTTGCCTCCCCTTTAGTTTTTAAGAGATTGGTGATAGGCATTGCTATCTTAGCAAAAGACGGGATGAATTGCTGGTAAAAGTTGGCAAATCCCAAGAAGCTTTGAAGTTTCAGGTACACGGTGGGGCCCACTCCAACACAGCCCGCACCTTCCCTGGATCCATTTCAATACCCTCGTGTGAAATGCGATACTCCAAATAGTCAATTTTCTCTTGATTGAATTCACATTTGGACAGTTTAGCATACAGTTTAGCGGCTCACAGTTTCTGTAGTACTGAACGCACCAGTTTCACGTGTTCATCCCAAGTTTCCGTGTAAATAAGGATGTCATCAAGGTAAACCAAAAACCCCTTGTATAAATGTTCATGTAACACCTGATTAATCATCTGCATGAATACGGCTGGAGCCCCTTGTAGTCCAAATGGGAGAACGTTGAACTGGAAACAACCCATCGGGCAGTTAAAAGCAGTTTTCCACTCATCTCCTTCTTTAATTCGAATTCAGTAGTACGCTTCTCTCAAGTCCAACTTTGTGAAAAATTTTCCCTTTCGCCAGGTGGGCTAGCATGTCCTTCATCAGGGGGAGGGGGTATACGTTTTCCATGGAAATTGTGTTCAGGTTTCTATAGTCAACTACCAGACACTTGGAGCCATCTTTCTTTTCACAGAACAGCACTGGGGCGGCTACCCGAGGTCTAGCGGGTTGGATGAAACCACGTTTCAAATTCTTATCGATAAACGATCTCAACTCTTCCAATTCCCGTGGTGTCATCGAATATAATTTTGGTTTCGGGAGCATTACCCCAGGCAGAATTTCAATACTACAATCTGTTGACCGATGAGGGGGAAGCTCATCTGAAGCCTTTTCACTAAACACTTCCTTTAAGTCGCAATATTCTTTCGGGACTTTTTCCTCCCCCTCCAAGTCCTCGGTACCCATGGAGGCTAGTTCAACCGAATTCTGAAGGTTCTGCTCGGATTGCCCCTCCCCTTCTGGTCGCTGATTGGTGCATATGCGCAGCGACCCTTTCCTCAAATTCACATGGGGATTCCACTTGCGGAGCCAGGGTAATCCCAGTATTAATGGTTGCTCCATTCCAGGGCCCACAATAAAACACAAACTCTCTTTATGCTCCCCCATGGTCATCTCTAGGGGTTCCATTATGAAGCGTGCAGGGCAACCTCCCGCCACTGATCCATCCAATTGGCAAAAGGCTATGGGCGTTTCTAACGTTCTCAGTCTGATGCTCATTTCCTCAACTACTTTCATGTTGATTACACATCTCATGCACCCAGAGTCTAGCAAGGCTAGCATCTCCCCTTCAGTCCCTGAAGTGGGTACCCTTAATGTTACTGGAATGGTCATGGGGCCCTTATTTGGACTTACCAGGAAGTCGTCTTCCGAGTCGGAATCACTCTCTTCAAAGAAGGTCGGAGATCCCAACTGCTCTCCTGCCGGAGGGGCGACCTCTACAACCTCCCCTGTCTTTAGCGTGGTTTCGCGAGGCTTGGCTGGGGGGGGTCAAGTTTCCTCCCTCCTCTCTGCGCCCCCTTTGGATCCAACTTGACCCTGCAGTCTGCAATCCAGTGGCCCTCCTTCCCACATCGAAAACAGGCAGTGGATCTGGGTCTTGCCATCACTCCTCCCTTTGGAGGCTTAGGGGCCTCTTGGAAGTGGGGGGGAGATGGCTTGCTCCATCCAGAGCCCCCCCTGCGTCTGCTTCAGGCCAAATCTATCTCCACCTCTTCTGCCAGCAGTACCACAGTTGCAAATCATTAGGATCCCTTCTGGAAATACACATCTGGTATATGTCTTCATTTAGACCATCTTTGTAGGCTTCTATCAGGGCTCCCTGGGACCAGCCTTGGATATGGCACGCCAGCTGTCTAAACTCTTGGGTGTAGTCGGCCACTGACCTCCTCCCTTGATTTATGGCAGAATAATGACAAAGAAGAAGCCATCTTTAATGAACAAGTAATTTTATGTGGGGAAGAAAAAGGAAAGGGGGGAAAGAGAATGGAGAATTTAAGACTTAAAAAAACTACCAAAGAAAAGAAAAATAATTTGAAAAATAAATATAATACTGGAAAGCAACAGAAAAGGGGAATACAGAAGAGAGAAATAGAGGTAGAGAGACAAGTGGGTAAAAGGGGGAGAGAGAAGAAGAGAGGGAAGAAGGAAAGGAAAAGAAGTTACAAAGGACCGGAGCAAGATATAGAGAAACAGGACCTATTTAGAGATAATGGGTGAAAATCTAACTGAAAAAGGGATTCTGTAAAGGTACATAAGATTGTATTGTTATATTAGTAATAGAAATAACTTTAGAAAATTGGAAACAACATATGATTAAAATGAGGGATAAAATAGTTAGTGTAATTTAGTGAAATGTTTGTGAATAAAATAAGTGAAATAAAATAAATGAGAAAATTGAATTAGGAAGGAACAGGAACATTTTAATTAGTTAATATTTTATAAAATATAAGTGAAGGGGGGGAATTAACTAAGGAAAGGTTATAATTGTTCCCATAGAAGTATGATATTTAATTGAAAAGTAATGTTAAAGATGTTAAGATTTTAAAGAATATTAATATTAATGATAGAATTGAATTGGAATGGAATGTTGTTTTAATTATATACATTTATATATTTTTTCTTTTTTTAAGAATACAGTGTGTATTTTAAGAATGTATCAAGCAGAATCCGAATGGAAGTTATGTATTATATTGAATGTTACAACTTTAGGGAAAAGATATAAAGGCGTCATACTCCAATCAGCAACTACAGGAGAAATTTTGTTTAATGAGAAAAGATAATAGATAATTGAAACAGGACAGACAACAAATATAAATACAATGATTTGAATTGAGATGAGATAATTAAAATAAAATTGAGAAAATTAAAAGAGGGGAGAAGCTATGCAGAAAATGTAAAATAGTAATAAGATATGGAATAGAATATAAAAATGAGCATGAACCTGAATTTGTGTCTGTACAAAGAAATGTAACCCGGGGTTATGCTGCTTTCAAAAAAGATGTTTTATTTGTTTTTGTTTTTCTCTTTGTGAAAACTCAAATAAAATTTACAAAAAAACCCAACAACAACAAGACCTTCAGCTCCAGGGTGATGGGATTAAGACATGACCCTTCAGGACATAATAAGATTAACCCACGACCATCTAGCAGAAGATGCAGAGCTCACTGCATTCCACAATTTCCTAAGGATATTGCATCACGTTCAGAAACTTCAACCAAACTTAGCTCAGACAAACACATAGGATTTGTCTTTTGCCTATAGAGCCAGCTATGACCCCTACATAGCCGCTACATGGCCCCACAGGAGCTGTCAACAGCCAATAGAAAATATGTTCTTTCACAGGAACAGGAAGCTCAAGTGCAAAGCCCAAGAGAAGGTATAAAAAACCCCAGCTCTCAACTCCATGTGGTCAGCTGCCCAGAGCCACAAATTCATGTGGTTCTACTTCATCATTAAACCATCTTCCCAAACAACCTCCATGTTTCCAGTGTCTTTCTCCTGGCTTGGAACTGAACCAGATGGATATTTCTTCCAATACATCCTAGGTGTCAGGTTTCCAAGTGATGAAATCTATTTAAAAAGAAAAATGCAAAGTCCATCTTCAAAAAGATTTATTTAGGAAAGCATCAAATTGGCAAAGTCCATGGTAACTCCAGATCTGACAAAACCCACTGACACTTAGTCAACTTCCTACCAAGTACAGAAATTCACACCATGGCCGATGCAGAGGGCGGATGGCCAATGGTCCACAGCAACCACCATCTGATTGTTTCTGGGTAATATTTCAGAAGGTAAACTGCTCCTCCAGAGAGTTAGTTAGAAAGCTCCACAGGTTGGGCCAGACCAGGAATCAAAACAGAGTAGAAGGCGGCCTCTTTCAACCATTGACCTGACAAAATCAATGAACGTGCCCAGGACATCACCAAGAGTCACCCTTGATTCAAGGGAGACCTCACCGTTGTATAAAACCAAGAGAAGGGTTATCAGAACTGCCACCTCATGCCTCCACTTTGCATTCATTCAATGCCAATCTGCCATGAATTCTGGGGAAAGGGAGCTAGACGGGAGGGGGGACAGTTCACCGCTCACTAGACCTTCTGGAGACACAACTTCAAGGTCAGACAGCTGGGAACAGTACGCAGCTGCATACCAGTGAGTACGCAGTTGAAGAGACCATTCCCAAATTCCATCCATTTGAATATGATTGGACAATGGGAGATTAGCAGCGGGAAGTGACTTGGTGGGGGAGGGGAGTTAAAATTGGAGATTTTTGGTGTGTGAATGTCCGTTCTCGCTTTGCTCTACTTTATTTCACTTGACTTTTAGTAAACTATACCTTTTTCACCAAATGGAGTCAAGGATTGTTCTTACTTA
The DNA here is from genome assembly GCF_900518735.1 of Pseudonaja textilis. The sequence continues at coordinate 1,589,891 of NW_020769332.1, read as the reverse complement.
AAGGTTCGAGATTAGGAAGGACTGGCCAGGATTTTGGTTCAAAACTGCACCCAATCATATCATTGGATTCACAGACCATTGGGGCAATGGGGCCCACAGCTGCCCTGCACTGGGTTCTTCCCCCCAAAAAGGAGATTCCTAAATCTTCCTCCCTTCTGCAGCTGCAGAAAGCAGGGAGGTCTCTTAAACATTATTCAGAGTTTTGCAGTGATAATTCAATGCCAGAAAAATAAACACAGATGGCTGATGCTTCATTTAACATCTTTATAAACATAATAAGTAGATTTTAAAAACCAGTTGTAGATTTCTCCAGCATGGAGCAAACTCAGTCAAACATGTTGCAAGTAACTTCAGTAGCAACTCAGGAGCTCAGAAACAGGCATCAGTTTCACTTTAGTTCATCAGGCAAGCATTATACACAGCAGAGGAGAGAAGCAATTTCATTTTCAATAGACAGACTCAGAGCTCGACATAGCTTCACAGCTACAGAGCTTAACATAGCTGCAGAGCTGCAGAGATTAATATAAAGCCACGCCTAGGCTATTTCTAGTTTCAGTTTCCAAACAGTTCTCATTGGCTGACTTAGTTGCAATGCCTATTCATTGGCTGACCTTGTTACCATGCTCAATTCCAGTTCATGAATATACTCTAACAAAGCAGATTGCGCTGTGTACTTAGTGTACACCTGCAACAGGCCTACCTTTGGAAAACTGCCATCATGACAATCCTCCACACAGAAGCCAAAACGATGCAGCACAACATAGCAATTGCATGAATTCACACACCTGCTCTATGTTCTACCAGGATTCCGATGGAACATTAAAGTTTTACACCCGTGTTGCATATTAAGAAAAGTTTTCAAAGAGTAGGAAGAGCTGGACCAAGCAGGTAGATTCATTTGTAAGGAAGTGAGATGGACCATCAATCTACGAAGACACAAAGCAGAGAATATTTGAGGAGATTCAGTTTAATTTATGTTAATCCATCAGCCAGAGTGAACCATGCAATTTGGTCACTGGATGAGACAAGCTCTTTTCCAAATGGGAACGTGGCCATTTTTCATTTTTCTCCAACTTCAATTTCTCTCTTTGGCTCTGTGACTCATTTTGCTTTTGCCTTTCTTTTCATTCTTGCTCAAAGCAGAGCACGGTTGTTTTGAATGAAGGGTAAACTCATATTTACGGGCTGATTAACCTAGTTTTCAAACTAAACTATTTTCTGGATGGGCACAAAACATCTACCTATAAACTAACCAAATGGGTTCAGTTTTGATGAGGTGCTAAGCCCGAGGCTCCAATCCAGATGTCTTTCTACTACAGCTGAACAACAACTCCCAGCATCTCAGCCAGTGTAGGGGAAGGCTGGGAATTGTAGTGCAACGACATGAGAGGCTGCGTTTCTTTGGCAAGACTGGTCCTTGTCCTAGTGGTGGAATATTATGGTATCATTGCGACATGGATGTTCCTGGCCAGGAAAGCTACATCTAGAATGCTGCGATGCTTGCCGGCAGGGGACCAGCCTGCCCAGATTGCAGCCTCAGGCCTTCTGCAGCTGCAACCATTGCAGTAGTTTGGCTCTGAATGGGCCAATGTTCACCTCTGGGGCTACAGAAGGGGGGAGTAAGAGGAGAGGAGGAGATCAGACCACCAGCAGCCTCTCTACCAAGGGCAAGCAAGGTGTGTTAAGAGCAAGACAAGAAGAAGAAAGTATTGATCCATCTAGAGAGGCTTTCTGACTCAGAAAATAGCTTCTCTCTGACTTTTTTTTTTGGGGGGGGGGAAATCAGACAATGATGAATAATGAGGCCCAGGGTAAAGTTACACCCAGGGGAGGGAGGGAGGGAGGAAAAGAGGGAGAGGGAGGGAGAGAGGGAGGGCAGGAGGAAGAAAGGAAAGGGAAGAAGGGAGGGAGGGAGGATTGAGAGGAGGGCGGGAGGAAGGAAGGAAGGGAAGGGGGAAGGGAGGAAGGGGAAGGGAGGGAAGAAAGATAGGGCAGGAGGAAGGAAGGAAGATATTTTTCCCCGCAACCATTTACCAGAATTTTCTGAATCAGGTTTTTCAGAGGTCCATCAGCAGAAAAAAGTTGGTTTTCCCTTGTCTGCTGCTCCGTTGCTGAGTCAAAATGGACTCGCAGCTCCTCTTCTTAAGACAAACAGGGCAAGAGAGCAACCAATGGAGGCATCAAAAGCCACCAACCTGGGCTCAGGCCCCAGGGCAACACAGCTCTCAGATATGTTTGCTGTACAGGACCAGCTGATGGGGTGGATGTTGCCACCCCAGCAATGAAGAAACGGGCCAATTCCTGGGCTGAGTTCAAGCGAAAGGGGAAGGCAGGCGTCAGGCGCTCAGGCTGGCAAAAGAGTCCCCGGCAGGCCACTCTCCCCACCAGAAACTCGGAGGGAGGGTTCTCTATCAATCTGGCAGAGAAAAGGCAAAGGGGCCGTGGATTGTACATTTGCAGAAGCCAAATTCCATTCAAAATCATCTGAAGCGAAAAACAAGCCATTGTCTACAAATGCCTGACCCTGTTTTCAGTGTTATTGGGAAGCTTCAAGGAAAGCTTTGCAAAGGAATTTTTTTGGGCTGGACGTTGGCTAAAGGCTACAGCAATATTTCTCAGTCTTGGCTACTTTAAGATGGGTGGACCAACTCCAAGAATTCTGGGAGTGGAAGTCCAGCCATCCTACAGCAGCCACTGATTTACAGATATGACATTCCAGGCCAATGCACAATCCATCCAAAAATTGCACAAAATACTGTCATATTAAGAATGACTGTTCAGGGACAGTTTTTGGATGGGCTTTACATTGGCCTGGAATTTCATATCTGTAAAGCAGTGTTTCTTAACTGCAAGATGGCTGGACTTCCACTCCCAGAATTCTTGGAGTTGGTCCACCCATCTTAAAGTAGTCAAGACTGAGAAATATTGCTGTAGCCTTTAGCTGACGTCCAGCCCAAAAAAATTCCTTTGCAAAGCTTTCCTTGAAGCTTCCCAGTAACACTGAAAACAGGGTCAGGCGTTTCTTGAAAAGGATCTAGGACAACTCGCCATGGCCAACTCACCGCAGCCAACTAGTCGTGTCCAACTCACCATAGCCAACTCACTGCAGGACAAGAGTTGCACTAATATCAGAGAAATGGTGGAACAGATTCATTAAAGAAAGGATAGAAAAAGAGGGACAAAATGAAATGTGAATGACAAAAATTAAAATAGTTTTAAATTATTTTTAAAAATTGAATTTTTGTTGTCCCACAGCAAGTTATCCCAGGTGAGTTGGCCGCAGAGAGTTGGCTGTGTTGAGTTGTCCCATTCCATCTCTAAATGTCCATCAAACAAGGAGCTCCTTTGAGCTTCTGCCCATCTGTTTGGCAAAGCAGTGCTGTATTTCCTCTCAATTTCTTTGCTTTCTGATAGATCTTTGTCACATTCACACCTCCTTTTTCCAGGGTACATTTCGGTTGTTTTTAGTGTGAGAAGACATAAATAAGAGGAAATTAAGTGCTACAAAATGTTGAAGAAGCTTTCAAACATCCATGGAAGCAGGTTGATTGCTTGGAGCAGCAGAAATTGGAGAGGAGCTGGTTTGGAACTTGGCTATTGCAGAGATCAACGGAATATAACATGGTTTCCTAACTTATTCAACTTCCAGCCCTTTTGTTTTCATTCCCCAAAGGGAGAACGCTGGGTTATTAGCATAATTCTGTAGATTAAAGCTACTCTAAGCCCCCACTCCAGCCCCCACTCCAACCCCCAGGCTGAGCTGCAATTCAAACCTGCAGTTCTCATTGTCAAGCCTGCATTTATAGCCAACGGCAGGAATGGGATGTAGGTGTACTTGGAGATAAGAAATTAAAACAGATAAAAATATAACTCGGTTCAAAATGTCCTCCACTCCAAGCGTTAATTCCAGTCTTTAAAATGCAGATTTTAACATTTAGACTCACAATTCAGTAAAAGGCCATTCATTTTTAAGAACTTTCAATGCGTATCAATTTAACTTTTTTCTTTTAATGCAGGGTTTTGTCCTGCCATTTATACATATTTTCTCCTCCCCACTTTTTTCCCTACCAACCCAACTATTAAGAAGAGAACTCTGCAGAATCACTACAGTTGAAGTCAAAAATATCCATTGAAGTAGCAGAATGTGGGTTTAGTCAAAGTGTGTTCGTTGTTGTGGGGTGGGAGTGGGAACTCCAAAAGGGGTGAGGAGACCACTAGCAATGATGGGGTTATGGGCAGCGTTGACCCAGTAAGAGGGAGCCAACAAGCCCCTCAACTGGCCATGATGTCAGGGGGAAGCCCCCCACAGCTCCTTCCTGGAGCCCCTGCTGGCTGGCATTCAGGGTGGAGGGTGACTTTGCAGGGAGGCTGAAGAGGCAGCTGGGGGGCGGGGTGACTCTCCTACCTCTGGGATCCAGGTGCCTGCATACCTGTCTGCCATGATGCTTGCAAAGTGACTGTCGGGGGCACAAGAAGCCATAACGACATTGTGAGCGGATCAGAGCTGTTTCCCAATTGTTGCTTGCCTATTTACAAGAATCCAGCTAGACTCTCTTGGGAACAATCAGATCAGGGCTTCAGGGACTTTCTTTCTTTCTTTCTTTCTTTCTTTCTTTCTTTCTTTCTTTCTTTCTTTCTTTCTTTCTTTCTTTCTTTCTTTCTTTCTTTCTTTTAGTGGGGGAGTGTGGGCGGGCTCAGTTCTTATGCCTTTCAAATGTTCCCTTCCATTTTCTCAGGAGCAGCTCCTTAGCACTAAGGAGAAATTTCCTGACACTTGGAACAATTAATCAGTGGAACAACTTGCTTCCAGAAATCGTGAATGCTCCAACATGGAATAATTTGAAGAAGAGGAGAATCATTTGCAGTTGTTTCCTGCATGGCAGGGGGTTGGACTAGAAGACCTCCAAGGTCCCTTCCAACTCTATTAGTCTGTTAAATCTAAGCAAGTGGAAGTCGGGGGAAGCAGAACTTCTGGAAGTGCCCAGGAGATGCCCATATGCAGATTGCAAAGCCCTGATTTCGCTTCACCCTTCAGAGGCCTTCACTTTCCTTGGGAGGGGATGCTCCCCAAGAACCCTGGACTGCCGGAGGACCTTTTCAGCTGCCTCCAAGCCGATCAACAGCAGGGCTGGAAATAGCATGCTCTGCCTGTTCACTGGGTGCATCTTTTTCTTCCAGGGGTTCCCTGGACCCTGTTGTGATGGGGCTCAGAGACCTCCAGCCAAAAGGAAGTTGGGGCAGACTCAGCTGCTGCTCAGGTGAAGCAAAGATGAAAAGGACCCTGTTGTACAGCTGCCTGACAGACTTAGCGAAGGGGGACCAGGAGAGAGGGGCAGGGGGACCCCTCAAACTTAGCAATAACGCTCTCCACTCCAAGGAGGAGTGAATACCCAAAGGCCTTTCCTTAATGCTCCCTAATGGCCAGAGGAAGCTTGCTCTGCTTGAGAGCCACAGCTGCTGGCCCCTCTCCTCCTGCCCACTTGGTGGGATGCAGGGGAATGTGTGGAGGAGAAACCCAGCTGATTCCCTGTTGATGGCAGGACCAGCCACCAATTCTTCTGCTCTGAGCGAGGCTTGTTCAGCTGTGCCAGGGCTGCTTCAGAGACCGGATTCTGTCTGGGGGAGGGAGGCTGCCCAGCTGAGATCTACAGGACCTCAAGCCCCCACTTCCCCCTCCTGCCCAGGAGCAGGGGTGGGCTGCTGGGGACTCACAGGGGCTGAGGAAAGCCCCCAGCTAAGATTCTGCAGGGCTCAGAGTAACCTCAGAAAGACAAGCAGCCAGGGAAAGCTCTTAATAGGTTTAATTGAACTTCTGGGCCTTGGGCCAAGAGCATTTCACGCCTCGTAAAAGTGTTGCAAGCTAGATAAACGATCCACTCAGCATTTGCAGGGGAGAGCCATTGAGAAAATCAGATAAGAGAGCCACTAGCCTCCAAGGAGGTTCATTCCCAAGTAATAAGAATCACATAACGCGCCAGAAACTCCAAGATCCCTCTTGCAGTCACTGCTATTAAGCCCGGTTTCACCCAGTCTTTTATTTAAGTATTAAATGCACAAAATAATAAACAACTTTTTGGAATATATCTTTTTTTAGGTAATTAGGGCAAAGAGTTGGCCACACCCACCCAGTCACATGACCACCTAGCCATGCCCACCCAGCCACGCCCACCCAGCCAGTCATTAGGGCAGAGAGCCCCTTGCTAAAAAATGTGAAGCCTCCCCCTGTCCAGGAGACATCTGGTAAAAAAAATCCATGGGTGAGCCGAGGGGGCTGAACAGGAAGTGCCGCCTGTCTTCCTTGGAAGGGAAATGCCGGACAGATGGATGGCCCAGCCTAGAAAAGGCTTTGAAAGGAGATCAGAGGGGATCCCGTCCAGCGCCAGGAAAGGCAATTCTGCAAATGCTGTTCAGTTAGAAAAGCTGATTCCTGCCCAAGTGATCCTCATTAGGTCAAGGAATGTTTCAGGTGCCAAAAGGGGTTTGGGGAAACATCAGTGCTGCTGCGAAAGAATGGCCAAGGAGAGGTAGGGTATGAGAAGTCATCTAAGGTCGGGAGGAGGCGGCACAGGACCCCCAGTCCTTGGTGACATCTCCAAAGGAAGAGTTTGGGGCAGAGAGCACCCTTCCGAGGGACCCACGAAATGACCTTCCGTTTCCAAGATGCCCACCCTTGAAAACTTAACTTCTCTTCTGTTTTTCCCTAACCTCTCCCCTCCTCTCCTCTCCCTTTCCCTTCCCTCCTTTCCTCTCCCCTCCCCTCCTCTCCTCTCCCCTCCTCCCCTCTCCTTGCAGGAGTGTTTATAATGCAATCTGCCTGTTGCTCTTTTTTTTTTTTTAAGTGCTGGGAAATTTCATGCCTGACCCAGTTCCGCAACACAAGCGGCATGGAGCTCTTAGGAAGAGAAGGCATCTGCCAGGGGGGACCAGCAGAGGAGAAATCAGCCTCTTTTGTTTCCTGGACGAGAGCCTTTAGAGAGAGATCCTTGCGGGGGTCACTACTTCAATAAGGGAGTTAATTACTTAATTGCCTCGTCTTTCTAAGAAATGGAGAGGTCAGGTTTTAACCATCTGAAGTGGAAAACCCCTGCTCAGAGGGAGGCAGCCTCTTCACCAAGCAGCCGCATCACTTCATCGGCAGGGAGTCCCCGGGGCATGGGGGTAAAGAGCAGGAGACGATTCACAGGGCATAAAAAAAAACCAACCCTGCCCGAAGCCTGAGGTGGGGCCAATTGGCACCTTTCCCTGACAAGTGACACGGTCACAATATCCGGAGACTCGTTCCGGACAGCCCTTTGGGTCACTCCATAGCAGACGTGGGATTCAGCCGGTTCCTCCATCTTTTCTAAGTGCTTGTGAACTGACCGCTTGGTCATCCATCCCAGAGTTTTGCCCGGGATCAACACAGCATAGTGCTGAGATACACCGAAATGGGACAGCATCCCTGCCCAGAATAGGACTCCATTGTCTTTGAATTGAGATTCCTTAAATCTAGAGGAAAGAAGAATTAGGGGCAACATGGTAGCAGCATTCCAGTATTCGAGGGGCTGCCCCAGAGAAGAGGGGACCAAGGCAAGACAAGGAACAATGGCTGGAAACTAATCCAAGATAGAAGCAACCTGGAATTAAGGAGAAACTTCCTAAGAGGGAGGACAACGAACCAGTGGAACAGTTTTGCCTGCAGAAATCATGGGGTCTCCATCACTGGAGGATTTTAAAGAAAAGTCTAGACAGTCCCTTATCTGAAATGGTACAGGCTCTCTTGCTTGAGAAGGGGGTTGGACTAGAAGACCTCCAAGGTCCCTTCCAGATCCATTCTATCCTAAGCTGAAATGAGCTTATGGGGAAAACGTTGTAACCTGGATTAGAGGAATCTGCCTAGGAATCCAGACCTTGAATCGGAGAGCCAAAGGAGAATTCCAAGGGAAGGGGCATCTATCCGGGGCACCCACTTGTGAAGACCCTCTGCTGCTTTGCCTGGGGGGTGGGGGGTTGGGGGCCCCAAGGAAGGCCCAGGGCCTCTCCAGGCAAAGCTCCTTCCTTTGCATCCTGGGCATGGCTACCCACCTGACCTGGGTTTGCACCCCCATTTCTCTCCGTTGCTTTTTTCTTTTCTTTTTTGCCCCAAACTTTCCCCACCAGAGCAGCGTTTTCAAACCTCACAAAGCCTGACTTTTTCATATTCATGACTCTGGCGTTTCCATAGCAACAGAAGCCCTTCATAAAAGAGGAGGCAAGAAAAAGACTAATAATAGGCCAGAGACCCAAGTGGAGAGTTGGCGGAGAGGAAGCGTTCCAGGTTGGAGCTGCTTGGCAGGAGCTGGGGGCTTTCCTTTGGGGGGATCAGCCTGTGTGGGTCCCCGAGGGAACCCTCGGAACAACGTCTGCAGGGAAGCCCCAGAGATTCCCTGAGGGTGGGAAGGAGAACCCAGGAAACCAGGCCCTCTTGGTCCAGGAGAGCTTCTTGGAAAGACCGCAGGGATTTCCCTCCTACAACGTCCTCCTGCATGGAGAATTTGGGCTGGAAGGCAAATTCCAGCTTGACATTGGGAACAGGCTGCTGCCCAGTCAACTCACTGTCCTCTCCTTCAATCCCCTTCTTCAGACCAAACACACCAAGTGACGTGGCCTTTTTCATGAGAAGTTGCTTCGGCCTTTTGATCGTTTGGACTGCTCTTTTCTGGCTCTACAGTCACCTTTTTTTAAAAAAAAGGTGGCCATCAGAAGTGGACACAATACATAGAATCAGAGAGTTGGGAGGACTCTGAGAGGCCATCTACTCCAACCCACTGCTTGGTTCAAGAACTACTAAAATATTTCAGGGTTTTAGGAGGTTGGCTGTCCAACCTCCTTTGAACATCTTCAGTGAATAGAACAGGCCACTTTGTGGGGTTAGCTTATCATCTGCACCCCCTTCAGCGGAAGACTTCAGTTAAAAGCTGGAATAAGTGTATAACAGGGGCCAACTAATCCCTGGGTTTCTTCAGGACTAAGAGATTTTAAGACAAGAATGGGACCCTACTTGCCAGCTCTTATTGTCAGAAAATTCCTCCCAACAGCTGATCTGAACTCTGCTAAACAAATAATTCCCTCAACACTGTCCAACTATTTACGAAGTCTGCATTATTATTACTATTCATCTTCTTATCACCCATCCTTTCCTACTTGTGACTGTATGACTGTAACTTCGCCGCTTGTATTCTTACGATACAAGTTTCCTAGTAGGATTTGATTGCTTAGTGTACCCTGTGACTATTAAGTGTTGCACCTGATGATTCCTGACTCTTGATGAATGTATATTTTCTTTTATGGACACTGAGAGCATTTACACCAAGACAAATTTCTTGTGTGTCCAATCACACTTGGCCAAAAAAGAATTCTATTCTATTCTATTCTATTCTATTCTATTCTATTCTATTCTATTCTAATTCTATCCTATCCTATCCTATCCTATCCTATCCTATCCTATTCTAATTCTATTCTATTCTATTCTAATTCTAATTCTAATTCTAATTCTTATTCTATTCTATTCTATTCCAGTCCGTTCCAGTCTGTTCCATTCCGTTCTATTCCATTCTATTCTACTCCTATTCTACTCCTATTCCTATCCTATCCTATTCTATCCTATCCTATCCCATTCTCCTATTTCTATTCTATTCTATCCTATCCTATCCCATTCTCCTATTTCTATTCTATTCTATTCTATTCTATTCTATTCTATTCTATTCTATTCTATTCTATTCTATTCTATTCTATTCTATTCTATTCTATTCTATTCCATCTGATCTGAATATAGTTTCAACCACTGATTCTGGCCTTTTCCTCTGGGGTGGTGGAGAAAAAGCCCCTCCCTCTCCTGAATTTATTTGACTGCCTGGATTTATTTGACCGAATTGACCGCTCTTTAGGATTCTGAAGTCTGTCGTATGCATATCTCCCCTCGGTCTTTTTCCTGTCAGCCAAATATTTATTGCTCTTCACGGGACTTCCTCGTTAGTTCTCCAGCATCCTCCAGCATCTCTATGTCCTATTTAAAGTGCCATGGCCCGAACTGGACATAGTACTCCAAATAGGCCCTAGCCAGGCAGAGCAGGATGGAACCATTCCTTCTTGTTATCTGGACTCTCTGTTCCTATTAATGGATCCCAAAATAGCAGTTGCTTTTTTAGCAGCTGCCTCACGCTGCTAGCTCGTGTTCAATTTTTTGATATACCAGAACGCTGAAACCCTTCCTTTTGTTCTCCTGCCAAGCCAGGTCTCCCCTGACCAATGCTTGTGCCTCTCATTATTATCTCTCCAGCCGCAGGATGCTACATTTCTCCCTCCTAAACGCCGCTCTGCTTGCTATGGACCCCTCATGGAACTTACCTGCATCCTTTTCTGTTCTTCCCTTTCTCCTCTGCGCATTGCTCCTAGTTTTGTGTCGTCTTTAACTTTGATAATCTTCTCCTCAACCCTTTCATCCAGGTCCAAAATCATCCCTGGGGGCAGGGTGGAGGAGTCGTGCGGTGCTCCACCAGAGCCTCCCTTCAAAGATGATGTGGAGCCATTTATGACTGCTCTACGAGTGCACTTCTTCACCCCATCCTGAATCCCCCTCACAGCCATATTATCTAGCCCACATTTTACTATTTTATGGGTGGGGACATTATGAGAGATTTGTTCGATGCTTTGCTGAAGTCAAGGTACATGATTTTCTGCTGCATTTCCGCAGCCTATTATGCAAGTAACAGAACCAGAAAAGTGGATAAAAATGATGTGGTGGCAACAGCCCACATTAGCTCTCGTTAATTGTTGTATTCCTTTCCAAGTGCTCACATAGGTGCTGTTTAATGATCTGATTAAGGACCTTCATCCATATAAACATCAAGCCTCCTTTGTCCATTTATGGGAGAAAAGGACAACTGTTCCCTTCAGAGATGATGAGTTCTTAAGGATCACATCAACGCCATCAGAGGTGGGTATTCAGCCGGTTCTGACCAGTTCTGGAAAACTGGGCAGCGGAAACTTTGAGTAGTTTGGAGAACCAGCCAATCTCGCCTCTGACTGGCCCCACCAACCCCATCTCTTCTCCGCCTCCCATCGAGTCCCAGCTAATCGGCTGGGTCTCCTTTGGTTGCCCTGCACAGGAGAACGGAGCTGGAAAGCAGGTGAGTGGGGTGGGGAGGGAGTGGAGAATTTGCAGTATATCCTTCCTCTGCCACACCCTCCAAGCCATGCCCACAGAACCGGGAGTAAAAAAAATTGAATCCCAACACTGAATGCCACGATCACCCCCACTAATTCAATACCCTAGAGCAGGGGTCTCCAGCCTTGGCCAGTTTAAGCCTGGAGGACTTCAACTCGCAGAATTTCCCCTCCCAACAAATTCTGGGAGTAGAAGCCCACCAGGCTTAAAGTGGCCAAGGCTGGAGACCCCTGCTCTAGGGTATAATTTGACTGAATTCCCTTAAATTAGCTACGTTTTTTCTCCTCTTCACTCCATGGCCATCTTAAGCTGCAGCTCCCAGCCGGTGCCAGCGAGGACTTTGTTTCTCTTCTGGGAGAAGACAGGCATAAAATACCAGACGAGACACGCGGCCCTTTGGGGATTAGCAGCTCACCTCTCCCTGCTTGCAAGAGACCAAACGTCCCTTGCTTTTTCGTTTCTTTTTTTGATGTTTCCAGTTTTGCGTTATTGTGCTGGGCATTTTTGACAAGCCTTGGTACATTCTGAGCTTTAATTTTTCTGACAGAATTCCTGCTTTTCTGTCACTTCTGTCACTGTCTTGCATCTTCTTTGGTTCTGTTTCCTGAATATATCTGTTTTCTTTTTCCTTTTCAGCATTTTTGAATTCCGTCTGGCTCTCCACACAGGTCTCTGTTGAGGTCTCTCATGGTTTACTTGTTTTATTTACTTGTTTATTAAATTTATATGGTGCCCACCTCAGTGTCTAACGACTCTGCTCCTTGCTGTCTCCTTCTTGCTCACATAGCAAATACTGTTTCAGTTTCCAAACAGCCCTCAACTCTCTCACACACCCGACAGGATGCTAGCCAGATGAATACCAATGGATGCTGGTAGGCAGGTGCAGACTCCCCACTGCCCTTATTTTCCTCCCCATAAAACTAAGCGACCACATAGTTTCATAGCAAAGCATGGTTACCTTGCTAGTAAATACATAAAAAACATTAAAACCATTTATTCTTCAAGAGAAATATCAGGCACTTTCAGGATTACATTGGACGGGATTTCACATCCTTTCTGGACACAATTCCCCTTCAGAATCTATTTAATTATTTATTTGGGTTTGGGTGCTACCCATCTTCAAAACGACCCTGGGCAGCTCACAACATCAAACAAACAAACGGATTTGAAAACACCCAGAGAGCAGTCAAATAAATAAGACAGCATCTGTGCAGCTGATACAGGTAATCTTCAACCTATGACCACAATTGAGCCTAAAGTTTCTGTTGCATTCTGGACTTCTGAATGGTCTTCAAGGGGAGCACCAAGGGGAGCACAATGCAGTAATCAAGATGAAAGATGAAAGGCCTTCAGCAAGGTGTGCAGGTTGTAATGTATTCCATCAGGAACTGTGACTCAAAGAATCCCAGTTTGCACATCACTTTCAGATGGGAAAATGCAACTGTATCCGAGATTAAAGTTGTAAACTCTCTGAATTGGGAGGAGAGAGTAATATTCACAACTGAAATTGGTTACTCCCCTTTCGGGCTTGCACAGGATCTCGGCGGCATCATTTGGCAGGTTCATGGCTGAGTATCCTCAGTGTACCTTTCAGTGGTGGGATTCAAATTTTTTTACTCCCGGTTCTGTGGGCATGGCTTGGTGGGCGTGGCAGGGGAAGGATACTGTAAAACCAGAGGTGAGATTTGCCAGTTCTCCAAATTACTCAAAATTTCCACTACCGGTTCTCCAGAACTAGTCCAAACCTGCAGAATACCACCTCTGGTACCATTGATACCAAACCATCAACTGGCAGATGACAGCTTCATGTAGATATTAAACAGCAGAGGAGGGAGTGTGGTGGCCAGTGATGGGATTCATAAAAAATTTACTACCTTTTCTACGGGCGTGGCTTGGTGGGCGTGGTAGGGGAAGGGTATACTGCAAAATCCCCCTTCCCTCCCCATCCCACTCACCTGCTTTCCAGCTCCGTCCTCCTGTGCGGGGCAACCAAACGAGACCCAGCCGATCAGCTGGGACTCAATAGGAGGCAGGGAAGAGATGAGGGCGGGGCCAGTCAGAGATGGGATTGGCCGGTTCTCCGAACTACTCAAAATTTCTACTACTGGTTCTCCAGAACTGGTCAGAACCGGCTGAATGCCACCTCTGGTGGGGGCCCTGTGGTACCCCACAAAGGAGGGGCCAAGGGAGCATCTCTGACCTATCAGCAATGACTAGAGCCACCACAAAGGAAGAAACAGAACCAACTTAAAATGGGGCAACCAACCCCGCGGCACCTCACTCCCACGCTTTGATTCTGATCCAGCTTGAGTTTCATTTAGTCCATCTGCTCTTCTGACATTCGGTCGCAAGGACAACTTGTTCCCAAAGTTCTCGTCAGCTTCATTCTTTCAACCAATTTTTCGCTGAGGGTGAGGGGTTGCTTTAGGGCAGCAGACCCCCCTGGTTCCATGTTCATCTGGAACCAGACAGACGAAGCACTCAGCAAACGAGGGTCAGAATCCGTTGGAACAGCCCTTCTAACCAAGTCAGAGAAGTTCCCAGCACGTATCAAGAAAGTTGAACTCTCCCCTGATCATTAGAACATAGAACAGGAGAGATGGAAGGGATCTTGGAGGTCATCTAGTCCAACTCCCTGAACAGGCAAGGGAATCTATACCATTTCAGACAAGTGGCTGTCCAGTCTTTTCTTAAAAGCCTTCAGTGATGGGGTACCCACAACGTCTGAAGGCAAGTTGCCCCACCGATTAATTGTCCTCCCTGTTAGACAGGTGACCAACCGTCCCCCTTTAGGGAGGACAAACCTTCTTTGGTAAGTTCTGTCCTCTCTCGAAAAGTGTCCTCCTGCATGTCCTCCTTTTTGATATTTGAAGACTAATCTGCAAATCTCCGTATTTGATCGATGCCGAGCCGATCCATTGTGTGTGATGTGACGTATTTGCATTTGACATGACGATTCGTCAAGGCTCGGTACAGTGCGACGAGAGGCGATTATGAGACGCATGCGCTCCACACAGGAGAATTGTTTTGAGGGAGTGCGCCATGCGCAAGTGGCTTTGTTTTTTTTCTTCAATTTATTTGTGTCCTCCTTCTCATTGTACAAAAGTTGGTCACCTCACTGCGAGGAAGTTTCTCCTTAATTCCAGGCTGCTTCTCTCCTTGATTAGTGTCCATCCTCCTCGTCCTGCCCTCTGGTGCTTTGGAGAATAATTTGACCCCCTTCATTTCTGTGATAGTTGGACCACTGCTATCGGGTCCCCACTGGTCCTTCTAGACTGGCCGCACCCGATTCCTGCAAGCTTTCTTCATATGTTTTAGTCTCCAGCCCCCAATCGCCTTTGCTGCTCTTTTCTGGGCTCTTTCCAGAAATCGCATCCCTCACGGCAAGTCTGGTCATTGGCACAGAAAGTCCTCAGGTGTCTCTTTCACCTGTCCAGGCAATTTATAGTAAACTCCCATGACAATATCACCTACACTTCACTATCCTTTTATTAGTTACAGAAACCCTATTTTTGTCCCATTTCCCTCCAGATCAGGTTGTTCTGGGGCAATTTGGCAGTTCCAGAGGTAAATTCTCTAAATTGGAACCAGTTAGAGGTATTTGGGGAGAATCCTGACCCCAAAGAGGCCTAGTTAAAGCAGAACACACTGGGCAGAAGACCTGCGGATTCTGCAAGTGGGTGGTACTTCTGCATCATTTGGTGGAAAGTTTGCTAAAAATAGGGAAACGGCTGGGGAAAGTTTAAGGCCTGTAAATGCTGGTTTTAAAAAAGGAGTGGGGATTATTGCTGCCGCTGCAGGGAATAAGTTTCTCAAAGGGAAAAACAACAGGAACATTACTTCCAAGGCCCTGCTTCTGGAGACTTGGTTATATGGAAGTTGCAGGAATGTCCACAGGGAGCTCAAAAAAGTCAAGGTGGCAGCCACAACCACATCTGCATGTCTAAAACAGAAGGAGCCCTTTCTGATTGTGGCAGCAGAGAGATATATTAAATAAAGAGAGATGTGATGTGCGTTCAAAGGGATGAGGCTTTGATTGTGTCATCACAGCTGCCATCTTCACCTCTGCCACGTCCTGCCTCAAAAGTAAGCGTCATACCCCCGTCGGAGTCTGAATCTGCAGGGGGAGATGAGCCGGAACAAGAGCCAACAGAGATGGAGAGGGCGGCTCCGTTGGCCCTGGAGGAAACTGGAGAAGGGAACAGTTAGTCCGGACAAGGTTTTCCAGGATTCCAAAGACTCGCCAATGGGGAGGAGCGGGAGAGAGAGAGCTCAGGCAAAGAGCAAGGACCCCCCTCTCCTGATCCTAGAGCACGGAGAGAAGAGAGAAGGCGAGGCCAATGCAGACTGAGCCAGCTACGAGGGAGGAGAGTGCCCCACCCCCCTTCACAAGGCATACCTGGGGACTGGAGGTGCCAGTGGGAGGGGCATTTGTCAGGAACAAGCATTGAAACTGTGGAGCCTTGTGTGTACTTGCCAACACCTGGAGATTACTGTGCTCTGTCTTATGGGCCTTGCCTGGTTTGCCTGGCTTGCTGGATTTCTTGCTCTTGATTACTGTTTGGCTAAACCTAGTTTACTGCACTGCTGGCCCTGGTTACTGTTTTGCTTACTGGACTACTTGTTCAGAGTTTTGCCCCATAAATTCAGCACCAGAAAAGTAAACACAGATGGCTGAGGTTTCATTTAACTTCTTTATAAACATATGAAGTAAATTTTACAATACCAGTTGTATATTTCTCCAACATGGAGCAAACTCAAACAGAAGCAGACATGTTACAAATTCAGAGCAGAACAGCAACTCAGGAGCTCAAAAACAGACATCAGTTTCACTTTAGTTTAGCAGGTAAGCAAGCAAATTAGTTTCATTTTCACTAGACAGACTCAGAGCTCAGCTTAGCTTCAGAGCTGCAGAGGTTAAAATAGAACCACCCCTAGGCTACTTCTAGTTTCAGTTTCCAAACCGTCCTCATTGGCTGACTTAGTTGCTATGTCTGTTCATTGGCTGGTTATTCCAGTTCATGAATATATTCGGACACTACTGGCAGCCAGAGGCTGCTAAAGGTGCATGTGAGAGCTTTGTTCCAGGACTTGTAGCAAACATGGGGAGGTTTGGGTGCAAAGTTGGAGCAATAAAGGGGGATTAGACCTGCTCTCTGGCTGTGTTGCTTTTGTGCCACACTCTGGGCCATCACAGGGAGTTGGAGATGGTGGAAACGTGGCAGATCAGAAGTGAGTGTGGAAAACAAGAAACTGGAGGGCCAGGAATAAAGTGGGTGCTGAATTTCAGATAGTCCTTGACTTACAACCATTGATTTAGTGGTTGTTCTTCTGGCACTTGGCAACCTGCCTATGTTTATGACAATTGCAGCCTCCAACTTATGACCGTTTCAGCATCGGATCACGTGATCACCCTTTGCGACCTTCCCAGTTGGCCACCAACAAGCAAAGTCAAAGGGGGAAACTGGGCTCATTTCATGACTGTGTGGTTCACTTAATGACTGCAGGGATTCGCTTAACAACTGTGGAAAAAAAGGGCCACAGAATTGGGTACTCCTTGCTTAGCTATGGAAAGGCTGGCCCTGGATTGTGGCCGTAGGATGGGGACTCCCTGAAATGTGGCTTGAATGCAAAAGAGAATGACCAGGATGAAAGAAACCCACCGAGATGGTTTTGCCATCCTCCTAGAAGGCCTGGGCATCCCACTGTAGTCTTCTGACTGAAGAGCTGAAGAAGCTTCTTGGATGAGAAGCAAAAGGTCTTCTAGGTCCAGGAAGAACAAAGAAAGTCCAGTTGCCTTTTGAAAAGGACCTTGGGAGAAGGAATGCAATTACGCCACCTTGTGTTTATGGAGAAATTGGTGAGTGGATTGATTGATGTTGTGCCATCAAGTTGTTTTTGACTCTTAGCAACCACATGGATAGACTTTCTCCATGGTGATCTACCCCCAGCCTGGCCTTTCAGTGCTTCCAACTGTGCTCTCATTAAAAAGAGGCAATTGATTTTTTATTTATTTTTTATTTGTCACGCAAGTATTAGATAACAGGTATAAGTATAAACACGATTATGAATACATGAAATGGATATGAATAAAAAGGAAACATTAGGGCAGGGACAGCAGGCAGGTTGGTGCGCTTATACACGCCCCCTACAGACCTCTTAGGAAAGGGGGGAGGTCCATAGTAGACAATCTAAAGTTTTGGGGGTTTGGGGAAGAAACCACACAGTCAAGTAGAGTATTCCAGACATTGACCACTCTGTTGCTGAAGTCGTATTTTCTGCAGTCAAGTTTGGTGCGATTAACCTTGAGTTTGTATCTATTGTGTGCTCTTGTGTTGTTATGGTTGAAGCTGAAGTATTCATTGACGGTAGGACATTAAATAGATTATTTTCTGTTCTACATTTATGTTAACTACATTTATGTTAACACTGAGCAGCCCTCTGTCAACATGATGAAAAGAAGGACTAGGGGTGATATGATACCAGTGTTCCAATATCCCAGGGGCTGCCCCAAAGGAGAAGAGGTCAAGCTATTCTCCAAAGCATCGGTCACCAACTGGTGGGCTGTGGACCACTAGTGGACCACGAGAAAATTTTGCTGGGCCGCAGAGAAATCTCACCCCCAGAGCACCCCCACAAAGCAATTAATCCAGGCTGCGCAAAAACACAAGGCTGCGCTGTCCACATGGCCCGCGGGAACCCTCCCCACCCACCCACTCCTTACCTAGCAAACTTGCCTACTAAATTGCTATTTTTCCTTTTTCTGACCATCAGCTGTTAGGAAGCAGGAAACGGTTCAATTTCTTGCTTTCTAGCTAATCTTTAGATCTTTGGCACTGCTTTTAAGTATAGCCAAACCTCCCTTAGGACTGAAGGTTCTATTATTCAGTGCAGACTCATGTTAAACAAATTTCATGTGACAGACTCAGGTAGCCAATGGCAGATAGATAGATCACTGAATGATTTTGTGAGCAACTCAATCTGCCTGCCTGCTTTGCCTGATTTTGGGTAAAAGTTGCTCTTTTTTAATAAAAAAATTCAATATTTTTATAAATATTTATAATATTTACATACAAGCCATTCCCGGTCATATGACCACCAAGCCACACCCATAAATTAGGCCACACCCACAGAACTGGTTAGAGGTCCCTGGGATTTAAAATTATGATTTTGGTAGTCCCTGAGGTCTAAAAGGTTGGCGACCCCTGTATTTTCCCATGTCATTATAGTTGTGCTTTTCAAGTTGTGGCGACGTTTCGGCAGAATCTCATCTGCCATCATCAGGCTTGGGTATTGTGTTTGTCTGTGAGTCAGGCTTTCACAGCCATTTCTGTTTTAAATTTGGTGCTAGCCTACTGCTGTGTTAGAATGTTTTTTTCTTCATCTTGATTGGTTCGGAGTCTTGGTCTGTGTTTATTGGTCTTGGATTTTGCTGTGTTCTGCTTGATTGGTGTTTCTAATATCTTCTGTCTGTTTTGTAGCATTTTTTTTGTCTTGATTGGCTGACAACATTCTTTCCTGTATTGGAGGCTTTTAGTGCGGCTTGGCTTCAAGTAAACAGATCCCCCTGATACCTCCAGCTTAAACACACCCCAGCCAGGCACCCAGATGAAACCTAGCTTCCTAATAAATGAAAGCCAGCCATTCACCTGAAGCCAAGCCACACTAAAAGCCTCCAATACAGGAAACACAATGTTGCCAGCCAATCAAGACCAAAGAAAAAAAATGCTACAAAACAGACAGAAGATATTAGAAACACCAATCAAGCAGAACACAGCAAACTCCAAGACCAATAAACACAGACCAAGACTCCCAACCAATCAGGATGAAGAAAAAACCATTCTGGCACAGTAGTAGGCTAGCACCAAATTTAAAACAGAAACGGCTGTGAAAGCCTGACTCACAGACGAACACAATACAGAAGCCTGATGATGGCAGATGAGATTCTGCCGAACATCGCCATAACTTTAAAAGCACAACTATAATGGCGTGGGAAAATACCCGAACAAAGCTGAATACCATACACACACACACACACACACACACACGATCAGATCTCTCTCTCTCTCTCTCTCTCTCTCTCTCTCTCTCTGAGAGTGTTAAGACCAGCTAACTGCAAAGAAAACACAGTCTTTCCATTTCCATTCCCCGCCTCCAATACACCATCCTATCAGAACCTCCCACCAACTAATCTCAATTGTCAATAACAGTCCTTCCATCTCTCATCACATCCAATACAACTAGTGAAGCTTCCAGGGTAGGAAGCAAAACATCTTGTTTTTCCTCAAAAGATCAGTCCTGTTGCTTTTTCAAAAAAAACAACAACACTTTTGTTAATTTATAATTTCTTTCCCGTATATTTTGCCATTTCTCTAATTCTATATTATATCCAGAGTTTTTTGACCAATGTATTGTTGTTTCTTTTACTTGTTCATCTTCCATTTTCAAGTTAGCCAAGGTGGCGCTGACGATGGCTGCCTTGTTGAAATGCTCTCTAATGGTTTCTTTATTCCTTATTATTATCTGCAATTCACGACGGATTTCATACTAACGAGACCATCTGCTAAGAATTAGGCAATGTTTCCTTAAGGAACAGCTTTCTGATCCCTCAACCCCACCTGTCTTTGCAAACACGGAGGAGATTCTAACCAATTCCCCGGTGCTATGGAGTACAACAGAGAAAGTAAAGAAGCAACCACTCCAGAAGAGAAGATGAGGTAAACGAGCGGGAATTTTAAACAGACTAAGGAATAGGGTGGGGGGGACCCTCTCCCTTCAATCTTTCTGACTAATTTATGCTCACTGGCTAACAAGATGGATGAAATTCATCTGTTAAATAGATGGAATTCTGATTTTCATAATTCAGCTGTTCTTTGTTTTACTGAAACCTGGCTTAATCCACAAATTCATGGGGACAACACCATATACATCCCAGGATTTCAGACATTTAGATCAGACAGAATTGAAGAGACATCAGGTAAAATAAAGGGTGGAGGATTATGTTTATATATCAACAACAGCTGGTCTCAGGATGTAACTATAATATATAAATTTTGTGATGAAAACTTTACACATCAACTGCAAGCCATTTTACTCTCCACATGAGTTCTCCTCGTTTCTCCTAATAGCTGTGTATGTTCCTCCACAAGCCTGTGTAAATAAGGTGTTGCATCGTGGGAAAAAGCCTCGGGACCCAGTTGACTTTTTCTACTCTTTATTTTCTCTCTAGGATCTGATCGCGGAGAAACCGCGGCAGCCTTTTTTATAGCCGGCTGCTCGTAACCAATGATGGCTCTTCAAATCTCCCGCTGCCATGGACCAACCCATCATAAGTAAGTATGCAAATATATAACACCCTTCCCCATGTGGTCCAGACTAACAATCCGTGCCCTGCCTACATTACGTAGTCACGTAGGTAGGCAGGGCTCTTATGGTTCCTACTGGACCTGTGCAACTCAGTCATGAGTTCGCCTCTAGCCTGTTTGGATGGAGTTGCTGTTTCTCCCGTCCTTTTCTGTGGAACCTCCTGGAAGGTAGAGTCGGCCATGCCGCTTCCGCCAGGCCTTTCCTGGCTGGTTGAGTCGGCTCGGCCGCTCCCACCAGGAGTGGCTTCCCTATGGTTCTTTGAAGCCTGCTCCAGTCTCCCCAAGTTGTTTTCTTCTACGGTCTCAGGTACATGTTTGCAAATTCCATCGGGGCTAATGTAGGTATTGGTTGTTGTGTAGTTGTTAGGGTTTGTTTTGTTAATTCCTTTATTTGCAGAAGGTCTCCCCCTCCCCTTCTGTTTATGTTTGAGGGGTCTCCCCCCTCTCTGGTTGGGTTGTTTTTGCTTGAGGTTTGTGGAGGGTCTCCCCCTCCCATTCCGCATGTGTTTGAGGGGTCTCCCCCTTCTTCTTCATGATTGTGTTTCTCAGTGTGGTTCTCAATCTGATATGATCTATGTGTCTCCTCCAATTCCTCCCATCCTCAGGGTCTACCCTGTATGACTGGGGCCCAGTTATTTTGGTTATTTTGCCGGTATCCACAATGGTTCCCCCATGAGGTTCTTTGCATAAACTAGGTCCCCTGTTTTGAATGTGCAGCACTTACTGGAGGAGTCTGCTGGCTTTTCTGAGCTATATGTGGGGTGTAGTCTGTCTAGATTTTATCTTAGTTTCCTTCCCATTAATAATTCTGCTGGGCTTTTATTTGTTGTGGAGTTGGGTGTCATGTGTTGTATACTTAGTAGTTTGTCTATTTTTTCTTGTATATCTCCAGGTCCCAATTTGTGTAGTGTTTCCTTTGTGTAACGGACCATGCATGTCCCGTCCATTCATGGCCGGATGTCCCAGCGCTGTTAGTGCATGATTATCCCTTGTTCTACCAGGAACCCCTCAAATGTTATTGCCATGAACTGTGGTCCGTTGCCAGATACAACTAAATCCGGCAATCCATGTGTTGCAAAAAGTTTCCTTAGTTGTCTAATAACAGCTTCTGTTGTGGTTGAGTGCATGACACTTACCTCTAGCCAATTTGAGTAAGCATCTACGACTATTAAGAATGGGTGTCCTGGAAGAAGGTGCAGCCTCCTTGCTAACGGACCATAGATAGCGACTCTCTGCAGCTATGGTCCATGCTCTTTCGTTGGAGAGCCCCGATCATTATGATTAGGGGCTGAAGCTACCTTGGAGGGGCAGCGGAGTAAGGGGAAGCCAGGGGGTAGCGGAGTAAGGGGAAGCCTGCAAGCCAGGTTGAGGGGAGTCGCATCTCCCCCCCTGGGCTTGGTCTTTTTCCCCCTGAAGACGACTGCAGCGGTGATTTTAAATGGCCACCCCGAAGAGGAGGACTCAGCTGGATTAAGATTTGTTCAGGAGGGAAGAAAGGGGTGGATAACATCTGAACCGGGACAACTGGGCAATACAACTAAACAAAAGTACCCCGGGATTAAGGTAACATGGAATTTTTAAGAAAAGAAAAGTGAGCGGAGAAATTACAAAGGGACAGGGAAAAAATAAGAAAATATTTTTGACAGCTAAGTGGGGCTTCGAACCGGGAAAGGAAGAAGCTGGAACTAAAGATTTAACTAAATTGGACTAAAATACTTTGGGAATAAACAGGCATAAAATAAAGCTGGACTTAAGATTGTCAAATAATAATAATAATAAAGTTTACAAATTGGAGACTGGACTGTGCCGGAATATTGAGGTTCGAAAAACCCTAAATAAAAAAAATAGGGGGAAAAGGTGAAGACTTTGTATAATGGAGAGTGCCACCTTTTGATAAAAACTTGAGCTCAAACAAAAGGGAAAGCATCCTGTTTCTGAATGAACTTGTGTGGATATAACACTAAAGAAATATTGAAACAAAGTAAGAATCTTAGAAAGTGAAAGCAGAACCAGAATAAAGAAAAAAGCAAGGAAAGACTGACTGTGGGATTGATTGATGTTTTTGGTATAGACCCTGGGCTAACTGAGAACTGAGAACTTTAGAAAATTGAAAGAAGAAAGAAGGAAAGTAAAAGTGTATTTTTGTGGACTTTATCCACAAAAATACACTTTTACTTCATAAAATACAAGAGTGTGTAATGATGATATCTCTTTGGGAATTAAAAATGGAACTTAAAAATATGAGAGAATTACTACAGGGAAGAGGCGAATCACTTTGCTCTGTGTTAGAAAAAATGGAAATGGCGATTGAAGAACAAGAAGAAAGAGCTTCAGAGGAGGAGGAGTCGACTCAAGGAGAAGACATCTTAAATAGACAATTAACACAAAGAACACTACAAAGAAGTGGGGAAAGAAGGAAGGTTAAAAAGTTGAAATTTAAGAAGGCAATCAAAAGGGGGAATACCTGTGAAGCCAGGAAAGGCAGAAAGACCCAGCAGAAAAGGGGAATGGAAGATATTAAGAAAGAGAGGGATATAAACTGGAGAAAAGATATGGGGAAAAGAGGGGAAGGAGAAGCAGTAAGAAACAGGTGCATGAAACAAAGAAATACGGAAATAGTAAAATGTTGAAAAGAAATTGTTTTTTCAGAGATAAGGGTTGATGAATTAAAAGGAGGATTCTGCAGGGTGACAAGGGGTAATAAGAATATTTCTGCAATTAAAAATATTTAGAAAATAGGGTAATATAGATACTGATAACTCGTATTAAAAATTAAGGGGGGAAAATATGCTGTGGAATCCAAATGAAAAGATGTAATGATTATTATTGTAACTTCATTGGGAATCAAGATGAGGGAATAAAAGTATATTTTAATCATTGAGGTGTCACACTCAAAGCAGTAAAAGGGGGGAAACCTATACTTGTGGGGTTTTTTTAGTGTTAAAATTTGTATTAATCTAGAATTTATAAAAAGAATGTGTAATGGAAAGGGAATATGACAGACTAAAGAACCAACTAAATTAGTAAGTTAATATAGACTATTAAAAGCAAGGAGAGACATTGGTAACTTTATTATTATTATTATTATTATTATTATTATTAGGCAAACACATATTGTTTATCTTTATTTTTAAAATAAATATTAAAGGATTATATTTGAAATAAATGAAATGAAAGAAAAAGATGTTTTGATTCAGATTAATGAAAGAGGCTAGAATTAATGTGTTTGTTTCTCTCCTTACTGAATATTTGGAATGGAAAAGGTAATAATAGAATTAAGTATCCATATATGAATGTATAATTGCTGTCATATTTGTATGTAAAGGTGATGACCTGGAAATACGTTGTCCACTAAAAAGAGATTTTTGTTTTTAATGTGAAAAACTGAATAAAATTTATTTTTTAAAAAAAGTGTGTCCTTTAGTTGGTCCTGCGAAATCAATGTGTATTCTAGACCATGGTCCCCTAGGTGTTTCCCATTCGTGTATAGGTGCAGAGCGGGGTGTAGGTCTAGATTCCTGGCATCATTTGCACGTTGCTACCCAGTCCTCTATGTCTTTATCCATCCCTGGCCACCATACATAACTCCTAGCCAGGGATTTCATTCTGACAATACCTGAATGACCCTCATGTAATAATTCAAGTATTCGTTTCCTTAATATGTTCGGTATGACCACCCTATCCCCCCATAGTATACATCCCTTTAAGATCGATAGTTCTGTTTGCCTATTTTGAAATGGTTTGATAGTTCGTTGCTTGCAGTCTCTGGCCACCCTTTACCTACCCAGTTTAAAATGTGCGCCAGGTTTCTGTCTCTCGCGGTTTCCATAGCAATGTCTCTTGCTGTTATGGGTAGGTTTGCCAACGTCTCAATTTGAAGGGTTGATGTGGTTGGTGCAGGATTGTCATCTAAGTCAGGAAGGGGGCAACAGCTCAGAGCATCAGCATGTGTTATGTTCTTTTCTGGTCAGTAGATCAAGTTGTAGTTATAGGCCGCTAGGAATTCAGACCACCGCATCATTCGCGGTGACAGTATGTTAGGTGTAGCTTTGTTTCCTGCAAGGATTCCTAGGAGAGGTATATGGTCTGTGACAAGTGAAAAAGTTCTGCCATAGATATCCTCGTGGAAGCGTTTTATTCCTGTTATTGCGGCCAATGCTTCTTTGTCTAGTTGGCAGTAATTCCTCTCCGGTTTAGATAGAGTTTTTGAGTAGAATGCGATAGGTGCTTCTCTTCCATAGGGTAATACGTGGCTGAGTATGGCACCAAGGCCTAATGGTGATGCATCTCATGTTAGTGTTATTGGAAGGGTCTCACTGTATTGTATTAGCACACAGTCTGATGTAAGTAAGTTTTTTATTTCCTGAAATGCTATTTCTTCTCGTCGCCCCCAGGTCCAAGTAGCTTTCTTGTCAAGCAACCTGTGCAGTGGTTCTGCTATCGTTGCTTTCTGTGGCAAGAATACATTGTAAAAGTTAATAAGTCCCCAAAAGGCTTGCAAGTCTGCTTTATTATTGGGTCTGGGAGCTTCCTTTATTGCTCTGATTTTGTTTTCAGTGGGGTGAATCCCTTCTTTGTCTATAAGGTATCCCAGGAATTCGACTTTGTCGGTGACTAATTGGCACTTCTCTTTTTTCACTTTAAGTCCCGCCTCTTTAAACTTTTTTAAGACCTCCCTTAGGCGGTCTTTCAGTTGTCCTTTGTCCTTTGCTGATACTAATACATCATCAAAGTATGGTACCACCCCCTTTATTCCTTGCAATAGGCATTCCATTAAACTCTGGAATACCCCAGGGCCACGCTAACTCCGAATTGCAGTCTGTTGCATTTGAATGCCACCCCCTGTGTGTCACAGTTGTTTGTACTTCCACTGTTTCTGGGTCAACTGGTAACTGTTGGTAGGCTTGAGCAAGGTCCAGTTTCGTGAAGATATTACCTCCCCCTATAGAATGTAATAGGTGCTGTACCACCGGGACTGGGTATGTGCCTTGCTGTAGTGCGTGGTTAAGGGTTGCTTTGTAGTCCCCGCAGATACGTACTGACCCATCTGGTTTAATAGGGGTAACAATTGGGGTTTCCCACCTTGCGTGGTCTGTTGGTTCTAAAAAACCCTGTGCGATAAGTTTATCTAATTGTTCATCAATTTTTGGTTTTAACCCGAAAGGGACTCACCTCACCTTTTGTCTTATAGGGGCTATATTTGGATTTAAATTAAATGAGAAAGGGGACCCCCGGTACTTGCCCAGTTCTCTGTTGAAGATGTCCTGCAATTCTTTCATCAGCTCTTCTTCCCAGTCTGTCTCGGTAATGTTGTTTATTCCGGTTACTTAGATTCCTAATGATACAAACCATTCGAGTCTCAATAGGCTGGGTCAATCCCGGTTGACTATTGTTAGTGGGAGGACTTTAGTGTGTGTTTTGAATTTAACTTTGATATGTCCGGTACCTACTACAGGAATTCTGTTTCCCTGGTAGTCCTTTAGTGTGAGCTTTTGTATTTCGAGTTCTCCCTTGTTTATATTAGGTATTAGTCTTTTTAGGGTATTCCATGATACCATTGATAAATATGAGCCTGAATCCACTTCCATCTTGCATGGCTGGCCTTCTATGGTGACTTGTACATGTACCTTTTTTGCATTGGTTGTATTTGAGTGCCCAACAGTCACTGTTTGGTGTGTTTCCTCTTTTCTGTTGTTTATTTCTTTTCCTTGTCTGTTTCTGTTCTCTTGACTCCAACGGCTCCCTGTTTGCCTTTCCTTTTTTCTGGGGAGGGGGGGTTCCATCTTTGCCTAGGGCCATAGTTATTTCTTGTTCAGCATGCCCTAGCTATATGTCCCCGCTGTTCACAATATCTGCAAATAGCATCAAAGAAACAGCGTTCGGAACGTGGATGGCTTCCTCCACACCCGGCACAATGAAATTCTGACCTTTTTTCATTCCGCTCCCGTGTACCCTTTTCGGGCTGGAGTTGATTTATCTCTTCTTCTTCCTCTTCATCTTCTGATGGGGATTTGATGTCCTCGTGGTGTGTTGTAGTGGTAGTTTTTTGAGCTTCCTCTGATGTCTTATTGTGCGTTTGATTGGTGGCTTTGGGGATTTCGATTGGTATTTTATTCATTTGTTGCATGATGGCCACTGATTTTTGTGTGGCTTCAGCTGTGGTGGCTTCTTCTATCAGCTCCTTTAGTGTTATCTTAGGCCTTGTTAGTAATCGGCCCTGTAGTGTAAGATCCTTTAATCCCAGGACCACTCGGTCCCTCATGGCTTCATCCATGTTTAGAAATTCGCATGCTCTGCCAATGTCTCTTAGTGCTGCAACAAATTCTCCCATACTCTCATCTTCTTTTTGATCGTGCTGATAAAACTCGTGTCTTTTGATGAGGCATGAAATGGTTGGTGTGTAGTGAGCTCGCAGTAATTTCTCTAGGTCCGTCCATGCCATCGTCTTTACATCGGTGGGTGCCGCTAATGCCTTTGCCATTTTGAATACTGCAGGACAGCAATGAGTGAGGAAAACGGCTCTCTTTCTATTTCTGGATATTTTGTGGAGGTTGCTCCCTTCTAGGAACATGAGGAATTGGTCGACGTACAATTCCCAGTCTTTGGTTGTTGGGTTGGACGGTGCGGGTGGCGAGTTGTTCCCAGCCATTTCGTTTTGCTCAGTCTTCATTGCCACGTGCTCAACTGGGCTCCTCTGTCTCAGTATCCCATCCTCGTCACCAGTGTTGCATCACGGGGAAAAGACTCGGGACCCAGTTGACTTTTTCTACTCTTTATTTTCTCTCTAGGATCTGATCGCAGAGAAACCGTGGCCGCCTTTTTTATAGCCGGCTGCTCATGGCTCGTGGCCAATGATGGCTCTTCAAATCTCCTGCCGCCACAGACCAACCCATCATAAGTAAGTATGCAAATATATAACACAAGGCATTACGAACTCTTGCTGATCAAATTATGGAGGCTGAAGCCAAACACCTAGGTTCCCTTCCCATCATTTTAGGTGATTTCAATCAAGCAAATTTAAGGAAAGAGATCCCAAAATATTTCCAGCATGTAAATTGTCCCACCAGAGGCAACAATACTTTAGACCACTGCTACACATCAGTAAAAGATGCTTATAGGTCTTTCCCATGACCAGCTGTGGGACACTCTGACCACTGCATGATTCACCTTGTACCTGCCTACAAAGACTTAAAACCATTAAACCAACAATTAAATCAGTGAAGACTTGGTCAGATGAGGCAAAGCTGAAACTCCAGGCCTGCCTTGATTGCACTGATTGGAATGTTTTTGAGATGCCTCTGCAGACCTAGATGAGCTCACAGATACTGTAACATCATATGTTAGCTTCTGCAAAGACTTATGTGTACCAAAAAGGAACCTGCAAATATGTAGTAACAATAAACCTTGGTTCACAGCTAAACTTAAGCAGCTCCATCGTTCCAAAGAGAAAGCCTACAGAAAAGATGACAGAATGCTATACAACCAGGCCAGAAACATATTAACAAGAGAGATCAGAGCAGCAAAAAGAAGCTACTCTGAAAGTTAAAGAATCAATTCTCAACAAATGAACCAGCAAACATGTGGAAAACTCTTAAAAACATCACTGGCTTCAGCAAACCTCCTTCCCAGACAGAAGGAAATCAACAACTAGCAGATGACCTGAATGTGTTTTACTGCAGGTTTGAAAAGAAACTACAGCCACCTATCTCCACAACCCACATCTCAAGCACACCAACAACAGCCAAGCCTCCTAGAACTGGCCCCAATCCATTGGGTTCACAACCTCTGGTGATCACAGAAAAAGAAGTGCAAGATCTTTTACACAGATAGAAACCAGGAAAAGCACCACGGCCAGACAAGATAACTCCTTCTTGCTTAAAAGTCTGTGCTGACCAATTGGCCCCCATCTTCACCTGAATCTTCAATAGATCACTAGAGATGTGCTATGTTCCTTCCTGCTTCAAACGTTCTACCATCATCCCAGTGCCAGAGAAGCCCTCCATCAAGGAACTGAATGACTACAGACCAGTTGCTCTAACATCTGTAGTTATGAAAATCTTTGAAAGGCTTGTGCTGTCCCACCTGAAAACCATCATGGATCCGCTGTTAGATCCCATGCAGTTTGCATATGAGCAAATAGATCGACAGATGATGTAGCATTACATCCTACAACACCTTGAATCTCCAAATACCTATGCGAGGGTCCTCTTTGTAGACTTCAGATCAGCATTCAATACCATCATTCCAGACACTCTTCTAAGTAAATTAAACCAACTAGCGGTACCTGAACATACTTGTAAGTGGATCATAAGCTTCCCAACAGACAGGAAGCAGCAGGTGAAGCTAGGTGGAATCACATCTGATACCTGTACAATCAGCACAGGGCCACCCTAAGGCTGTGTGCTTTCTCCACTTCTCTTCTCCCTATATGCCAATGACTGCATCTCAAACGATCCATCTGTTAAAATACTGAAGTTTGATGATGACACAACAGTGATTGGTCTCATTCGAGACAACGATGAATCTGCATACAGACAGGAGGTTATACAACTTGCCTTGTAGTGTAACCAGAACAATCTGGAACTGAACACACTCAAAACCGTAGAAATGGTGGTAGACTTTAGAAGAAACCCTCCCATACTACCACCTCTTACAATGCTAGACAACACAGTATCAACAGTAGAGACCTTTACATTTCTAGGTTCTACTATATCAAATGACCTAAAATGGACACCTAACATCAAAAACATCATCAAAAAGCACAACAAAGAATG
This sequence comes from Pseudonaja textilis, assembly GCF_900518735.1. Next base: position 1,560,567 of record NW_020769332.1, on the reverse strand, counting down.
TTCTTTCTGTGCCAACTCAGAAAGCTCAAACTGCCCAAGGAGCTGCTGATCCAGTTCTACAGAGGAATGATGGAGTCTGTCATCTGCACTTCTATAACTGTCTGGTTTGGTTCTGCAACCCAGCAGGACAGACACAGACTTCAGAGACCAATTAAGACTGCAGAAAAAAACAATTACTACCCACCTCCTTCAATTGAGGACCTGTATACTGGGAAAATATTTACAGACATCCCGGATATAAATTGTTTCAACTCCTTCCCTCAAAACGATGCTATAGGGCAATGCACATCAGAATAACTAGACACAAGAACAGTTTTTTTCCCAAAAGCCATCACTCTGCTAAACAAATAATTCCCTCAACACTGTTCAACTATTTACAAAGTGTACACTACTATTACTGTTAATCTTCTCACCACTCCTTATCACCCCTCCCCTCCCACTTGTGATTGTAGGACTTTGTTGTTTGTATCCTTACGATTTGTGTTGACTGTTTCCTAGTATGATTTGATTGTTGATTGTATCCTATGACTATCATTAAGTGTTGTACGATTCTTGATTCTTAACTAATGTACCTTTTCTTTATGTATACTGAGAGCATTTACACCAAGACAAATTCCTTGTGTGTCCAATCACACTTGGCCAATAAAGTATTCTACATTCTACAAGTTTAATAGAAAGTTATGTAGTTCGTTAATCAATTTTTCATTGGAGTTCAACAAACCACTTTTGATACAACTATGACCTGGATGATGGAGAATCTTCATAGACATGTGTTCTCATTACTATTGTTAACTGAGTTTATCCACTTTCATGCGAGTCTTCTCTTTCCTTCCCACTGTTGGAAGTTAAAACCCACCCCTCTCCTAGGAAAATGAAATATTTTAGGATATACTAAAAAGACAGAATATTTCCCCTAAAAAGAAAAGTAGAAACTCAGAGAGGCAGAAGCTCAGCCCCACCTCCCCTTTGCTAATGGGCCATTACTCTGTCCTAGGCCAGCCTATTTTACATAACAAAGATCTACTCCAGGTAGAGGTATAATAGGAATTGCCCAAATCCCTTTCATGACATCATCACCCAGCAAGGCTCAACCAAGCCTGGGACTCAGGACAGCCTAGAGAGTTGTCCCTGCATGGCCCCATGGAAGTCTGACAACCAATCAGAATACAAGCTCCAATTCAAATCCCAACAGAGGGCATAAAACCAGTGGTGGAATTCAAATAATTTAACAACCAGTTCTCTGCCCTAATGATTTCTTCCAACAACCAGTTCACCAAACTGCTCAGAAAGTTAAGAACCGGTTCTCCCGAACTGGTGCAAACTGGCTGAATCCCACCACTGCATAAAACCAAGGGACTCTCAGAACCTCTCCCCTTTTTTTCGCTCAGGAGCTCCAAGCCATGTGGTCCTGCTGTCCACCATTAAACCATCTTTCCAAGCAATCCCCATGTTTCCAGTGTCTTTCTTCCCCACTTGGAACTGAACCCAGAAGGACGTTTCTTCCAACACCACCATTACAGTTTTTCCCAGGGAGCTATGACATTGCACAATGTTTCCAAAGTTGCATAATTTGAATATGTGCCTTGTGGCAATTCTGGGTTTTATTGGAATGTGGAAATGTCCACACGTGATAAGGGGCATCAAGACACAGTCAAGGGAACTGTCAGGTAAAAAGCAGCTCATCCTGCAACAGGAAGGCGGGTGGAGCAAGAGGTTCAAGAGAGACCTTCCCTAGTTTCTTGGACTGTGAAGAGGATGGAGAAGCATTGCAAGATTCTGTTAAGGCAACCTTATAATAAAGCAGAATTAGCTCAACGGTCTGGTCTAGTCAGTAGACCCCGTTTCCTGTCTGGTCCACTTAGTCAGGCTGACAGTTGAATTGTTTGATGATCCCTTGCTCTGGTTTCTTGGTATTCTCTGGAGTCTCTCCAACACCAAAGGCTGAAAGCATCAATACTCTTCCTTTCTGCTTCTTTTCTTTTCCCCAGCTTTTCCTTTCCTGCAGTGCCAGAGGGAATATCAGAGCTTGCACAATTCTGATCTCTGTACATATAAAGACACACCAGAGGTTTTGAATATCTTTTCCAAAACCTTCATGGTTTTTCTACCAAGATCTAATCTGCGGTTTATAGAGAAAAGACAGGACATGAAGGGGGGGGGGGGGGGGGGGGGGGGGGAGAGAAAGGAGGGGGGGGGGGGGGGGGGGGAGGAGAGGGAGAAGGAGGGGGAGAGGGGGGGGGGGGGGGGGGGGGGGAGGAGAGAGAGAGAGAGATGATAGATAGATGGATGGATAGATAGATAGATAGATAGATAGATAGATAGATAGATAGATAGATGGATAGATAGATGGATAGCCTGATGGATGGAGAGAGAGAGAGACAGAGAGAGAGAAAGAGGGAGGGAGGGAGGGAGGGAGGAAGGGAGAGAGAGAGAGATTCTCTGCACTTCTTATATTATGGTTTAGTTCTCTATTAAGGATTCAGGAGAAATTTTACCCTCTCCTTTCAAATTCTTTTCTCCCATTTCCTCTAATTTTATATAATTGTTTTCCATATTTCCAGTTAATTCAATAACCCTGATATCTTCTTCTAGCCCCCAGGAGCTATTGACAAATTGCTCTGGCTTTTCATCTCTTAGTATATCCTCTTTGGAACCAGAGCACCCATGTGTTGATTCTCACCGTTTGTGAAGTCATTTATTACCAAATTTGCCCCTCTGAGCATCTTCCTGATCTCATTCCTCATTTCAGGATCTGTCGTTTTGCTTAGGGAGATAATAGCATGTTTCCAGAATTAATTATTTCTGAAGCCTGGATTTGTTCCCCAGATAGTTCAATATTCTATCCCTTTGTCTAGCTCAATTGCTGCAATGCCTTCTTGGCATAGAGAGGATAAATGTGGCCCCTCCTCCATTCTAGCTTAAGTCCTTTTGACCAAGCTGATTGATGATTACATACCACCAAGCTGGTGTTGACTATAACAATGACACAAATAGGTCTTTCTCCAGGACTTCTGACTAGACGTGACCATATTTCCTGATAATTTGAGGAAAATGGTATTCCACGGGAAAAGAAATGTGGCCCTTCAGATGTTCCTGCATTATAATTATGTGTCCTTTGCCATTGATCATTCTTCCCTAGAGCTGCTGGGAGTTATAATTCAACAACTGTTGTTGGAAGACAAAGCAGTGTTCAACTTCAACCCTGCAACGGTCTCTTGAAGATTTTCATAATATCTGTGTTCTCTTTTCCAGTCATTACTCCTGGTTCTCCTAGAAGGCATAGCTCAAACTATAGAAACAAGCTGACATTTCCCCAAAAGGAAGAGAGAAATGAAAAAGGAGGAGAAACCACACTGTGTGAGCATCCATTCCAGATGAGACAATCCGAGCAAACGGAATTAGCAATGCTGTAGAGAAGCAACTAGCAAGGAACAAAGGAAAGCAATTCTATGATCAACCAAGGAGAAAATATGGACCATGCTTTCCAAAAACAACCTGCAGATTTTTCCAAGAGGCACAAAATCCTGCTGAGGAGGATTTTAATGGCTTGCGATGTGCTGGGATTAAATTCTACCAAGGGGAATCATTCCAGGAAATTCTAGATTTGTCTTGCTTACAGTTTTCTTCTTCAGAGAGTAGAGAAATGCAGACATTTGACTCAATGTGGCTAAATATATACCTTGGACAAAAACAACTGAATTTAAAGAAAACTCAAAGCAATAATGGCTGCAGCCAATAATGACGCTACATTTTAAGAAGGATTCAGAAAACCTGGGGTGGATTTAATTTCTCTTTTGTAGTGTATTTGTATTATCACAAATGCTTTTATTCTGCTCAAGGTTTCATGAATTTTAACTGCAGATATGGGAAGTTTAAAAAGGTTGACGCAAACACAACACAAACAATATGCTTTAAAAGCAGGCGGTTGTTCAGCCAATGTAACAATGAACCACTCAGCCCCTCAAATGCCACTCAACCAACACAACCTTCCTGTCAGGAAGCTGACCCAGCTGCACCTCCGGACGAAGATGGAAGCCACAGGAGACCCAGCTTGCTTTCAGGCCCACATCCCTCTGACTAATGGACCTGAAGCATCCTTTCCCTGCAGGTACACAAGGACAGGTGGATTCGCCCAAGGAGAAACTGTATGTAAGGACCTGAAGCCAAACCACGTATGGCTTTATGCCAAAATCAGAACTCTGAATTGGCCGTAGAAGCGATCAGTGCAGTACCCAAAGGATGGATTAATCATTACATAACTGGAAACTTGGCTGCTGCACCTTGTATTGATTGCAGCTTTTCAGGTGACTCCAAAAACAATTCCATGTGCAGCTCATCACAGCAATGAAGCCTGGTGGTAACAGATAAGCATCCCTGTTGCTAAGACATTCTGGTCCAGTTGGGCTTGCAACTGGCACATTATTATGGTTTGTCTGACAGTCAGCCAGAGGTTCAGACTGGATTTGGCATTTTTGTCTGCCTATTGAGTCATTTCCAAGAACCTGGGATAGGCAGATGTGGATATTTGGTGGTGTTAAAGGTATCTTTGTAGGCTGCAATCTATTTTGAGTCAAGCTGCCTTCTGCAATTGACTGGTGGCAAATTTGTCAATGCCAAAGGGGTTCAAGTGGTGCTTCAGGTTTTTTTTTTATTGCACCCAAAGCACCTTGCCTTTGCCACAGTCATTCTATTTCTATTTTTAGGTCTTTGTATTTTTTTTTATCTTCTCCACTTCTTTCTCTTCTCTTCTGCTGCCTCCAGGTACTGCTATGTAGATGTTGTTGTTTGTTATTGTTGCTGGTATTGTTGTTATTATTATATTATTTATTTACTTACTTACTTGCTGTCCATCTCCTATCCATCGATACTGAGCAGTTTACAGCATAAAAATGTTAAAGTATTAAAAAGGCATTGAAAAAAACATGAAGAACTACAATCCTAGAACACAGAAAATAAACACAGTTTGGGAAATGACCTCTTTTTTTCTGCTGTTCCAGCAGGAGCTGCGGTCCAAGTTGTGGACCTTCAGGGAAGAGAGAAACCTTATCCGAAGCCAACACTATGACCAATAATTGTTTCTACCAACTTGCGAAGATTCAGTCCAAGTCTGTTTCTATCCATCCAGGCCCTCCGGATTAGGACTTCCAACGCATTTTGAGTTGGGCCTGTGATAGACACTCAAGCATCATTCTGTTGTGGTTCGCTGGCAGCTTGTCTGAGATTCGTTACCAGCTGGGAATGAAAACTATTCCTAGCGTTGCAATAAAGAAAAGACTTGTTTTTAAAATAAGTGTGTGCGTAATTACGGTCTCGGAAGCCTCGGTCAGAACACATTCCCAAACCACTGAAAAGCAGCAATTTAGCTTCCATAGATGGTCTACCAGGATACCATGGTTGATGGTACCAAACCTATAATAGGATTGGGAGGTGGAGTTTCCACTCTCTAGATCCCAATATACCAACCTCTGGAATGAATATTGTTTTTTTCCATCTCACACCTGGATCTTTGGAAAAGAGTGAAAATGACAGTGAGAAAGAGATGGCCAAGAACCCAAATAAAATAAATTGAGTTTTGAAGGATCTGGAAATGCTTAACCTTGAGACTGAGTGGGGAGAGAAGAGCACTTTTCAAATAATGCTTTCATTCATGTTTAATCCATATTTATATTCTTTCTAGCTTAATATCCACTTGATGTCATCCAGAATAAAATCAAGACTCACATCATTATCAATAAGAGACAAGATCTTCCTAGCACAAATGAAGTTACCTAATTTGGGTAATAAGACACCTGCAAGAAAACAACCAAACTCAGAAAGCCCCAAGGACTCCTGAGCTTAATATGAGCTAATATAGCTACAAATATTCACTTCTATTGATATATTTCTAATTCCAAAGCAAAGAAACAGAACCCTGGTCTTTAGTCAAGGGATTCTCCAAGGCACCCGAAGGCCAGACAAGGAATAATGGATGGAAACTGAACAAGGAGAGATTCAACCTGGAAATAAAGAGGAATTTTCTGACAGGGAAAACAAACAACCCATGGAAGAGAAGTTGCCTTCGGAAGTTGTGGGAGCTTCATCCCTGGAGGCTTCCAAGAAGAGACTGGACTGCCCTCTGTCAGAAATGATATAGGGTCTCCTGCTTGGGCTTGAACTAGATGATCTACAAAGTCGCTTCCAACTCGGTTAATCTGTAATCTGTAATCTGATTTCAGAGTCCAACAGAATGTTTAGGAAGAAGCAGCCTGAGATGTAATCGCAGTTTGACAGTTGGAACAAATATCCCATAAGGTAGCACCCCTCTCCCCTTTGGATATGTTTAAGGGGAGAGGGGGATAAACTACCATCAAATCCCCTCCTTTAACCCAGATATCTGCCTCGAACAAAAAGCTGGACTTGATGTTCTCAATATCCTCTTCCAAGATTCTAGGACGTGGCCTAGTCTCCCCTATTCTAATTCATAAAATTATCATTGCCGGGTTCACACAGCATATTTGAAATATGGAGGTAGAATGTAATTGCTCAACATGCTATGCTTGGTTTATGTTAAGCATGATTGGATTTTATGAAGCCTGCTTTGTAAATGTGTGTATTGTCCAGATGTCCAGAAAACAGATAACCAGCATGCTGGGTGAACACATCCTGCGTGTTTTTGAGTTTGCCCTGCCCGCCTTCTTCCCAAGGGTCCAACTCCTGTTATATCTCATCGATTGATCTGCCAGGTGATTCTTAGCTTTCCATTCCCCTTTCGTTTCCATTCTCTCCATCTCTGGCCTTGGGATGTCTTCACCCTTGGTCTGTTCATGCTAGACCGACTCGGAAGCGCCTTCCCCCCTCTGTCCTTCTAAAGAGAAACAAAAGCAGTAGAGGATTGGTGAGGTGAGGGGGAAGCAACGTTAAGTGACAGGGGACGATCGAGTGTTGATGACGTCTTTTATGACACTCTGTAGAAAATAAGTGACTAACCAGTGGCTGTTCCGGAGAAGGACAACAGCTCCAGAGAAAGGATTAGTCAGGAAACACCCCTGAAGGCCAGGCCGACTGAACAAGCCCACCTCACTAGTTCCTCTCCCCCCACACAGACACTGTTTGGTAGCATTCAGAGGAGCATGGCTGGAAACAGGATGGCAGCAAGGCAGCTCGGCCGTGGTCCAGCTTGACCGGACAGAGCACACCAGGAACTAAAAAGGGAGTTCCCAGTTGACCTTTCTGACTGCCAGTCCTTGATAAAGTAGCCATTGCTCAGGATCAGAGGTGGCATTCAGCAGGTTCTGGCAGGTTCTGGAGAACCAGCAGTGGAAATTTTGAGTAGTTTGGAGAACCGGCCAATCCCACCTCTGACTGGCCCCGCCAACCCCGTCTCTTCTCTGCCTCCCATTGAATCCCAGCTGATCGGCTGGATCCTCTTTGGCTACCCTGCACAGGAGAAGGGAGCTGGAAAGCAGGTTAGTGGGGTGGGGAGGGAAGGGGGATTTTGTAGATAACAGATAATCAGAGTTGGGAGGGACCTTGTAGGTCATCTAGCCCAACCCCCCACCCAAGCGGGAGCCCCTACACCATTTCTGACAGATGGCAGTCCAGTTGCTTCTTGAAAGCCTCCAGGGACGAAGCTCCCACAACTTCTGGACACAACTTCTGTTCCATTCGGTTGAACGTTCTCACTGTCAGTAAATTTCTCCTTATTTCCAGGTTAAATCTCTCCTTGTTCAGTTTCCATCCATTATTCCTTGTCTGGCCTACAGGTGCCTACAGCTTGATCCCCTCCTCTCTGTGGCAGTCCTTCAAATATTGGAAGGCTGCTCTCCTGTCTCCCCTGGTCCTTCTCTTCCCTAGACTAGCCAGGCCCAGTTCCTGCAACCAACCGTTCATTGTATGTTTTAGTCTCCAGTCCCCTAATCATCCTGGTTGCTCTTCTCTGTACTTTGTTTAGAGTCTGAACATCTTTTTTATAGTGTGGTGACCAAAATTGAATGCAGTAGGTGTGGTTTATAGAGTGGTATTAGTACCTCCCTTGATCTCGATTGTATCCTTCTGTTAATGCAACTTAGGATTGCATTAGCTTTTGGGGCTGCTGCTGCACACGGCTGGCTCCTATTTAGCTGGTTGTCCACTAAGACTCCAAGATCCCCCTCATTGCAGTAACCTTCCCCCAGGAGTGAGGAGGGAATGGGGATGTTGCAGTCTCCTTCCCCTGCCACGCCCATCAAGCCACGCGCACAGAACCGGTAATGAAAAAATTTGAATCGCACCACTGCTCAAGATTGCCTTTTGCAAAGTCAATAGAATCAAAGTGATTCTACCTCTTTTGGCATCTTATGATAAAAATGTAGAACAGCCTTGAAGCTGGAGCAGGCCAAGTCCTTGTGCCACACAAACGTCGCTCAGATGCTACTGGGAAACTCACAAATATAGAGAGAAAGATGATCACCCTCTACCATGGTGATCCTCATAGCTTTATTCAAGTCCCCCCTGTGATTCTTTACAGATTAACCGAGTTGGAAGGGACCTTGTAGGTCATCTGGTCCAACCTCTCATGCCTAAGCAAGAGACCCTACACCAGGGGTAGTCAACCTTTTTATACTTACTGCCCACTTTTGTATCTCTGTTAGGAGTAAAATTTTCTCTAACTGCCCACCACTTCCACAGTAATGGTGATTTATAAAGGAGGGGACAAAACCCCTACCGCCCACCACGAAAGCTGGAATGCCCACTAGTGGGCGGTAGGGACCAGGTTGGCTACTGCTGCCCTACACCATTTCTGACCGATGGCAGTCCAGCCGCTTCTTGAAAGCCTCCAGGGATTCAAAGGGGTAGCTAAGCTGTTGACTGGAGATGCTCAAGTCCAAGCCCACTTCAGCCAAAGAAGTTCATTGGGAGATTTGGTTCCAGTCACTCTCTCTCTCGTTCAATCCTCACAGGATCGCTGTTGTGGGGATGAAACCTAAGCTATACCTCAGCAGGGTTGAACTGTGGGGCTCTTGGGGCTCTCTGAGCCTGGTGGTTTTCTTGCTGACGTTTCATTACCCAAACTAGGTAACATCATCAGTGCAAGGGAGGAGGAGGAGGAGGAGGAGGAGGAGGAGGAGGAGGAGATCAAAATGACTGCTCATTATTTCTCCAGATCCTCCATGAATTAGTTAATCATCCTTTCCTACGTTGGGGATCATCATTAGGCTTGCTGATAGCGACCTCTACAGTTTAAACTTCAGCTCTGTGGTTTGACTCTCAAAGGCCATGTAGTCCAACCATTTACACAGGCAATCTGTTCCACAGCTTAAAGAAAAAGCATGCCCTACATTTGCCAGCAAATGTTTTGTTTCATTGTGCATCAATGCTAATTGGGGAGTTGGCTCTCGAGTAATTACAGGAGCAAACTTTGGCATAATTTGAGCATCTCTAATGAGGTCGCATGCTGCCTCTCCTTTCTTCCAGCCCATGCTTCTCCTTGAGTGAAGCGCATCTTGCACATCTGTTGGTTGCTCAGCTAGGACTGATCTCTGCAGAACAGGCCCTTTGCAACTCCCCACCCCCCCACCCCCATTTAGAAAATATGCTGATCTTCACCTTCATTGGGCAGAACCCACAGCAATGGCTCCTGTCCTCATCACTTGCCAGCTACACCAGGGGTCTCCAACCTTGGCAACTTTAAGCCCGGTGGACTTCCACTCCCAGAATTCCCCGCCAGGCTTTAAGTTGCCAAGGTTGGAGACCCCTGGGGTAGCTGTAACTAAACTACTGCCGTTCATCTTACATGGGGCTTTTAAGCTGCCATTGTTGCACAGGTATTACCAAACCCACAGGCCTCCCTGCCCTTTGGGCCCCACGTATATATTTCTGGGTGCAATTCCAAGTGCTGAGTTTGATTTATAGAACTGTGCATGGCTTAGCGTGTAAGGAACAGAAGTCGCCCTCGGAAGTTGTGGGAACTTCATCCCTGGAGGCTTTCAAGAAGAGGCTGGACTGCCATCGGTCAGAAATGTTGTAGAGCAGGGGTGTCCAACCTTGGCAACTTTAAGACTTGTGGACTTCAACTCCCAGAATTCCTCAGCCAGCAAAGCTGGCTGAGGA
>NW_020769332.1:1522289-1550099 GCF_900518735.1 Pseudonaja textilis | reverse complement strand
TCAACTCCCAGAATTCCTCAGCCAGCAAAGCTGGCTGAGGAATTCTGGGAGTTGAAGTCCACAAGTCTTAAAGTTGCCAAGGTTGGACACCCCTGGTGTAGAGTCTCCTGCTTGGGCATGAGGGGTTGGACTAGTTGACCTCCAAGGACCCTTCCAACTCTGATTATCTGTAAGGGACCTCCTGAGCTCCTGTGCTGCCTATGTGATCTTACTTTTCATTGTTGACTGTAGCATTTTTTCAACTAGACACATGCTCAGCAATCAGGTCACGGGTCTGGCAGAAGTTTGCAGAGATCACCATTCACTCTCACTTCAGCCCACGCGCTTGCAAGCTCTGAATCAGGCTTGGGCGTAATGTTATGCGCTGTGAGAGAACGGCAGCACCAGCTGAAGAGGCCCACGATTGTCACTGTACAAGGACTCACAGAAAAGGCATGAGGTAAAATGGAGTGTACAAAATGATGTCATGGAGAAGAAAGCACAGCCCCACAGCAACACCCTTTGTCAGCCAGAAAAGGGGAAAGCCTGCAAGGTGCTCATTTGGGGCAGAAACAGCACCAAACACAGCTTTCTTTTCCATTTTTAAATTGCTTGGTCCTTTTTGTCAAAGACTGATAAACAGACGCTGGAAGACCAGTCTAGACCTTTGATACTGAACTGATGTATCTAAGCAGCTTACTTAATATTTGATCAGGTATTGTGTGAATAGATGCATCTCCCGGACCAGGTTTGTGCCGGCTGCAGTAGCCCATGTCAAAGAGAAGGCAATACCTGCATTTTTACTCCTGGTTCTTTGGGCGTGGCTTGGTGGGCGTGGCAGGGGAAAGATATACTGTAAAATCCCCCTTCCCTTCCCTCCCCACCCCACTAACCTGCTTTCCAGCTCTGTTCTCCTGTGCAGGGCAACCAAAGGAGACCCAGCTGATCAGCTGGGACTCAATGGGAGGCAGAGAAGAGATGGGGTTGGAGGGGCCAGTCAGAGGTGGGATTGGCCGGTTCTCTGAACTACTCGACATTTCTGCTACTGGTTCTCCAGAACTGGTCAGAACTGGCTGAATTCCACCTCTGGTCTAGTCCAATTCCCTGCACGGACAGGAGAATCGATACCATTTCAGTATAGTGTCTGTCCAGACTCTTCTTAAAAGCCTCCAGTGACGGAGAACCCATGAATTCTGGTGGGAAGCTGTTCCACTGGTTAATTGTCCTCCCTGTTAGGAAGTTTCTCCTTAATTTCGGGTTGCTTCTCTCCTTGACTAGTGTCCATCCATTGCTTCTTGCCTTAGGGTGCTTTGGAGAATAATTTGACCCCCTTCGTTTTTGTGACAGCTGGAACACTTCTAGACTGGCAGTACCCAATTCCTGCAAACTTTCTTCGTATGTTTTAGTCTCCTCTTCCCAATAGGGGCTCCTCATCATCTTTGCTTTTCTGTGCTCTTTCCAGAAATCGTGTCCCTGGGCAGCCAAAGAAATCTGGGCACCTCCCCAGTCAGAGTGTCAGGAAGCAGACATTCCTTGCTTACTTCACCTGCCACCCTCTCAGCTAAATGTCTTTCACTGGAGCTGGAGCTTCGTAGGCTCCCCCCAGATCGCTTGTAGTTGGTAGTTTGGGGAGAAGGAATGTGGGAGAAAAATGGAGCTGTAGGAGGAAAGAGGAAGGGCAGCTCCCGGGAGTTAACCTCTGGTGACCCGACAGCCATCTCCTTTGGTAAACCTATCGAAGGGTTTTGCCACTGCTTTTTCTCCCCCAACGAAATTTTTTTTTTTTAGGAAGCCACAATGTAATTGTGGGATGGGGTGAAAGCACCCCCCTCCCTGACTTTACAGGATAAAAATTCGGGCCCAGAGCAGCGTGAGGATCTTTAGGCGGTGGAATTGGGGTGTGGGGAGGAATTAAAGGAGAGCAAAAGTGATTGGGTCCACCCTGGAGGGCAGGAGGTGAGGAAGGTTCCTTGTAATGACTAGCAGCTGCTCAAGAACCAGCATCACCTGTGAGGTATCCCCATTGGGCATCCTGTGCCGCGATGCTGTAAAATTGAAACAGCCAGCTAGGATTTTAGTGGACGGGAGATGAGCAGGTAAGAAAATGTCCTCTGTAATTGCTCGCGAAATAGCTTTGCACCGTGACCAGCAGGATGAGTCCCAACCCCTGAGCATTGCAGCCTTTCACAGAGGAGCCATCCCATAACGCCATGATCATTTCTGATTCCACCTCGGTTGGCAAGCTTCTTTGCTGCCCTCCTTCAGAGCCTCACCCGCTCCCCATTTGACAAACGGTCGGCTTCATCCTGCCGTAAAAACCCTCTAGCCTGTTTCTGCAGCAGAATTCCCCCACCCTCAGGCCAGGAGGCTGCCCTTTGCCCCAAGGAGAGTCAATGCTCTCTTGCCAGCAGAGGGGGTGAACAACCATCGCCAAGTTTCTCCCCTTTCGAAAGAAAAATGAAAATTCAGCAACTGAAAAGAACTTCACCACCATTTCCCTACTCCATCGTCCTATTTTCTACCTTGTTTGCAATTTTTCAGGGCAAATTATATCATCCTATAAAACAAGGGTCTCCAAACTTGGTAACTTTAAGACTTTGGGACTTGAGTTCTCAGAATTCTGTGTGTCTTGGTTTTTGCAGCCTGACAGGTTGATGGTCACTTCAGCCCGGTGGAGTCTGGAGCCAAAGAGGGAAGGTCCTTGATCTCACTGGGCTTCTGAGCCCACCACTGTTTTCTCTGGCTTCCGTTGAGGCTGAAACTGTTTTTCCCCCATCCAGACCTCACTGCCTGCAGGCCCAGGAGAGCCCCAGGAGAGCTGGAACAGCATCTACCCAGAGGGCCCTGGCTGGAAACCAACCTTCTCTTGGGCAACCTAATAGCATTTGTCTTGTTTTTGCAGCCCTGTTGCACAGCTGCCTCATTTGGTTTGCAATCAGAAGAGGCAAGGTGGCCAGAGAAGCCGGTTGCTGAATTATTTTAGCTCCCTCCACAAATTATCTGAATTATCCTGTTTTCTGGGTACGCATCGCACAATTAACCTAGTTTCTGGATTTGCATAACCTACTAACCTCTACGCACAAACTCTGCCACCTCTCCCCAGATGAAAACAAACATGCAAATGGCACTGCTGGTTGTTTAACAGCGAGTGGGAACATTTCCATTATGTTTTTCTTCTCCTCACCCCCTCCCCAAATTCCCTCCCCCCTTTCTGTGTGTATTTCTCTCCCTTGTCATTCTCACCTTCTTCTCCCTTTGGAGGGGCTGCACACACTGTAGGAACCTTGCCTAAACCCTGTTATCTACTTGTCATTCTTCTCGGCAGGGGAGCCAGGAACACAGCAGAACTCAGAAACTGGAGGCCTTTTTTGGATGTTGGCGGGGTATGAGGGGTTGTGTTCTCTTAGGATCTCTTCAGTCTTCCCCTCTCAGAGGCGTCCCTGACCTCAGGAGCAAACTCCGTAGCTTCCTCAACTCTTCCTCCCTCACCTGAGAGGATTTTTATGGCTGGTCTTTGACCAACAACAGGCCGTGGTCCCTGCCACGATCTTTGGGGGTCAAAAGTGGGTGTGGGGGCTCCATCACTGGAGGTTTCTAAGAAGAGACTGGACAGCCACTTGTCTCAAATGGTGTAGGGAAGGGGTCCCCAAATGTGGCAACTTTAAGACTTGTGGACTTCAACTCTCAGAATTCTGGGAGTTAAAGTCCACAAGTCTTAAAGTTGCCAAGTTTGGAGACCTCTGATGTAGGGTCTCCTGCTTGGGCAGGGGGTTGGACTAGATCAGGGGACGCCAGCCTTTTGGACCTCAGGGACCACCAAACTCATCATTTTAAATCCCATGGACCAGAGACCCTGGGAAAATCCCCCCAAAAGTATGCAGGAGAACTCCCCACCCCATTTTCCTACCGATTGATCGTTCTTTATTTGGGTCCAGCTATGAAACAGTTTAGAACCATGTTTCTCAACCTTACCAGAACTCCAGCCAGCTTTGAAGCCCAGATCTCTTCAAGATGCCAAGGTTGGGAAACACAGCACTAGAAAGTGGGCATAACCAGGGAAAAGCATGGAGTTTTCATCAGTGGACACCTGCAATGTTGGCTCCTCCCAGGGAATTCTGGGAAGTGAAGTCCAGCCATCTTAAAGTTGCTGAGGCTGAGAAACAGGGCATCCGAACAGTTATGACAAGGTTTCAAGCAAGAAAGGACCGTCAAAGATCTCTCTGGCAGGAAGGCCGTCAGCCTAGGGGGAATAACAAGCAAGGGGACTTCTAATTAGTTCCAGGTGATCAGAGCAATATATTTCGTCCACCTTCTCGCGGCCAACTCACCTCAGGACTAGAGTTACACTAATATCAAAGAAATGATGGAATACCATCATTAAAGAAAGTATGCAAAAGGAGGGACAAAATGAAATGTAAATGACAACAATTTAAAATAGTTTTTTAAATCTATTTTAAATAATTAAAGTGAATGGTTAAATTGTCCTGCAGTGAGTTGACTGTGGTGAGTTGGCCGGGCCAAGTTGTCCCATTCCGCTTCTGTTGAGAGCTTTCCTGCCGATGCTGCCAAATGCTCGCCGAGGCCTCCCCTGGGATCTGGAGGTCTTCAGAATTCACTTCCTGGTTGGGGGTTGGAACCAGTGGTGAGATTCAAATTTTTTTACTACCGGTGGGCGTGGCTTGGTGGGTGTGGCAGGGGAAGGATATACTGCAAAATCCACATTCCCACCACACTCCGGGGGAAAGTTACTGCAAAATCCCAAGCCCTTCCCCACTAACCTGCTTTCCAGCTCTGTTCTCCTGTGCAGGGCAACCAAAGAAGACCCAGCCGATCAGCTGGGACTCAGGAGGCAGAAAATAGATGGGGTCACAGGTGGCATTTGCCAGTTCTCCGAACTACTCAAAATTTCCACTGCCAGTTCTCCAGAACTGGTCAGAACTGGCTGAATACCACCTCTGGTTGGAACTCCGTGGAGTCAGGTAGCCAATGATTCTCCGGACAGGTGAAACATGCTGCCTGGTGGGCAATGGAACCCTAACCCCTCCAGACAGGAAGTTTTTGGACTTTCCGGTTGCTCGGCTGGGAAAAACTGTGCCTCAGCCTTGGAAGAAAAGCAGCCAGGGAGCCCATCGGATCAAATGCAGCCAGATGGCCGGCTTCAAAGCACTCCTGAGGGATTGAGGGGAGTGGAAAGGGTGCCCTGGGAAAGGGCTGTGCTCACCGTTGTATTTTGCCCATCAGGGCAGAGGATGGGCCAAGCAGCTTAAAACTCTAATCCTCCCAGACTGTTTCATCCCTGCCTCAAAATGTTATTTCTGTGACCCACAGACAAGCCTGAGATGAGCCACGTTTGTCCATGGGGATACAGGGAGAATATTGAGGAAATGGGTTGGAATAAAGAATAGAATAGAATAGAATAGAATAGAATAGAATAGAATAGAATAGAATAGAATAGAATAGAGTAGAGTAGGGTAGGGTAGGGTAGGGTAGGGTAGGGTAGGGTAGGGTAGGGTAGGGTAGGGTAGGGAGAAGAGGAGAGGAGAGGAGAGGAGAGGAGAGGAGAGGAGAGGAGAGGAGAGGAGAGGAGAGAAGAGAAGGAAAGGAATCAAATGGAATTGAATGGAATAGAGCAGTGGTCGCCAATTGGGCCACGGCCCACCAGTGGTCCTTGAGAAAATTTGGGTGGGCCACAGAGAACTGTCACCCCAGAGCACCCTCCAAAGCAATTAATCCAGGCTGTGCAGAAACACAAGCCTGCGCCGCCCACATGGCCCGCGGGAACCCTCCCCACCCACCCACTCCTTACCTGGCAAAATTGCCTGCTAAATTGCTATTTTTCCTTTTTCTGACCATCAGCTGTTCTGCTGTGCCGGGAGATTTAGATTAGCTAGGAAGCAGGAAATGGCTGGATTTCTTGCTTTCTAGCTAATCTTTAGATCTTCGGCTCTGCTTTTAAGCAGAGCCAAACCTCCCTTAGAACTGAAATTTCTATTATTCAGTGCTGGTAGCCAATGTCAAAATCAAGTGAATCTTTGATTCTGTGAGCAACTCAATCTGCCTGCCTGATTTGCCTGATTTTGGGTAAAAGTTGCTCTTTTTTTATAAAAAATTCAATATTTACAGACATGGTGTGAGTTAATTTTGTGAGTTTGCTTGCTAGCAAATTTATGAGTTTGCTTGCAAGCAAATTTTATGTGACAGACTCAGCTAGCCAATGGCAGAAACACAGATCTCTGAATGAATCTGTGAATCTGTGAGCAACTCAATCTGCTGCCTGCTTTGCCTGCTTTGGGTAAAAGTTGCCCTTTTTTATAAAAAAATCAATGTTTATATAAATATTTATAATATTTACATACAAGCCATGCCCAGCCAGTCACATGACCACCAAGCCACACCCACAAATTAGGCCCTGCCCACCCCTGCCTCTGTGTGTTTGTGTGTGTGTGTATGTGTGAGAGAGAGAGAGAAAGGGAGGGAAGAAGGGAGGGAGGGAGAGAGAGAGGTTAGATCAGATCTCTCTCTCTCTCTCTCCCACCAATGTCAACAAGCCACTGTCAGTCAAAATTCGTATTAGTGGTCCCCAGGATTTAAAATTATGAGTTTGGTGGTTCCTGAGGTACAAAAGGTTGGCAACCCCTGGAATATAGAATATACCTCTTGCGTTTGTCGGACATACTCACTCCTGGTTATCTTACTGAACTATAAGTCCATTTTATAGGTTTCCCTGATACACTGAGCCACACCTCATTTTGGCTGGCTGGCTGGTTGCCTTTCAACCTGAGGCAGAGACGCCCTTCCTGAAGCTAATGGAGAGCCAAGGTCACCTGCTAAAAGCTCTAAAAATCAATTGCTACCTGAAAGAACCTGACATATTCCTGGTTGTCTTTCTTTTCTTCTGGGGGTTAGAAGGGCCGTCTTTTCTTTTTCATTCATTCAGGCATCGGTGACAATTTCCCTTTTAGCTGCAATGCTCTTCTTCGCAGTTTCAGCTCTTTGCATGTCCAGGTTGATGGATAAACATAGTTTGGGCAAGATGAAAAGAACACTTAAGCACACTGGCAGGTGCTCGAGTCTCCCAGGGTGGATCAAGTTGCAGATGCAGAATTGTTGTTCAGTGGGCTGTGGAACTCTTGATGTCTCCCACGGCTTCCTTGTTTGTATGTAATGATTTGCAAGGACAATTCAGTTTGGATCTCTTTCCAAGAAAGCAAAAATCATTTGAGACACACCGAGAGAAAAATGGGACAACCCTTCCTAATAATGAGGACAGGCTGTAGGAAGATGCTGGCAAGATGGGTTGCCATGGCAATGCTTTGAAGATGCAGACCCAAAAAACCTCAAGTGAAGCTCCTCCCTGCGGGATCTCCCTCAGCTGTGGTGTGTAAGCAGACAAAAGAAGGGAAGGACAAGACTGAAGAAATGGGAACCTGTCTTATGTCCAGTGCTACTAGACTGGAGTTAGGGTTTCACTTAGGGGTGTGGGCTGCGATCTGGGTGAACTGACAGCTTCACACCTTCAGGTCTAGGGAGTACCAGGCCACCTGTTTCTGCCAGGGGCCTCCAATCCCAATTCAAAGAATGGCTTTAAACCAGTGGTGGTATTCAGCCGGTTTGCACTGGTTTGGGCGAACCGGTAGCAAGGATTTGGCATGGGTCGCCAAACCCATAGTAACTTCTGGATGGCCACGCCCCCAACCCATCGCCTGGTCGCTGCTCACTCACTTGCCCCACCCACCTGATGATAGCTCACCCTGCCTGCCTGACGCTAGCCCGCCCAGTCACTCCTTAAGGTATTTCTTTGTTTTTCCCCTCCCAACAATCAGCTGTTCCTACAATCAGCTGTGCCTGGATTCCCCTCGCTTACTTACTGCTTCACCCAGGAGGCTCCCCTGAGGACCAGGAAGGCAAAAAAATAAAAAAAACCCTCCAACCCCCCTCCATTTTTTCCTGAGGCCCCAAAACAAAGCATGGAGGGTGCTATCCCCCCCCCCAAGCTCCATTTCTTCCTTCCTGAGCCCCAGGAAAGCCTTCTGGGAGCAAAAACACCCCCTAGGAGGCTTCCCCGGGGCTCAAAAGGCCCCAAAATGAAGTGTGAACTGAACCCCCAGTTCAGTTTTCTGCCTTCCTGAGCCCAAGGGAAGCCTTCTGGGACCAAAAGCACCCCCCCCTCCAAGAGGCAGGCCTGAGGCCCAGAAGGCCCCCAAAAGGGGGAGGGGTGCTGCAAAAAAGCAAAAAACCCACCCCCGCCTAGTCACATGGCCATTCCCCCTAGCCACACACCCCTAGCCACACCCACAGAACCGATAGTAAAAAAAAATTGAATCCCACCACTGCTTTAAACTCTAAATCTCCTTCATTCGTGGAGCTTTGCAGGCTGTCTGATCTCAAAAAAGCTACACTTCTTTCAGCTTCCCAAAGCAAGGACTCGGATCCTCCAAACCAAGATAACTCTCCATTTTGGATGAAGTTGCACTGTTGGGCATGATGGGAAGGAGGAGATGGTGGCCGGAGTGTTAATTTTTTAGCCCAGCGTATTGTGCAGAAGGGGACAGTGTGGTGGCTCAGCCGTTAAGATGCTGGGCTTGTCAGCTGGAAAGCCGGCAGCACAGGTTCGAGACCTATGCGCCACTCAACTGGGTGAGTGCCTGCCAATCTAACAGCTCAAAAGCAAGCAAATGCGAATAGATAAATAGCTACTACTATGGTGGGAAGATAACAGCGCTCGGTGACACATGACCATGGACACCGTTGGCTCAATGGTCTTGAAACAGAGATGAGCAGCGCCCCCTAGAGTCAGCAACGATTAGCGGAGTAAAATCAGCAGGGACTCCTTTCCTTTAAAATTATACCAGAGATCTCCAAATTTGGCAACTTTAAGACTTGGGGACTTCAACTCCCAGAATTCTCCAGCCAGCAGGCTGGAGAATTCTGGGAGTTGAAGTCCCCAAGTCTTAAAGTTGCCAAGTTTGGGGACCCCGTATTCTGCAGACAGCCAATGATTACAAAACTCTGGCTTTCTCTCCCTCAACAAACCTTTACAAATAAATCACCTGCATTAAAGGCACGATTTGTTTTATCGCGATTTGGTGGACAAACCGCACTGAGTTAGGTTTGACTTCTACTGAAAGCCATCAATCTTCTTTTACAAACCACAGTGTGTGTGTCAGTTCACGCAACCCAATGCTGTTAGCCATCACTCCTCGTTTCCATCACAGCTGAGCACCATGTGTGAACGTATCAATGAGCTCCTTCTTCTGCCTGCTAAGGATTCTCTCTCTTTCCCCGCTCTGCCTTTGCTCTGTCTCGCACACTTCTCAGTCAGAGCACACCCTTAAAAAGCCATTCAGAGAGTTTGTGCAGATAAATAGCCTTTTTTGTTGTTGTTGTTATCCTTCATGCTGTTCAGCAGCAAAGAATTCTTGACGAATACTTCCAGAACATAAAAATGAAGCATCTGTTTACAAAACTGTGAGCTGGTAAGCCCTTTTTTACTCATCCATTATTCTTAGAGGCCTCTTGGAAGTAGCTCTAGTCCTCCACTCTAGTCAAAATAACAAAGGGTCCCTCCCCTCCATTCCAGAACCTTCTTTCCATCAGCAGCCCCCTCTCCTCCCTACAAGTTCTGTTTCCTCCCTCGCCTGCCATTCACTGCAAGGAACAACAGTAGAAGCCCCCACCACCACCACTGCCCCCCATGCAAGCAGGTTGTCTTCTGCAGCTACGCACCAGCAACCTCAATCCAGCAACTGATATTTTAGCATGGCTTATTAAAGAAACATCTGTATTAGCCAGCGGAGATAAAAGTTTATTGCCTCACACGGCAGCTCAACAACATTTCCCCTTCGGTGATTTATATGCCATGTTATAGATAAGGGCAGGGCTTAAGATAAGGGTCACCTTATTTTTATTGCATTACTAAGAGGGCCCCTCCTGCTTTATTGATTGAAAAAGCTCAGAGAACAAAGAATTAGCTGCAGCTCAGTAAGTTCCTCCAACTGCAGATGTGAAGAGCTTTTCTGTGCTCGCAACCGAAGGGCTCCCATCCATCACCGCTGCAGGGATCTGTGGCTTGGGAGCGCTGAGATGGTTCAGCTTATCTGCTGCCCCCACCCCCACAAAGGGCTCCCATCACAGCCGTTGTTGGGTGGGGAGGGGGGGTGAGACAAATTCCCAGCCAAGCAACCTGGAAAATGTCCTCCTTCATCCAGAGGTCAGCAACCCCGCTGGCTTGGAGCTGCTCAGACACGCTAAGCCACAAACTGCGCTTAACCAGCCTCCCCGCAGCTGTGTTCCTACTCCAGGAAAAACATCAAAATAAGCATCTCACATTGAGGGCCACTACCTTGGTGTACTTTTCTCGGTTTTCACTTTATCAGAGTGGTTTGTGAGCCCGGGCGCAGGGTATGTTGTGCCTGCATGTCCAGAAGCGTGGGACAGCTGTAGATCTGCTTGGGAGGGGGTGGGTTGAACAATGGGGGGAGCCAGGCATCACTCTGACCCCCCCAAACCAAACAAACAACACCATGGCTTAACCCAACAATCCGTGGCTAATTTAATAGACAATGGTTAAGGGAACGGTGCTGGTGTAATAGGGGTATAGTCAACGAGGAGGCCCATCCGCCGCAGGCAGAGCTAATTTGGGGCTCAACATTTCACCCCAGCTTCCACGGTCCCTCCCTTGCTGGTGTGCGACGCC
The DNA here is from genome assembly GCF_900518735.1 of Pseudonaja textilis. The sequence goes on along the minus strand of NW_020769332.1, from coordinate 1,539,424 downwards.
AGGACGGGCCCCCGTTGTCTGCCTCCAGTTCCGCGTTCAGGTCTTGCAAAGCAGCCGCCGGGCGAGGCGGGCAGGAAAAGACCCAGCAGGGCGGCCCCCTTAACCGGCCGCAAACCGAAACACCCCTCCCCCCCCCCAAGGGCTGCGTGCCAATCGGGATCCAGGCTTCTCCCGATCCCGCAGGGCAAAGCGCAGCGCAGCGCGGGCTCCTTCGCGCAGCGCCTCTTGAAGGACGACGGGGAAAGGTCGCTCTCGGGGCGGGAGCGAGAGAGCCGCGCCCCGTCCCGGGGAATTGGGGGAGGGGAGGCTGCCCGGAAAGCGGCCGGGAGGATGTCCCTGCAAGGCCCGGGACCAGCGCGCTGGTTGGGGGGGGGGTCTTTGCGGCCAAACCCAGCGGGAGGGCGCCCGCGGGCAGCGCCGCTCGAGGGGCTTCGGGGCGATGGGGAGGGTGGGAATAGCCGCTGCTCTCTGGGCCCGGGAAGCCCCGAGAGCCCCCAGCATCGCCGCGAGAGAGCCGGCCCGGCCCGGCTCTTCCTCCCGCTCGGCTAGGCGGAGGACCCCTTCGCGGGCGGGAATCCGGTGGGACGAAGCGCCGCCGCGCCCGTTTGCCGCCCGATGGCTGCGGGGCTGCGTGGAGGCGGCGTGGCCGGCGGGTCCCTCCGCGGAGCGCCGCCGCCGGAGATGCCGAGCCGAGGAGCGGCTTCCTCGCTCCGGACGGGGCTGCCGAAGTGCCGGGCGAGCGCCTTGCGAACGTCGGGGCCCGGGTTGCTGGGTCGCTGCTCGAGCCGGGGCTGCCCAGGGCCGCTTCGCCCGACGCTCCTCCGGCTTCCCCGCTTCGGCCCGGGGATCTGCCGGGGCCGCCGCTTCTCCGCCTTTGTCTTTCTTCTGCGAGGCGTCGTTTCCAAAACAAAACAAAAAAAACGGGCGGTGGGGGGGGGGGAGGCAGCATCGCCTAAAGTCTCTTCCCCGGGCGAGGTTGGCTGCGGCTGCCTGGGGTGGCGCGGGGAACGGGCGGCGGTGCTCCTCGCCGGGCGGCGGCAGCGGCGGCGGCTCACTTGAGGAAGAAGCGCGTCTTGCTGTCCCCGAGCAGGACCCTGGAGGGAGAAAGGACGGGAGCCGTGAGAACCGCTCGCCCGGCAAGAGGCAGCCAGCCCGGGGCCTTTCCGGCTCCTGCTTTTCCTCTGCGGAGGGGCAGCCTGTACAGGCCGGGTGTCCAACTTTGGCAACGTTAAACCAACCTGGCCGGGAAATTCGGGGAGTGGAACTTCACGGGCCTTAAAGTTGCCAAGGTTGGACACCCCACCCCCCCACCCCCGGCTGGGCCCCGTGCGGGCTTCCTCTTTCAAACTCCCCACAGTCTTCCCTATTAAGGCAGAGGTCCCCAAGCAAAGCTGGCTGGGGGATTCTGGGAGTTGAAGTCCACAAGCCTTAAAGTTGCCAAGTTTGGGGAGCCCTGTGTGAAAGGGTTGATGCTGTCGGAGTCCAACCCAAAGGTACCTACTCCGCCCCCCTGTTGCTGGGTCTGGGCAGCTGACCTCCATAACACCCTACCCCGCATTCCGGAAAGAGGAGCGGCCTGCTCTGGAGGGCTTGAAAGGAGCTGCAGCAGCTCCACTTGAGAGCTTCTGGCCGAACCTCCCTGAGGCTGCACCTTTCTCCTCGCTGCCCTTCTCTGCAGCCCTTCCACGCTGAGGTCACAGAGTTGGCAGGGAGCGGGGAGGACTTCTACTCCAGCCTCGGCTCAAGCAGGAAACCTTCTGGACCTTCTGGTTGCCCCATCTCCTCTTAAACACCTCCAGTGTTGGAGCACCCACAATTTCTGGAGAAGGGTCGTTCCCTTGGTTAATCGTTCTGTCAGGAAATTCCTCCTTAGTTCTCGATTGCTTCTCTCCCTGATTAGTTTCCATCCGTTGCTTCTTGTCCTGCCTTCAGGGGAAAAGGACGACCCTCACCCTCTTTTTTTGTGGCAGACCGTTAGATGTTTGGGCACTGCCGTTATGTCCCCCCTGGTCCTTCTCTTCATTAAAAGAGGATTGAAGGCGTCTGCAGCATATGATCAAAAAAGTCAAGATGGCGTCCAGAGCGGTGCATTCAAAGCTCTTGCTATCTTGAGTTTTGTTGATGACACCCCTCTGAACGGCATTTTGTGGAACTTGGGGGCAGTGTATTAACTAACCCACCCATTTTCCTGCCCCCCCTCCTCATCTTTAATAATGCAGAACCCAGGAATGAACCTCATGGTTGTCGTCATCCTCCCCCCGCCCCACCGAGATCCACTTCTGATGAAAGCTCTTTGGGATGCTCATATGACTGTGCAGTCTTCCAATATCTCAGGGGCTGCCCCAGAGAAGAGGGAGTCAAGCTGTCCTCCAAAGCACCTGAAGGCAGGACAAGAAGCAACGGGTGGAAACTAACCAAGGAGAGAAGCAACCGAGAACTAAGAATAAATTTCCTGACAGTGAGAACAATGAACCAGTGGGAACAATTTGCCTCCAGAAGTTGTAAATGCTCCAACAACATTGGAGGTTTTTAAGAGGGGATTGGACAACCGTTTCTCTGAAGTGGTGTAGGGTTTCCTGCCTAAGCAGGGGGTTGGACTAGAAGACCTCCGTGGTCCCTTCCAACTCTGTTATTCTGAAATTTCTGACATCCTGCACATCTCCTCCCTCAATTTTGATCAAATTATATCTTCTCTTAGCTCTGTTCCAGTCCTGGAATTATCTTTTCTTGTGCCTATATTTGTCTTGTTCCAAAAGATCTGAGCTCATCTCATTCATCCTTCGTGTTCTGGCCATTGGTGGAGAGACAATGACGGGCGTGGCTTTAGGAGGCCATGTTCTCTCTGATTTTCCACTGAGCGGTTGAGGAGTCCCAGTTTCGGCAAGACATCTCATCTGCAGCTCCTTCCTGGTTTTGCCTTCTACTTAAGCACCCTCCCTAATCAAGCTTATTCTGCTGTGGCCAGACATGATTCCTGCAGCCCTTATAAGGTGCAAGAGATGTGCCACAGTCCACAATCCATCATCCAGGAAACGCAAACCATAATGCCAGAAACCAAATCTCTTCCCCTTATATGACCTCTAAAGTCAAGCCTTTAAAAAAACCGACACAATCCTAGAAGCAAGATTACGTGAGGTGTTAATACCACTTTATAAGGCCACACTTGGAATATGGCCTCCAGTTCTGCTCACCACGATATAAAAAAGATGTTGAGATTTTGGGAAGATTGGAGAGCAGAGCAACAAAGATGAGGAGGGGACTGAAGGTTAAAACATATGAAGAACATTTGCAGAAATTGGGTGTCTTTAGTTTAATGAAAAGGACTGGGGTTGATATGATAGCAGTGTTCCAGTATCTCAGGGGCTGCCCCAAAGAAGAGGAAGTCAAACTATTCTCCAAAGCCCTTCAAGGCAGGACAAGAAGCAACGGATGAAAATCCATCAAGGTGAGAAGCAGCCTGGAATTGAGGAGGAATTTCTTGACAGGGAGAACAATTCATCGGGGGGAAAGGCTGGACTCCAGAACTTACAGGTGCTCCAACACGGGAGGCTTTGAAGAAGAGATTGGACAGCTGTTTGTATGAAATGGTGCAGAGTCTCCTGCTTGAGCAGAAGGTTGGACTAGAAGATCTCCAAGGTCCCTTCCAGCTCTGTGATTCTGCCTTTTCCATGCTGAACCTAGTTCACATTACCCATGATTGAATATCTTTTATGGCTAAACCTGCTGCATAGACCTAGCCTGCCTGGTTAGTTGATGTTACCAAAGTCAGACGCTGCCTCTCCCCGTATCTCACTAGCCCAAGGGAGGTGATGGAATGACAGGGAAGGAGCCCTGGGGGTGTAGGGAGAAGGTCCCCCTGACCCTAGTGGGCACAGGTTCGCCTCTGGCTTTTGAATGGCACAGAGGAGCCAGATTCAGAAAAGTTGGCCCAGTCAAGCAGAACCACATGTTACTTCTAAGCATACTTGCAATTAGATTAATTGCAAACAAACGAGATTCCTTCCCATATGTTGCCTTATTTATGCTTTCTGTCACTCTGAAAACTCTGGGAGACCAAACAGAAGCAGATGAGAGGCAACAGGCAGCTTTGAGGCTTTGTCCATTCCTGACGTGGGCCAAGACGTCACAGACTCGGTTCTCGGGAGGGAGAGTCTTTCCTGGCCTGGCCTGGACCTGCCAAGACTAAATGCAGGACTTCCTGCATGCCAAACACTTCTCCATTCTCGTTCTCAATGAACCAGGGATCTGAGATGTTCCATTGACAATCTGAGATGTTCCATTGACTGTTCCTGGGGAATCCCTGCTAATAGACTCAGTTAATCTTGAGTCCTGCTCCAGAATCAAGCCAAGAGCCCAACTAGCCCAGCCGGCAACCCCATGAAGTGGCATTTGCCCTCTGGAATGAGATTCTCTCCCACCCCCCATACAGCTCCCCACCCCCAGGGCATTCTGGAAGGCCTTGAAAACCCACCACGTACCTTATCAATGCGCCCACCAGAAGCGCAGCCCCCATGGGGCCCACCCAGTACACCCAGTGGTAATCCCAGTGGTTGGCAGCCACTGCAGGGCCAAACGCTCTGGCTGGATTCATGCAGGCTCCAGAAACGGCTCCCCTGGACAGAGAAGAAAGATGGACAGAATGAAACCGCCAGGAAGGTTTCCATCCTGGGCAAAGCATTCCCCTAGAGACGGTCTTCTTTGCTGCCCCTTTCCTCCTCACGGAGTGCAGCGTTCACTGGCAAGGAATGCCCCCACCCTGAGACATTGACCAAGGCAGGCCCACTTCCGGTTGGGCCAAGAGGCCAACGCATTCAGGTCTCCTCAGTGTGCACCGAAGTGGCCTTGAAGTAACCAGGAGGTGAGCCTCCAGGGACAAGCGAAGGTCTTCGGAAGAGCCGTGCTTCAGTTGGTCTTTAGACAAGCAGCAGGCAAGCACTGCAGGGCGAGGTGTATTTCCTGGGTGACTAGAAACAGGAACCCCCCAGGGCAGTGAGTGGGCAACGGTCACGTTATTCTTCGGTTATTCTAAAGAAGCAGACCTCCCCAGGGACTTGGCTGTGAGGCACCAGCACTTTCCGGGGGGGGGGGGGGGGGGGCCCGCCCCGGGGGGGGGGGGGGGGGGGGGGACGCGGCGGGGCGGGGGGGGGGGGGGGGACACCCTGACGTGGATCTGTGAGGGGAGATGGGCCCTGTCTGTCAGCTGAGCCAACATCAGGAAGAGAGCCCCCCAGGGATTCCAGGAGCCCTCCTTGGGGGCCACCCTCTTCCCTCCGCTTGCTGATCTCGGTTGGCAACAGCTGGGAGCACAATCGCCTCCCTTTCGGGGTTTGATCCGTTGATGGGTGCGGGAGTTCTTCTCCCTGGTTGCTGGTGGGACGGGATGGAAACCTCCTCCAGACACAGCCTCATCGGTGATGGAGAGAGGCTGGGTTCAAATGCTTCTGGGCATGAAGGGCCCAGGCGGGCACCCTGGATCCTACTAGCAGAGTGCCAGGGACAGGCCGGAAGAGCTGTCCCTGCCCACCCTAAAGCCCCCACCCCCCACCCCAGCCACGGGGCTCTGTCCACCAGGCAGGCAGCGAAGCTCTCCAGCCTCACAAGGGAGCTGAGCAGCTAGAGTGGATAATGAGGGCGTTCTCCGCAAATTCAGGCTGCAAATGGCTCCTTCCCTGATTTAGGAGGCAAGCTCAGGAGGACCTTTTTTCTCCTTTATTTTGAAGTCCTAATGGACAATGGCTTAAAGATGGGTCTGCAGTGTGTGGCAGCAGCCACAAGAGCAAACACAATCCTAGGTTTCATTAACAGAAGGACCTGGGAGAACCTGCCAGCCGTCTCTGTCCAACTCACCCAGCCAGGATGTCCACAGTGACAGTGAGGCCAATGCAGAAAGGTGCCAGTGGACTCTTGGTCTTCTCATTAATAGCCCCCATGCAGACAGCCATCACCAGCAACATGGTCATCACAATCTCCCCCACCACAGCAGCTAGGAGCTGGGGATCCGAGGTGATGGCCGTGAAAGCTCCTCCGGTGGCATTTTCATACCTCTCCCACACAGTGGTCACCTGAGATAGACATCAAAGAGGAGTTATCCCAGACTGATAAACCTGGATTAGCCAAGCATAGAGAACCTTGGTTCAATAGCAGGAACTGTGAGAAGGATCTTGAAGTCCTAGTGCACAATGGCTTAAATACGGGTCTGCAGTGTGTGGCAACAGCCAAAAAAAGCCACCACGATCCTAGGCTGCATTAACAGTAGAAAAGAATCGAAATAATGTGAAATATTAGTACCGCTTTATAGTGCCTTAGCTAAGACCACACTTGGAATATGGCATCCAGTTTTGGTCACCAGGTTGTAGAGACTCTGGAAAGAGTGCAGAGAAGAGCCAGAAAGATGACCAGGGGGCTGGAGGATAAAACACATGAAGGATGGTTGCAGGAATTGGATACGCCTAGTCTAGAAGAACCAGGGATGACATGATAGCCGTCATCCAATATCTGAGGGGTTGCCACAAAGAAGGGTGGGGGGTGGGTTCAACTTATTCTTCAAAGCCCCAGAAGGCAAGACAAGAAACAATAGATGGAAAATGATTAAGGAGAGATCTAACCTAGGAGAAATTTCCTCACAGGAGAACGAGCAACCAGTGGAAGGGCTTGCTTTCAGAAGTTGGGGGCTTTCAGGAAGAGTCTGGACAGCCACTTGTCTAGGGTGGCATCGTTTGGATTGGAAGAGCTCTCAGGTCCTTCCAACTCTATTAATATATGAGTAACCTGTGGGAGTTTGGGGCCTCATCGGGTTCACACTGGAGGCTCATGAGTCCTTGAGGTCCTCGAGACCGAGTGGCTGCTTTGACAAAGATTTGGGGCGTCGCTTGGGGTTTCTCCTTGGCTTCCCATTGAAGGCTTGCAGTTCCAGGTGCCCCCCAAGCAACCTGAAACCAGAGACAGGGATGTTCTCCTCCTACGAAGGCTTGGAGAGGAAGGCCTGACCCGGAAAGGCTGCAGCAAGTGGCTTTCAGTCGGAGGGATTTGAAGACACAGCTGGACCGGGAGACAGACGTCCCAGCTCCCAGCATACTTCCCTGCATCGCCTTTGGCAAGTAAGGAGGGTCAGCAGGAGGACACGTTCAGAAGCCAAGCATCTCCCAAGGTATCCACGTTTCTGCCCACCGTATTAGCTTCCATTGGTTCTTTTCAGCGGGTGGGGTTGCATGGGGGGGTGGGGTCTGCCATGGGCCAGGCACCTCCTCCTAAACCCTAGGAGACTGGACTGAAGTTGCCGTAACTAAAGAGGAAGCAGCCATGTAAGCAGAGAGGGGGGAGGAAAGCCAGAAATGTTGTCTGAAAGATTCTTCGGGGTGGTAGATAAAGAAAGAAAGAATTTGGTAAAGAAACAAAGGAAAACGGTCACCTGAACAAAATAAAGGAAGTTGAGCACATGGTAACCCACACAAACACACCAATCCCTGCAACGGCTGCCATCCATGTAAGGAGACAAACCAAGAGTAGCCGCCAGTCTCGTCAATCATAGGAGAAAGGACTTTGGGGGATAAGGGGGGTCCCCCCATTCTTTGAGTCGTGTTTGGATCCAGGTTGGGCAGCTTCCGTCTCTCTGACCGATGCCTGCCAGCCTACTGGAGGAGGCCATGTGTAAATGTGCCCGAGTGTGCTTATGTGCGTGAGGAAAAGCAAATGTATATTGCAAACAGTAAAATGTTGGTGTCCCTTTAAATTCGTTGGGTCTTTGTGTATTTCAGAGAACCGAAGGTGCCTCGGTGTTCAAGTGATTTGTGTGCCTCCTTCATTATTTCCTGGCTGTTGACCAGAGTTTTGTGCCTTGTCTGTTCCAGCCACACCTTTCTGGAATGCCCAGGTAGAAAGCGGGGGTGGGGTGGGGGGGGCAAGATCTGCATGCCTGAACAGGCTGTGAGTGAGTGAGTAACCTGGGCCTGGGGAGACCTGAGCCTGGGAGCGCAGGGAGCACCACCCAACATCTGCCATAGCCTCTGCTCTCCATCTGCAATGGTATATGTGAGAATGGCCTTGGGAGAGAGGGCAACCACCACCAAGGGGACGATCAGATAAAAACCAGCTGAGCCCAGAGCAGGAAAGTGGCTGTGAGGAACCTTCCAGAAGGACCCCTCCCTAGTTTCCTAGGCTGTCAAAGGGTCCAGGGAAAAGATACGCAGTACATTCAGACTCGCCATATTCCATCATATTCCATCATAGCTCATCTGGTTGTACTTCCTGTCTGGTGTATCTTGTAAGGCTGGCACCTTGTAGCCCAAGTGCCCTCCCCTTCCCCCCCCCTTCCCCATCCTCCGCCATACCTTAGCCAGTCCAGCTCCAATCATTCCCCCGCACAGCTGGGAGATCCAGTATGGAATGACCATCACCATGTTCAGCCCACCGACGAGCCAGGCCCCCAGGGAAACGGCCGGGTTGTAGTGGCCTCCACTGCAGGCAGAGAGTGGGAAAGAGACATCTTGGGTCAGAGGATGCCCCCATTGCCTGCTGGCAGGGAGCAAACCTCGCGAAAGTGAAATCCAGGGTCAGAGACGTCGACAGGTTTAACACGTCGCTTTGAGACATTTAAGAGTCAGCCTGGTGCTGATGACCTGAGGGGGGTAGCTGAAGTTCCCCATTTACTTCCACGTAAATATCCGGAATATGTTGTTCCCGGGATTGATTTTTGTCATCATATTCTCTAGGTCAGGGTTGTCAAACTCGCTTTCATTGAGGCCCGCATCAGGGTTGTGTTTGACCTTGGGGTGCTGGGGTGGGCATGGTGGGGTGGGCATGGCCAGGATGTTGGGGGGGGGGGGCACATGTGGTGGTTTGAAAGCTCTGCTAGCAAAAATGAGCTCCTGAACTCCGTTTTCGGCTGGGACGGCCTCCTGCAACTTTCTGGCAGTGAAAGTTATGGCAATGAGGTTAGGAGGGCTGTGCACGGCCCTTGCGGGCTCCGTTTTCCCTGGCAGAGGCACCATGGGCGGGTCCTTTGCTGTTTCCAGGGGGGCCTGCGGGCCAGATCTAAGCACCTCGTGGGCCAAATCCGGCCCCTAGGCCTTGACTTTGACACCCCTGTGCTAGGTGTATGTTATAGGAGAGAGTCCACTCCAGTGTTACTCCAAGGTACTTTGAATGGGGATCCCAGGGGAGTAACTTCTTGTTTTAGCAGACGTTCGGCCTCTGCCTTGCCTCTCTGCATAAATGGGCACAGCATCCTCCCCTCGTGTGACTGCAGGGACCCACAAAAAACTGCAGATCCCATCCTGACCGGCTCTAAACTGAGGGCGTATATCGGTCCAGTATCTGATTATTATTTTTTTGCTTCAATGGTGAGATGGCCTAGGCCTTGGTATTTTTAACATCTACGTTTTATTGTGTTTTACTAATCTAGGTGAAATATTAATTCTAGTCCATGTATGATTATGCCATACACTCAATCAATCAATCAATCAATCACACATGCCTGAAAGAAAGAAAATATTCAGGGATGGGCTGCTACAGGTTCTCCCCAGTTGGGGCGAACCAGTATTGAACTGGTAGCTAATTTTACGGCCAGTTCAGTGAACTGGCAAATCCCACTCCTGGCTGGCCCCGTCCACCCCACCCTGCCCCTCCCAGGAGTCCCCATGCAGCCCGTTTGGGATCCCAGGTAAGTATAGGGCCCACGTGGAGGCTCTGGAAGGCCAGAAAAGGGGCCCATTTCCAACCTCCAGAGGGCCTCCGGAGCCTGGGGAGGGCAAAAAGCCCCCCCCCACCATGGCGCAGGAGGCTGACTAAGCCACGCCCACCATGGCCACACCCACCCAGCAACCGGGCAGAGAACCCTTTGCTAAAATTTTTGAAGCCCACCCCTTTAAAGGAATGTAGAGGAAGAGAACTGATGTTGCAGCCCTGTCAATCAGTGTTTCTCAACCATAGCAAGTTGAAGATGGCTGGACTTCAACTTCCAGAATTCCACAGCCAGCAAAGCCGGGAGGTGAACTCCATCCATCTCCAACTTGATGGGTCTTCCTGAATTCAGCTGGCCTCTCTTCCTCCTCCCGTTGTGTACTCTAGCTTCCTCCATCGCTCCTTCATGGCTGACTTGCCTTCTTGACCACATCCCCTGGCCAAACCACACGGCTGCCCCTTCCTTCACCTGATGTTCCCCAAGATGGCAATGGTCAGTCCCAGCGCCAATCCATGAGCCAAGGCCGGCTGCAGCCTCCCGGTGCCATCTGAGTTCTCGATGACCGAAACGCAGCCAATGTAGATGAAGAAGGCCGAGCCCACCAGCTCCCCGATGCAAGGCTGCAGGTAGCGCTCGTACCAGTGGGGCTGGGCTGGGCCACGTTTAGTCTCCAGCTCAGGCTCTTTGAAAGACATCCGTCCAAATTCCGCGTCAGACATGGCTGGCCGATTCTGGAAGACAAAGATTATGCCCTGGTATGCAAACATGTTCCCTGCCAGCCCGATTAGGTGGGTGGAGGTTGACCCTGGAATGTGACAATGGGGCCTTAAATCTGGCTCGCTTGTCATTCCCCACAAGGCCACCTTGTTCTGGGTGGGGTAAGGCTTTGGCAGAGCTGTGTCCCCATTGTCCTATTTACCCACCTCTGGTAACAGGCAGCGAAATCAAACCTACAACATCTTGTCAACACTGCAGCCAGCCAGACTGGTCAGGTGAAGATCTCCCCTCTCCTCCTTTCTCTCTTCCTCCCTCCCTCTCTCCTTCTCTCTCTCTCTTCTCTTTCTCTCCTCTCTCTCTCTTTTCTCTGTCTCCTCTCTCCTCTCTGTCACCTTCTCTCTCTCTCCAGTGTCTCTTCTGACTCCTCTTTTTTTCTCGGAGTCCTTCCCCCTCTCTCTCTTTCTTCCTCTCCTTCTTTCTTCCTTCCCTTCTCTCTCTCTCTCTCTCTCCCTCCCTCAAGAACAGAGCATAGAAGTCCAAGGTGGAACCAAACAGCCAACTGAAAAATCCCAAAATTGGGCCGGGCGGCTGAGTTCACTCTAAGGTTGCCTCAAATTTGTTTTCTATTGTAATGCAAAGGCACATATTCAGAACACTTTTGTAGGCCTCCAAAGAGGTAAGAAAAACTCCACGATGGCTCTACGATTCCCTGGTCCTCTCAGAGGGCTCGGTTCACATCACACCAAAACGGAAAGGGAGCTGCCTCGTTTTGGTTTCGGGTGCTGAATAAACCCAGCTCAAGGGTTCCGTTCAGGGCTGAATGTGCTGTTTGTAGGTTGATTCATTGGAGAATCCAGGCAAGATGGTGAGTGAACTCGGCTGTTAAATGGCACCTGGGCAAGGGCTGTTTTGTTTGTTTGTTTAATTGCTACGCTGCTCATCTTACCCAAGTGACTCTGGGGAATTTACAATGTCATAACAAAACCATATGAACACACAAAAGCCCAGATTAAAAGCAGAATTAGGAACAAGTTAAAACATGCAAGTAAAAATAAATATCAAAGTTAAAAATTCCAAAAGCTAAAAAATTCACAAAGAAGTCCAAGCCGCCAGCCATCCTCGGGGCTGCATCGCACCTTTAGACCCCATGCCAATCGGCCAAGCCAGGTCTCTGAACCCCCAAACCAGAGGGGCTTGCCTCACTTCTGGGGGTTAGATGTTCCGAAGGGCCACAGCAGAGGAAGACCTTCCCCCTTGACCCCGCCAGCCAAAACTCCTTGACTGACGGGATACGCAGATGCCCTCCCTGCTTGACCAGATGGGACGGGTCGCTGTAAACGGGATGAGAGAGTCTGGTGAGATTTTGAGGAGCTGCTGCTTAGAAGGGGCTGGCAAATAACGGCAGAGAGATGAACTCGGCGTTTCTCAATCTTGGCAAATGAAGATCTACCGACGTCAAGTGACCGAGGTTGAGAAAGACTGGATTAACTAATCGGTGGTTGGAGCACAACAAGTAGACCTAAGACCAGAACTATTTTTATTAGGCAAACTACCAGAGAAATACAACAAAAGAACTGTATACTTAATGGTACATGTGATAACAGCAGTTAGAATTACCTATGCACAAGATTGGAAAAATGGAAGTATACCTACAGACGAAAAGGTAATAAAGAAAATATTAGAATGCGTCGAATTAGATAGGTTAACGGGGGGACTCAAAGATAAAGGGGAGACCGTATTGCACAACATGGGACTGGTTGTACAAATGACTAGGCAGAAGATGCAGAGATTAGAAATTGAATAACGAAAGAAGATTAGCAAATTGGAAATAAATACAGACGCATAGAGATATATAAGAATATAAACTGTAAGCAATATTACTATTGGACTATACATGACAATAGATTAAAATGTACAAAGTGATAAATGTATAGACCGTTATGGTATAATTATGAAAATAATGGATATAACTATGACGTGCAATATCATGTATTTAAAAAAAAGACTATACTGTATGACTATGAGAATAATGGTCACGATTAGGGTGTATAATACTATGTATATTGAAAAAGGATCTGATACAGCCAGTGCACTGTTGTTGCAAAACTGGAAATATGATGTAGAATAAAGGAAAATGTATAATAAAAACATTTATTTAAAAAAGATAACATGACATTTGCCTTTATGGGCATAAGGGAACCCCAGAAAATCACACTTGCCTTCAAAACTCAAATTCAGTTGAAAACTCACCTTCTTGGCTATAACCTAAAACGAGTTTTGGGCATTAGTGAGATGTCCCAAAGGTGCTTTTTCGGGAGGCAACTGGACTTTCTAGTTTTTCTTTAAAGACATTTTGCTTGTCATTCAAGAAGCTTCTTCAATTCTGGGGTGGGGAATTCAGTCAGAGCTGAAGAAGCTTCTTGGATGAGAAGCGAAACGTCTTCAAGGAAAAACCAGAAAGTTGAATTGCCTCTTGAAAAAAAGCACCTTTTGGGACAACCGTGACCTGGAGGACTGAGAATCACCATTGACACTGCTGAGATGATTACTTCACTCCACCACCCATCATCCACTACTACATCAAATAAAATCCACCATTTTTCAGAGTTCTATATAGTGCTGGGCAGAAGCATAGAGCTGACTGCACACCAAAGCACGCACACGTGCACACACTTCCCATGTTAACAGCGCAGAAAAGCCGCCTCCAAACGGCACCCTTTGCACCCCTTCCAGGAGTCCTTTCCCCTCCTTGCTCAAATATGCACTACTAGACACCCCACAATAGTGTGGGAGTACAACAGCCATTTTCTCAGGCAACTATTTAATCGTTCTCTGCTTTTGGGGGCTCGATAACGTCACCAGACTGGAACTGTAGTGGTGGCCCCCAAGGCTCCACCTGGCCCAAGGGTTGGGGGGCTCTGTTGGGCTGAGGGGGTCAGGGCATTCTGGAGCCCAGATCTCTCTGGGTTTGGCTTCCTAGGAGCAAGCAGAGCAACCCCCTCCCTGGGTCTCAAGGGACTCGAGGAATCACTGGGGCAGGAGGTGCTCGAATCGGTGAGGACTAGCATCTTCAGAGATACCCTCGCTGAGTGGATAAGTGGTTGCTTTTGAAGCTTGGATTCTTGGCCCACAAGCTTCTTCTCATCTACCATCTGGTTTGATCCCCTTTGCCCAAGGCAGCCTCACGGGAAGCCAGCTGCAAATCTGAGAGACACAACGCTAGAAATACTGTATATAAATTTGTATACATATCAAAATAAAATATTGGCTTTGGAACATCCTACTACTCCCACAAAGAAGAATCTGCATCTGACATTTAAGAACGGAAAACTATTCTTCAGCGACTATTGTGTAAGAAATGGACTTTGGAATGAAGATCCGACTTAGAATAATTTGATCCCGCGCCTTCTCTTCTGCCCAAGGAAGAGCTCAGTGCCAGCCCATACTCAAAGGTGGAGGCACTTCCTAAAAGTTAGAGACCCTGTGCTCCATCTCTGCTCATCAAGGAGAAACAAAGGCTTAATGAAAAAATATTCCAAGAGTTTTTTCTTAATGAAAAAATATTTCAAGAAAAGAACGAAAGGAGCTTCTTGCTTTTCCAATATTCTTTTTATGCAATTCTCTGCTTTTACACTTTCAAAGATACCCTATAGACCAGGGTCTCCTCCAGCCTTGGCCACAACTCCCAGCTGGCTGGGGAATTCTGGGAGTTGAAGTCCCCCAAGCTTAAAGTGGCCAAGGTTGGAGACCCCCTGCTATAGACGACAAAATTTTTCATTTGTGGTCAGGCAGATTCCTTCTTAGCTACTTCAAGTTTTTGGAATCCAAAGAGGAGAATCGGGGGGGGGGGGGGGGCTTTGTGGAATGGTGGCTTGCCTGTCCCCCTTCTGGATGGAACCCTCCTTCTCCTGGAGACCCCACCCCAACCCCAACAGTTGCGGGACTCACCCAAGCCTCTTTGCTCCTGGCTGCAGCCGCCCGACAGCTTCACCCTGGAATTGCAGCGGCTCCTGACCAGGTTGCCCACGACTCCTCTGGCTGGCCGGCCCCTTTGGCTGGAGCAGCACTTTTCTTATCTCCCAGGAATATTGGCACCCTCCCCACTGATGGTGGGGGGGGGGCGTGGGAGAAGGGTGACAAAAGTGCAGTCAGGCCCAAAGGGGAGGGGAGGGCAGGGCAGGGCAGGGAGGGGCCGTTCCAGCCCGCTGGGGAAGAAGAGCTATTTGCTCTTCAGGTTTCATTCTGGAAGCCTCTGCCAGCTCTGGCTGCCAGCCTGGGCGAAGAAGTATAAGGCGCAAATCCACCAAGTAACGGCTGAGGAACGCGCCTTCCTCAACACAGCGGTGCCCTTGGGGGCAAGGCGGTCACTGCATACACGAGGGGGACATGAAAGAGGTGGCACCCCCAGTGCCCTCAAAGCTTCGACTGGGCCTTTCTTGGACGCGGCAGAGGCAGTCAGCCCCCTCTGGTGGGTGGACTTTGGCTCCCAGGATTCCTCAGCAGCCCATCCAGGCGGGAATTCTGGGAACGGTCGTCGTATCCTTCGGGAGCGCGCCAGCATATAAAGAGCACTGGCCTTGAGCATGTACAGAGAGCTTTCGCATTGAGCCTGTCCGGGATTCAAACTGGCTGCCTCTGAAAGGCAGGCAAACCCAGTCCCTGCCGTTGCATAAAGACACCTGCACTCGCATGCCACTAACGCCTCTGCCATGCCAAGCCTGGGCAGAGAGTTGTGCTCCGAGGCCTCCTCCGCTCAGGTGCTCAAGGCAGAAAGAAAGGTGGGCAAACCGTTCCTGCCAGAGGCAACAAAAGAGGGACCCTGTGGACTTTGGCCCCTCGTGCAGCAAGTGGGAGCAGCCTGTCTTTGCTGGGAGAGGGGGGAGGGAGGCTTCAGGGCTGCAGAGATGACATCTGCAAAGGGCACCAAACAGCTGGAAACCGAGGCATCACCAAGGTGGTTGGAGGGCTCTCTCCATCATGCAGTCTCCCCATTGCAGTGGCTCTCGGCCAGCCTTTCCCAGGCAGGCCCCCCGTCAGAGCTGCAGGGGCCCAACTCCCTAAGGCTGCCGTGTGGGCACAATGGGAACAGCCAGCGCACCTGTTGGGGCAGCCGGATTCCAGGCAGATTGGGGGGGTCATTCAGATGATATTTTATATAATACGGTTCAGTCTCCTCGTTGCGCTGCGTCTCACGACCAGCCGATGCCAAAAGAGGGAGAGATTTTGAGCAATTGGTAAATGTTTAGTTAATCAGCAGACAGGCATGGCATGACCAGACATACCCCGGAAGGGGGCTGCTCAGATCAGCAGCTGTCGGTGCGCAGCACTTCTGGATTTGATGAGGAGAGGCTGGATGTGCCCGCTCCCCCTTGGAAGACCAAAGATCCCCCCACACACACACACTTAGTCACCAACACGCCCTGGGAGCCTTTGGGCCATCCGTGCTCTCTGAGGGGAGCCATCCCACCGGGGTTCTGTGGGGGGGAAAGCAGGGGAGGGGGCTGCCGTCTTCCCCAGAAGCTTCTGGAAGAAAGGCAGACGATCAAACCTACGGAATGAATAACTAAGCAAAATAAAAAGAAATGTCCGGAAGTAGTAAGTGCAATGAATTCCCTTTACTAGGTTTGCAAGGATTTCAAAAAACATTTAAAAGCCAGAACTTCTGATCCTTGAGCCAGCAATAAAACTAGCAAGATTTACCCAGGATTTGGACTTAGGCGGCCATTCTGAAAAATGGATTATTACTAGCTTGCTTCTCTCTCTCTCTCTCTCTCTCCTTCTCTCCCTCTCTCCCTTTCCCTCCCCCTTCTCTCCCTCTCCCTCTCTCTCTCTCCCTTCTCTGTGTCTTCCTCTCTCGCTCTCTCTCCTTCACTCTCTCTTTCCTTCGCTCTTTCTCTCCCTCCCTCCCACCCTTTCTCTCCCTCTCTCTTTCTCTCTCCCTTTCTCAGTCTCTCCCTCCTTCTCTTTCTCTCCTTCCCTCTCTCCCTCCTTTACACAAACACACACACAAGAAAAAAGACCGGGAGCCACTTGTTGGATTTCAGTCAAGAGCTCTTTCTAGCTATGTTACTGTTAAACTTTCAGGATGTGTATATACACTTTTTCGGGTTCTTCTCCAAAGCTTCTGCCTACTTCCCACCCCACTCGGGAAACCTAAAAAAGAATATACATCCTGAAAGTTTAGCCATCGCTTCACTCTTCAGTATTTCACTTGGAGACAGAAGTTTGAAAGAAGTAACCGAATAGCAGGATGACAAAGTTGAAAGGGACCCTGGAGGTCTTCTAGTCCAGCCCCCTGCTCAAGCAAGAGACTCTTCACCATTTCAGACAAATGGCTTTCAGATCCCTTCTTAAAAACCTCCACCCACAACTATATTACAAGTGAACTAAACAATGAATTAAATATAACAAGTACATAATTTCAATTAATTTAATTTCATGTACCACTCGTTAATTAAAAATATAGAAGTGGGATGGAGTTGACCAGCATGGCTCTCCCAACTGTGGAGTGATGGCAGGAATGGCACCCTCAAGCCACAGGGAGCCCAATGTGATCTAAAAATGAGGGGTTTGTAGTGTTCCTCCACACTCTGGACCAGAGGTCTCCAAATTTGGCCACTTTAAGACTTGGGGACTTCAATTCCCAGAATTCTCCAGCTGGAGAATTCTGGGAGTTGAAGTCCCCAAGTCTTAAAGTGGCCAAGTTTGGGAACCTCTGCCCTAGAACATGGCTGACTGG
>NW_020769332.1:1472614-1522279 GCF_900518735.1 Pseudonaja textilis | reverse complement strand
GAATTCTGGGAGTTGAAGTCCCCGAGTCTTAAAGTGGCCAAGTTTGGGGAGCCCTGCTCTGCACCTTAAAAACAAGGCCATTTTGATTCCTGGGAAATGTGGAGAGAGGAGCAGGACCTGAAGAGCTGGAATGTGCCACTGCCATTGCAACACAGCCTGGGCTAGGCCTTCACACCCGGTACGTAATCCCTTTTGGGATAGGACAAGAAGATGACACAGTGTTCTGAGCATGGCACCTTTGCGCTTCAGGGGTTGAGTAACCTCTACTTGGCTTTATCAATGTGTTGGGTAATTAAGAGACCTTGTTTATAGCCGTTGTTTTTCTGTTGGCTGAAGGTATAGAATCCCACAGTTGTCTTTTACGACAACGTTTTGCAAGGCTCAAGGGACAGGGAGGAAATTTCCACTTGCTCGCTTCAGCATGAGCTGCCTCGCTGGTTCCTGGCAGCAGCAAAGCCCCCCCACCCCACCTGGAGTGGAGGGGTGGGGAGAAGGGGAGTAGACTTCTTTGGTGCTTCTCCTTCCTCAGCTGATGGGAAGCTCTGCAGTATTGTTGGAAGTTAAAACTCACCCCTCTCCTAGAAAATTGAAATATTAAAAAGACAGAATGTTTCCCCTAAAAAGAGTAGAAACTCAGAAGCAGAAAGACAGCCCCCCCACACCTTTGCTTAATGGGCCATTACTCTGTCCTAGGCCAGCCTATTTTACATAGCAAAGATCTACTCCAGGTAGGGCTATAATAGGAATTGCCCAAATCCCTTTCATGACATCATCACCCGGCAAGGCTCAACCAAGCCTGGGACTCAGGACAGCCTACAGAGTTGCCCCTGCATGGCCCCATGAGAGCCTGACAACCAATCAGAACACAAGCCCAAATTCAAATCCCAACAGCGGATATAAAACCCAGGCCCACTCATTCCCTTCCTTCTTTGGGGCTCTGAGCCATGTGATCCTGTCCACCATTAAACCATCTTTCCAAACTGCCTCCATGTTTCCAGTGTCTTTTTCCCCACTTGGAACTGAACCCAGAAGGATATTTTCTTTCAACAATATCAAGTCACCACCAGCCAGTCCTGCCGTTGGGGAGAGGAAAGCAGCAGCTCAGAGGGCAGTCACTTTGGGGGAGGGGGGCTGGCACCATTGTTGATCTCCCTTGGCAGACCCAGCGATTCCCTGACAACCGTAGGGTGCCTTGTGGCCCCTGGACATTGGCAAGGAATGAAAAAGTGTGCTCCCGGATTACAAAAGGGCAGCCACCCTCGTCCCTAAACAGCCTTCCTGCATCCGGTGCCTTCTGGGTGCCCCAGACCGTGACTTCCTTGTTCCCCACCAGGATGATTAACTCTGGAAGACCGAAGGGACCTGCAGTCCGCTAACTAAAGCAGCCTTTCTCAATCTTGGCGAGTTTAAGATGGGTGGACTTTAACTCCCAGAATTCTTCAGGCAGCATGCTGACTGGGGGATACTGGGAACTGAAACCCATGTATCTTAAAGTTGCCAAGATTAGAACACCAAATTAGAGAAATCCTGGAATTCAGCTCTTGAAGACCCCAAGGCATTTCAGCTTCACAAGATATCTGCAAGGGTTCTCATGCAAAGCTACCTTCAAGCTATGATCTGGTTGTAATCAAGGGGAAGGGACATCAGGATGAAGGTTTATCTGTCTTGAGACTGAAACCAAGCCCGGCCTTTCCCCTGCAATGCCAGAGGGAAGCAGGAAGACTTCAGATCTGGTCCTTCAAAAGCACCTTCCTCCTCTCTATTCTTAGTTGCCATCCACCAATCCACCCAACGCTGCTAGTTGCCATCCACCATCATGTCAAGAAAGGGCCACTGTCTTGTCCTCATTGGTGGCTGCAGGGAAACCTGTTCAGGGCTCTGGACCTACAGTAAGCCATGGGGTGCCCAAACACAAGGGAACCCCTTTCTTGACCAGGCACCCCATTTTTCTCCTTTTTTGAACACTTCCAACCAATCGGAGAAGCCTTAGCATTGAGGAGAGGACTCGGTGCTTTCTACGCTCCCTCTCCAGGTCAGTGGTTTTCCTGCTATCTTTCCAAGCAGGAGTCGTTTTTCTGGTAAAAAATAAAATAAATCATCCTGACCTTCCAAGGCCAATGGAGCTGTGAATTGCCTCTGCTTTGCGTGGTCCAAGGAGGTTGTCAGATGGAGCCAGGTGTGATGTTTGGGAGGCAATTATTTTGGGAGGCTTTCAAGATTAACATTCAGCCCTGCAAGCTCAGGAAACACTTGGATTTCTGGAAAATGTTTTATTACTAGAAGATAACATAACAGAATCTCGAAAGCCTACCAAAGTAATTCTCTAGCTCAACTTAAACCTAGTGTAATTACAGCAGGGCCTCTTTCCCATGCTTTTCCACTTCCCCGACCTCCAAAATCTCTTCAGTAACAATTGTTTTGTTGCCTCCTCTCTGTTCCCAAGGGCTGTTAAATCCTCTATCCCAGCATGTGGCCATGATTTATGGTTGCCAAAATGCTCGTCCCAGACAAAATGGCTATGAGTTTCTGGAAACAGAGTCAACCAACTCCCGCCTCTTGACCTCAGCATGAGAATGCAACATCTGGGTAAACCAACCCTTCCCTTAAACAAACCGTGAGAAGCCAGCCTTATGCTCTGGGGTAGTTGGGGAGGAGGAAGGCAGCTCTCCTGCACTTCCATAGCCCCTGTGTGCTGAAATTGACAGGTGCCACTTCTCCCAGGCAGGCTGAAGTTCCTGTTCAATACCCTGCTAGTGAGGAACATCTTGCGCCTTCTCTGTCATAACCTCTGGGGAGCAACAGGCAACACTAGCTCAGCTTCTGAGCCAAGGGTCTTCAAACTTGGCAGGTTTAAGACTTGTGGATTTCAACTCCCAGAATTCCTGAGCTAACATGACTGGAGGAGGAATTCTGGGAGTTGAAGTCCACAAGCCTTAAAGCTGTCAAGATTGAAGGCCCCTGTTCTAAGCCCTTTTAACAAGGAGTCCTCATGACCAGGTATGACTACCTACCCTCTTGTTAGTGGCTAAAGCCTATCCCAAGCCGTATCTCTGGCTCTTCTGGGGACCTAACCCTAACCCTAACCCTAACCCTGGGGCTTTGCTGGCCTCTCCCATGCCCACCTCCCTCCCGTGACCTTTTTCCTCCAGTCAACCTCTGGGTTGCCAGCATTTCTGCCCATCTCACCCCTCTCAGGAATTCACAGCCAATCCCTTCATTTTGGAGACCCACTAAGCAGTTAAATAAAACCACCCCTTTTCCTAAGAGTCAGAAGAAATTATAGTGTGAAGGAAATGCTACTCACAAACAGCTACTAAGTGAAGCCAAAACGTGAGCCTTCTCTCCAGCCTTGAAGCAGCTAACAAGAGTCATCCAAGCTAATGGGAACTGTCTAATTAAGACTCTGGCTTTGTCCCTCCCAGCATCGCCACAGCCACCAACCTACTTGGAAATTGGTCTCCAGCTGCTCTTTTGTAATATTTTGGCTTCCAGGGGGGAAGGGAGTTTTTAAAATCATTGTTCTTTGAAATGGGAGTTCATTAAGCATCCAGGAGCTCACCAGGGACTTCCAAACCGGTGGCTTGCCATCGTGGTCTGTCTCACATCTTACTCTGGGGCATCCTGGGGGCTCATTAACTAGCTCAAAAGAGGTCAGAGGCTCTTGGGAGTTTTCACACCTGACGGCCAGGTGCTTGGAAGAGCACATTGGAAGAGCAACTTCTAAATACAAATGTAATAGGAAAGAAAGGACAATGTAGCAAGTTTGAAAATAAAACACATAATTTTCTGATCAGTGAGATATTAATTCAGTGGTGAACATACGTGCTGGGATATCTGTGGAGATTCTCAGTCCTCCAGATCATGGTTGTCCCAAAGGTGCTTTGTTGGTTTTTTCCTTTGAAGATGTTTCACTTCTTCTCCAAAAAGCTTCTTCAGCTCCAGTGAAGAGGCTTCTTGGACGAGAAGCTAAATGTCTTCAAAGAAAAAACAAAAAGTCCAGTTGCCTCTTGAAAAAGCACCTTTGGGACATGCATTACAATACTGTTCAAAATATCACATATAAAAAGAACCTAAGATTTCAGGACTGTGGTGCTGCCTTATCCTACCACGTACATAGTCATTTCCTTAGAGCTGAGCTGAAGTCTTCTCCACCCACCCTTTGGCCATGCTGTGCTCTGGATATATAGTAGTACATGTAGACTTGAATAAGGCGCTTGATAAAGTAGACCACAGCCTACTTCTTGGTAATATGCGGGATAGATCGTACCACCCTCTGATGGATTCATAACTGGCTGACCAAGCAGACGCAAAGTGCAGTCCTCAATGGAATTACATCTACATGATGGAGAGCAGCGTGCAGTGGGTAACCCAAGGTTCTGTGTTAGGCCCAGTTCTCTTCAACATCTTCATAAATGGAATTAAATGAGCGGGACAGAATTTGCAGAGGACACCAAACTAGTGGGAATAATCAATACTTCAGAGGATAGACTCAAGCTCCAGAAGAATCTTGACAGACATAAACACTCCAACAACATGCAATTCAGTGGTGCGAGAAGTAAGGTCTTACACCTAGGCAAGAAAAAACACATGCACAGATATAGAATAGGTCAGAAGTCTCCAAACTTGGGTAAAATATTCATCTTGATTGTTGAAATTCTACCTATCAATGACAATTGTAGGTTTTCCCATTTCTTCAGATCAGATGCTATCTGTTGTTTAAGTTTAATATAGTTATTCTCTTTCAATGTGATACATCTTGACGTCAAGTGTATCCCCAAATATTTAACCTTGTTCGTAATTTGAATTTTCAATAAGTCTGCCAGTTCATCTCTTTGTTTTAATAGCATATTCTTTGTCAGCCATCATTATATAGATGTAGCTTCACTGGCTGAGGAATTCTGGGAGTTGAAGTCCACAAGTCTTAAAGGTGCCAGGTTTGGGGACTCCTGGAATAGGTAGTGCCTGGCTCAACGGTAGTAAACGTGAGAGGGATCTAAGAGTCTTTGCGGGCAACCACTTAAGGATGAGCCAGGAGTGTGCTGCAGCTGCCAAAAAGGCCTGGAGGTGGGCTGGAACCTGGCAAGTCCCACCCTAGTCCAGAGGTTGAGCGATCATCACATGGACTTCTCAGTATTAGTGGTTCAGCTGCTATCCTGAATCCTCCCCAAAGCACAAGAATACAAGCAAGGCGGGAGTTCTTCCGCTTGCCTGCCGCTTGAGTCCTCAGAATGGCCACTGTGATTGGCCACTTAATCTAACGAAGATCAGGAACAAACCCTGGCATGTTTATTTTACCAAGATTCTCGCAAGGTTTTGCCTCCAGAAAAGAGGGTGAAGGACAGGAAGAACCGGAAACATTTTGATTCTGGAAACGAAGAACACAAAACCCCAATTGGTTTGTTTTCCTTGCTGAGATTAAGACGAGTGACAACCCTTTTCAACTGCGAGAGAATGGAAGCTCCGGGACGTTAGAAACTCAAGGGGGGGCTTCTTTGGGAGGTTCTGGGACAGTCGGGATGGCTCCCCTGGAGGACCCCAGGCCCATCGTGACCAGTTTTCTTCTGCAATGGGCCACCCCATACACTCCTTTTTCATTGGGGGGGGGCAACCATGGCACCCAAAGAATGTGGACAGTGGGCATTAGATCTACTTCAGAGCAAGAGAGGATTTTTGTGTTAGAGGGGTCATTGCAGAACTTTCAGGAGGTCGTATTTGGGTAGAAGTCATTGGCCAATGGCAAAATATTGACATCTCCAGACCGGCTTCACAGTTCAGGTTGAGACAAGGTCTTGGTAACCATAGCTGGTTTAATGAGCCAGAGTGGTCTGGTGCATACATCACGCATAGGGCATAAATGAACACATTGAGAAGGTTTATACATGAAGGTACAGTGTGCAGTTAGACTTAGCCTACTGGCTGGACTCAGTCAATTCTAGTTGAGTCAATGACCTACACATAAGCAAGCCATGGGTCGGGGCAATGTGTTTGCCCCTCAGTGTGAATCCATCCCAGGCTGCTCTTCATCTGTACAATGATTGCTGAGGGAAGGACAAGCTTAGACACTTAAAACTACCTGATCAAGAGTGCTGTGTCTCTGCTGCCAATCTTTGCCCCATGGCTGGCTGATTGACATAGATAATTGGGAGTGCGATCCCAGGAGGGAACCCTCCAGTGTGAGGATGCTTGCATACTCCAGAGCAGGGGGCTCCAACCTTGGCAACTTTAAGCCTGGGGGACTTCAACTTGAAGTTGAAGTCCCCCAGGCTTAAAGTTGCCAAGGTTGGAGACCCCTGCTCCTGAGTGTGCATCCCCAAAACATTCACTGAAAACTGCTGCAAAGTCTACGTTGGTGTTCCTCAAACTTGGTAGCATGAAGACTTAGGTGGACTTCAACTCCCAGAAATCCAGCTTTGCTCTTGGAGTTGAAGCCCACCCACCTGAAAGTTGCCAAGAGTCAGAAACACTGATCTAGATGGTCCTTAGAAGAAAAACGAATACGGATGTGGGGGGAAACTTGGCCGCTCTGACCCGAAGAGGAAACTCGTGTCCTTTTGTCCCTTGAGTGACATCTTTACTTCTTCGAACTTGCCAATTAAATTCCAGATTTGAAAGCTAGCATAATGGTTGACATATTCCTCTTTTCACCAAAGGTGCTTCAAAGCAATAAAGAAAATGCAAGGCTCACCTGACTGCGTCCTTATCTTTTTGAACTGTGATCTCCAGCAATTATTGGCTGCGCAGCCCCAACAATCCAAACGTTGCATAATCTCTACAAAGTGAGCACGTTTGGAAATATCTCAGGGAGCCAGCGTGCACTTTTTATACGGTGGCTATGAAAATTTATATATGATATTATAAAAACCAACTGTTTTTACACAGAGACCAATGGAATTTTCCAAGCACAAGCGGTGAGCCTGCTATTTCTTAGGAAGCAAAGAGGCGGGGAAGAGCTGAGAGGAAGTTTGGGGGTCTCCCATCTGATGGGAAAGGCAGCTGCTTTTGACAAGAAGACATCGGGGGGGATTTGGTGCTTGAGGTTGCATTAATAGAAGGGTAGAATCAATCAATCAGAATAAAGCTGGAAGGGACTTTAGAGGTCTTCTAGCCCAACCCCCTGCCTGAAGCAGGAGACAAGTGACTGTCCAGTCTGAAGCAGCCTGGAATTAAGGAGAAACTTCCTAGCAGTGAGGATAATTAACCAGTGGAACAGCTTGGGAGTGGAACATGGGAGGTTTTTAAGAAGAGATTGGAAAGCCACTTGTTTGAAATGGTACCGGGTCTTCTGCTTGAGGAAGGGGCTGGACTAGAAGACCTCCAAGGTCCCTTCCACCTCTATTCTGATTTATTTAAAAAATGCATGAGGTGTTGTTGTTGTTTTTGCTTTTGCTTTTCTCACCACAAGACTAAAACTCAACATTCCCTAAGCAGCCAGGATAATGTCCCCAGGGAGGTGTGGGGGCAGGTGGGGGCATATAGGCACCAGGGAGACCGTAGCTTCCACCTGCTTCAAGCCCTGGAGATTGACTGCACAACTTTGGGCTGGCCATTCTTGCTCACCCAGTCCACTTTACACAATTGTCGCAGGAAAGGGAGTCAAGGAATGACCATGGTTGAACCGTGCACTATGCCCGCAGCCTCGATCTCCTGAATGAAAGGTAGGATATAACTCTTCATAAATAGAAAAAAGGCCCAGGGTGTAGGACAAGCAAACCACTCGTAAGGGACCCTCGCTCAAAAAGCAATCGCTCAAATGTCACTAAATGCTAAACTGAGTGGCCAACTTGACCAGGGGACTCCCAGACTGGCTTGGCCTTTGAGCAGCCCCTCTTGAATGGTGACTTCAAACGGAGACCTGCATTGCCAAGTGTGTTAAATATGTTACGCCTCAACCTGAGGCCTGGCAGGTCAAGAGAAAAAGATGTTGGCTACATCTGGTGGAAGGATGTTTATTCTGAGTCAGACCAAAGAGGTTGACTAGAATCGGGGGCCTCCAACCTTGGCAACTTTACAACTTGTGGACTTCAACTCCCAGAATTCCTCAGCCAGCACATTGAGGAATTCTGGAAGTTGAAGTCCACAAGTCGTAAAGTTGCCAAGGTTGGAGGCCCCTGGACTGCATTGCTCTCCAGAAATCCCATCAAGCAAAGCTGCAGAAAAAAAAACACATATGTACACTGCAAAGATGGAACGAATGTGGTTTGCAGGAGCAGCACACCTAACACGCAGAAGGGGCTTCAGTCACACCAAGGCTGTCGCCCTCCTGACTTTGTCGACCACATCTGCAGACTCCCCCAGATGTGGAGCCCTTGCTAGAGGCAGCAGCCTAGTAAGGGCTGACTGTGAGGTTCTTCCTTCGGCCCCCTTACAAGGCAGACATTGCAAACTCCTCCCAATGCCAGAAGGGCCTGGGCTGTCACAAGTTCCTTGCATTGCAAGTGTTTATCGGACTTGGTGTCAAGCCCCAGTTGTCCTTTTCTAGGGGCAATCCCCAATTTCTCGTCACATTCTGCTCACTGATAAGGAGTGTTATACAACCTACACTTTTACCACATTTTATTATCTAGCATCCAAGTTTCAGCAGGGAATCCCCACCCAGCAAGATTTAGGATGGATTGGGGACATGCATAGTTGCATTGGATGCATTTTGGTTCCCTTTTTTCCCCTATTTTATTTGCTGTCTAAAGGTGGTAGTAAATTAAACTGAAATTTCCTGCCTCTGGGTGCAGATCATAGAAACAGCAGGGGTCTGCATCGGTGCCCATGGTCACATATGCCATGGACAGTGTGTATGCGCGCATCCTTGTCCTCCCTCTACCACAGGAGGGGACCTGCATGTGGCACTGCAAAAACAGCCATACACAACTCCTCCTTCCTCTACTGGCCTTTTCCCAACAGTTAGATAATCTCTGGCGGCTGGGAAGCCGGGCTGAATTGGGGCAGAATTGGTGCTCTGCAGAATAGCTGTTTCCAGGAGCCATAAGCGCTTCAGCATTCAGCTGCTGTGATCGCCTATTTGGCAGCAGCCTTAGTGGGGGTGGAAGGGGGGGGGGACACCCAGAGAGAGAAAATCCTCCAAGCAAAAGGTCTCCTGCAGAGACGCCCACTCCCTGCCCGAGTGGCTGGGGAGTCCCCGGCTTCTGGGATATTGGGGTGGTTTTCCAAGCAGGGGGGGTGGGTGGGGGGCTGGCAGGGAAAGCCAACCTCCCCACAGAGCCTTGGAGGATTTGAAACACACAAAAGCCCAGCAAAAGCTCCCCAATCAAAGGCAAAAGGGAAAGTTTCCACAAGGGAGTCGAGGCAGGCAGTCAGGATGCCAAGCCAGGGCATGTCAAGGGCACCCATGCTTTGCCATGGTAACCCAAATCCCAGTTTTCTTTCGCTGGCACCACAGGATTCCTCCCCCCGCCTCCATTCCACCTGTTTAATTCTTTCCGGAAGAGGCCTGGGGTCGTTTTCAGCGTTGGAGCCCAGCCGGTGCGGCATTCTGAGGCAAGGAGTCTCCAAGGAAAGCGGAGGTAGCCAAACGAACAGGGAAGACAGACCCCTCCGCCAAGGCCTGCGGTGATTTTGTCTCTGGGGAAATACATATTTTATGCTCTTCCCCCATGGAAAGATTGCCCTTCCCAGCTTGGCGAGCGGGATCCAAGGCTCTTTGGTTGCCGTGGACACCTGAGCCCCGTTTAGTTAGGAGGGGAGGTTCAAGGGAAGCCGTGGGGCAAGGAAGGAAACACTCTGTTTTGCCCCATAAAATATGGAGAAGTGAAAAAAGATTCAGGCACTTTGCTTTCAAAGGGGCATTGCCAACGAAAAGAACATTTGCAGCTTTGGGCTGAACGGTGGGGTCCTTGGTGCCGTTGGTCGTTTTCTTGCTCTTTCATTACCAATTAGGTAACATCACCAGTGCACTGGCAATTAATATCAGCACCAACAATGATGTTACCTGGTTGGATAAACGAAACATCTGCAAGAAAGCAACCAAGCTCAGACAACACCAAGGATGCCACAATATGGCCTTGTGATTTTGCAGCTGGAGAAATCAATCATGGCACTTCAGCCATTATTCTGGGTCACTTCAGCTCCTGGGTCAACTTCAGCCTTTATGGGGGGGTGGGGGAGACCACCTTTTGCAAGAGGCAAACCATCTGCTAAAAGCAAGCAAGAGCCCCCATTCAGCTCCATGATGGCTCCTAAAGGGGATCTTGGTAGGGATAGAAGAGCTGCTCTCTGGCAGAGCTACAGCTTCCCTTTGCAGGCCACAGTTGGCCCACTAGATCAGGGGTCTCCCGCCTTGGGCACTTCAACTCCCAGAAATTCTGGGAGTTGAAGTCCGCCAGGCTTGAAGTGCCCAAGGTTGGAGACCCCTGCACTAGATTTCAGGGCAGACTCAACTTCAAGCTGTGCACCCGTCACCTCCATGATTTGGAAGCACTGGGGAAAGTGGGGGATCTCAGTGCTTGATAGTTCCTGGAGCACCCAAAAATGCACCAGAAGGCAAGACTAGAAACAATGGGTGGAAACTAGTCAAGGAGAGAAGCGACCTAGAACTAAGGAGAAATGTTCTAACAGTGAGGACAATTAACCTGTGGAACGGCTTGCCTTTAAAAGTTGTGGGTGCTTCATCGCTGGAGGTTTCTAACAGACTGGACAGCTGCTTGCCTGGAATGGCATAAGGTCTCCCCCTTGACCAGGGGGTTGGACTAGAAGACCTCCAAGGTCCCTTCCAATGCTGTTATTCTGTTAAGGTTCCCTTCAGCAGCCCAGCCTAGCCATTCCTGCAAAGCAGCCCCTTTGCTAACTTCTTCCCCATTGACGTCCCTAGCCAGGACTTTAGTCACAGCCCTCTTCCAGGCCATGCCTCCCACTGTGGCCAGAACAGGTGTGACCGTGAGCACCGTGCACCTCCCAGGTAGAAGCAGGTAAGGGCTTCTATCTCATTGTAGAGGCCAAGGTTAGAAGGTAAACAACCCAGCAGAAAATATGCAGTATCAGCTGTTCCAATAAATGCCTGAAGAATTTGGCAGCTGCCGAACCATCCCAATAAAAATAATTTACCAGCTTTCCTAACCCTTCCCAAATATTTCTTTGAAAGCAAAGGTGAGAGCAGATCAGGGAGGGAGCAAAGGGCGCCTCCCAGGAGGGGAAAAGGACAGGACTTCACCTTGTCAAAGGTGGATCCCAGAGGCAGTTCAGGCTCAGGTGCACGAACGCCTGGGCCAAGCGTGGCCATTGCTGGCAGCAGCTGAGCTGACAGCCTTCGCCGGAGGGGAGTGAAGGCCTCCAACTCCTTGGCCTGCTGCCACTCCACTCTGGCCTTTGGCGACCCCCAGCTAGAGATCCCAGATTAGCAGCTGACAGAGCATCCTCCTGCAGCAGCAGCTGCTCCACCCCATGGAAGTGCTGCCCCCTTGGGGGGGGGGAGACTGCTAATTTAGCCCAAGTGAAGCATGCTGAGGGTGAGGGAGCAGCAGGCCTTCTAAAGATGATCTACCTGCAGGCGCAGCTGTCTGGGACGAGAGGTTTCCGTTGTTCCAATTCATTCTTCTGACCTCCCTTGCTTCCCGTCAGTTCCCCCCCAGGCCGTGGCCCTGGGTGCAACGGGGCCACGTGCTCTGTCCTGATGCAGCAAACTCCCAGGAAAACACCTGCCTCGCTGCATGAGGCACTGTACATCCCGGTCCATCGGGGTTAACTGGGAGAGAACTTGGAAAATGGGGGAACGTTTCTGAAGCTGGCTGAAATCTGAACGTCTCAGGCAGGGAGGTCTCCAATCCCTGCAACTTTAAGACTTGTGGACTTCAACTCCCAGAAATTCTGGGAGTTGAAGTCCACAAGTCTTAAAGTTGCCAAGTTTGTGGGGACCCCTGGGTTAGGGACTCAAGTGCTAGTTCACTTGAGGTTAGTCCCTTTCGAGGGCCGCAGAACAGGGGAGCAAAGCGCTTTGGGGAAGAGTAATGCTTGTTTAAACGATCTCTCTGAAGACGGGAAGAAGAAAATGGGTCGGGGATCAAGCACAGGACAAAGTCAGGGAGGAAAATTCGGGGTCGTGGTGGGTGGTTCTGCTTCCCAGCAGAGAAGGGAAATAACTCCCTTTCCTAGGGACGGAGAAAATATCCGTGTGGTAGTGGCCACCTGGCCTTTGGGGCATAAGCTGCACTGGAGTCTTGTTCAATCAAACAATCATTTAAGTTGTCAGAAAAAGGCACGACGCGGCTTTACAAAACTTCGACATTTATTAACCTTCTCGGGGTCAGGAGCGTGTCTCAATACAGCCACCAGAAGCTGCAGCTCAGAGCCAACAGGATTACACACACACACACACACACACACACACAAAATGAGGGTGAGAGTTTCCCAGCTCTCTTTTGAGGGAAAAGAAGAAAGGCCAGTCCTACAGAGAACACCAAGGCAGAAGAGGGTGAAAATGCACCGGGAACAACATTTCAGGAAGTCAGAAAAATGCAAGAGGCCAGGGAGGAAGGAAGGCCTCTAAGGGTTGCTGACCGCTAGCAGGGCCCCCTTCCTTGCCCCAGTTGAAGCCCTCAGCCCAGTTCTGAGGCAGCCGGCAGGACAAGGACTCTTGGACGTCTAGGAGAAATCCAAATCCCTTTCTATTCGTAATAAATTATTTCTTTTAGGAAAAAAAGCCCTACAAAAGGGAGAGAGACACTCGCTCGTTTTTCGACTGCTCACAAAAAGAGTAATTTATTCAAAAGGTTGTCACATGCCACGAATGAGGGGAGAGGCGGGTGCTTGCCACGGCTCCAAGGCTCATGTTAACCTGCGAGCACCTTCGTGGGAGCAGGGGTGGGGGGCAGCGGATGCATGCAGAGGCCCACCAGGAGGGGGCAGCAGGTTCACCTGGAGCTCCACTGGAGCAAATGCGTCACAGAGTAATGTCTGCAAGGCCTGTAGAAAGAGGGGAGAAATTGGGACTTTCACACTTTTGTAAGCAGAAAAATCTGTCTCCCCGACCAAAGAGCAAAATTCCAGTAACAGGAAACTGTCTGTATCTGGGCAAGCATTTTTTTTCCCCTCTTGGAAGCCCATCCAACTCTCACAAAAACTTCCAGTTCCTCCCAATGCAGTCCGAAAACCCTCATCTAAGCAGGACGCTTGCAGTGAGCAGACATTTTACTGGCTTCTGCTGGCTAGAAGACACCTTTTGTCAGGGGAATCCCAGGCAGAGGCTGGATCTGAGGGGAGATGGCTGAGATCATCCACATGACTCCGGACAGCCGCACCTTGTGAGCAGACCACAGAAACGGCCACGTTTAAGGCTGGTTTATAAATGGAGTGGCTGGGAGTTGGGATAACATCAAGCTTACACTTACTAAATCTTATTCACCTTTTGGCATTATTTTATTTTTATTTTATTTTTTGTGCATTGGAGCAATTAAAAGCTATCGGACTAGCAAAGTTTTACCGGACTCATTGGCAAGTTTCTGTGTCCTTAAAAGAGTCTGTATAAATTTGATTTTAAATGTCTTTAAAAATATATGATATTTGGACTATGAAGCAAAAGGATGCTGCTTAGTATATGGATTCTGAAAACTTAACAGATTAAGAGGTCAGAGGGATTTGGAAGTATAGTTTTGAATTACTTAGAAGCTATTTTTTCATGGTAAATGGAGATTTTTTTTAAAAAAAAACCCTATTGAATACCTTAGTGCACAGACACGCACATGATGAAAGCGACAGAGCATGTCCTTAAGGAAGTTGTAAAACAAGAATAAGCTGCAATGGATGGCAATGAAATTAAATTGAAGGGGGATTTAAATGTAATCCAAATGAATTTGATGGATGATTTGTTCCCTAAAGGAGATGAATAGATATTAAATCAGGAAGCTGATTTAGATAACTTTTTTCTTCTGGATATACAAAAGAGCTCTGCTAAGATTTGGAAGGTCTTTTTTAAAAATGACAAAAGGATAAATTGTACTTCTTCATACAAAAGAAATCTGTTCTGAAGAATTATTGCTTTGAAATAGATGATCAGCAAATTACCTCTGGGCCTCTTTGTGAACGGTTTAAAAAACATTTTTAAAATATTTGAATAAGGTTTATAAGATTGGCCTTGTTTGACCAGAGTTACAGGAAGTAAACAGTTATATTTGCCCTTACTGGACTTTTGCTGACAAACATCGATTGACATACCATTTGATTTTGTTTTCTTTACCTAAGAGGTGAGAGATTATTTAGAGACAAGTCACAACTAATAAAATTACTTTTACCTGCTGGGATGAAGGGAAAAACTGCTTCTTTTTTATTTCTCTTTCCCCCTTTTCTTGCATTTTTCTATATTTTTAATACTTTGTATTTATTTATTTATTTCTTTTCATTTATCTTTCTTAATAAAATTATTTGGGGGGAAAAATACCTACTTAAGCCGAGACACACGTGGCCCAGACACAACAACAAGCAACAAGTGTGTTTCCCCAAATGCCATCGGTCTGGAAAGGCCAAAGATCAGACAGCCTGTACTAGTCCTTCAAGCCCTGAAGCACGAGACAAGAGAGAGGGGGCCATACCTAAATTCTGGGAATCCTTGATAGCCCAGCACAGGCAGTAATGTTGCATGAGCTGCTCAAATGGTTCCTTCTCATCCAGGAACTCGAGGGCCTCTATCCTGGAAGAAAGGAAGACAAGACAGATGAGAGCAGATACAAGCTGTACTTAGAGAGAAAGGAGATACCAGGATGGATATTAGAGCCGGGGTCAAATTCCTAGCTGGGTCCAAAGCTCACAGGGAAGCTTTGAGCCAGGCCTCCTTGCACCTATCAGCCCAACCCCAAATTAATTATTCTGATGAGGGCCAGTCCAAGGAGCCCCAACAGACAAGTCTGGTGGTGCCTCTGAACGGCTATATCACAACCTGTGAGTTGGGGAGCCATACTGATAGAACAATAGATGACAAACTCAAAAGTCTGAAATTTGGTTTCCACTCAAAACCTATTCTTAAGTTTTATACTACAGTATCTTCTTCCATCAGAGTTTTTGAAAGCAACTAAGAGTAGGTAATTGATATGCCCTCTGTGAGGGCTACAGAGTACCATACAACCAACATAGCCAAAGTTTTGCTCAACAAAGCCCAGCCTGTGTCCCCATGGCGGAGACATTTGAAATTAGGGTTCAAAGGGAGCCGTTAAAACACACACACCCCAACATTGCTGTATTTGCCAAACACCTGGGTCAAAGTTTTATATTGGTTTTGTTCCTTCTTTCTTCCAGCATTTCCATTTTTCATTTCCTCACCGAAGCGGGTAGCTGACATGATCTGAGTGTTATGCTACAAAGCACCCCAAAATCAATTTGGCCCCATTATTTTCTATTAATGTAAGAAGCATCAATGGATGCATTAGTGTCAAGTATGTAGGACTTAAAGTTTTATCCTATCCATCATCATCCTTTCATCAAAACGTGCTTTCCAACTCCCTCTTACCTAAGAAACCCATCCAATGTTTTCAGCCCATTAAGAAAAATGCAAGTTCTGGGTTCTCTGAGCGTATCAGATACCCACTGTTGAAGGAGGGAAGAGATGGGAAAACTGGGCTTGAAGGAACAAACGGCAAAAAACTTTGGCAAAGGCTTTGATTGTGGATGTGCAAACTCACCAATTCAGGAACAGAACGTTCCGTTGAACCCTGGAATGTTCCGTTCCCCCTCCAGACCTTGTCGTTCCGGGGGCAGTTTCCTGAAGTTATCAGTGAGTTCTGCACATTCCTAGTTTGGGGCGAATATAACAATGTTTTTAGATGCTGTGTCTGAATCCTGATTTGACATTTTGGTACCTCTTAAATACTAGGATAACCAATTAAGGCTTACTGGAACAAAAAGTATAAAAGCATTATTACACTTTGGTGCCAGCTGAGGCCCCACTGGTTTTCAGGTGGTCTGCAGTTTTTGTACTCACTTTTAGGTGGGTGCAAAACCTTGGCTTGCTGGAGCAAAATGCTACAAAACCAGAGTATTTCACAATTAATTTCCACTCCACAACTCTTTGCTTATTGGAAACTTCTGGACTTGGGTCTTCCTTGCTTTTTAACATCTACATGGATCCTCTGTCTCATCCAGATCAATGAATCGGCAGCGCTCAGGAGAATTGGACATGCAATCTGGAGACACTCCTGGACCCAGAATGGTTCTCTCTGGAGAACACGCTGAGCTCCACAGGCAGGAATGCTTTCAGTTGCATTCAGTTCCGTATGCCAATCAACCTCACCTGGCAAAAGCAAATGGAACCTCTCTTACGCACATGGGTTAACACTACACTGCAGGATTCTTGTGTTCTAGGTTTGGCAGTTTTAGGAAAGGCGGGGGGAGGAGTTTAAAAATACTTCAATTTTGCAACAAATAGATTATAATTTACATGGAAGTAAATTATCTCTTTACTTCCAAATTCAGCCCCTGCTTTGGAACAAGGCTAGTTCAAGTACTATAATCCCTCATCCCAATCTGATGTTGGGACTTTCAGATCAGCATCAGGTGCTTCACTGTGGCCTGTCCTTTCACATGCTCAGGCTGGGAGGGCTTAAGGGCACCGAATCTCCAGCTCTCTCCACCAAGTATGTGGCTCATTCGGTGCCATCTGTTTCTACTGTAAAGAAAAATGTTGGGGATTGCCCTAAAATGCATGGTAAATATAGAGTTTTGGATATAGCAATAGCAACAGCAACAGCCCTTAGACTTATATACCACTTTACAGTGCTTTACAACCCTCCGTAAGTGGTTTACAGTCAGTTTCTTGCCCCCAACAATCTGGGTCCTCATTTTACCCACCTCGGAAGGATGGAAGGCTGAGTCAACTTTGAGCTAGTCAGGATCAAACTACTGGCTGTGGGGACTTAATCTGCAATTCTGCATTCTAACCACTGCTCCACCACGGCTCTATAATAATATATAAACTATACAGTATAGTGTAACTCTTAACACTGTATCATCATCACCTTTGGGGTCTTTGTCACCATTATCACCTTGGTTCATACCATAGTCGGACAAAGGCCTCTTCGCTGAAGGTGAACAGCATAGTTTACTGGGTTGCTTCAGGGCAGGTTAGCAGAAATGTAGGGTTCCCCCCACTCCCACAATCTAGGGTTGAGTGAGAGGGACTAGCCTAGAGTCCCCCAGGGGATTTTCTGCAGGGAATTTCCACAGCCAAGAAGGCACTGGGCTTCCCTCTTCCTAGCCTAGTACCTTCATTGCCACCCATTACCAACTATTCTTGTCTCCTCTTTCCCCCTCAACAACCCAGTGAAGTGGGTTGGGCTGAGAGAGTCACTGGCCCAAAACCACCTACCCAGCTGACTTTCAGGCCTAAGGCAGGATGACCTCACCGTCTCCTCGCTTCTAGGCTAGCACCTTCCCCACTGCTCCAAACTGGCTCTTACATGCTTTACATGAACATATATAAAAACATACAACTGTGTGTGTTCTCTTTCTCTCTCTCTCTCTCTGGATAAAAATATCAAGAAGAGAAGCTTACGCTTTGGTCTCATCTGGTGGCAAACTCTGATAGACCTTCAGCATATCCAGACCATTTACTGTTTCCCAGCCATGTTGCAGGAACCGTTCCTTCTATGAACGAAATGCAGGAGAAAAATCTGTTAAAGGCAGATTTTCCAAGACTCAAAAAGAAGATAAATCACTCAAAAGGTTATCCGCCATTCAGCTTGATATCTGAGCTGGGCAAGATAGAACAGGCTGCCAAGCAGTGGGTCTGAAAGTTCTTAGGGAAGGATGTGAGTACACAAAGAATTAACAGTCTGAAGGATCTGGGATGGTTTTTAGCCTTGATAAAACTTCCAGGAAAGCAGAACTTGGTTGAACATCATGAAAATTAGAGTTCAGCAGGAAGTAGCATTTAGGGGAAGGCTGAACCGGCACCTCTCAGGGTCAGTTTAGATTCCTGCTCTCTCTCTCTCTCTCTCTCTCTCTTTGCAGTGAGTTAGGCTCAGCGGTCTAAATGCTCCTGACCATAGTGCCAAGGACAAAAATGGTGCAGCTCTCAGACTACAAGGGCCACAGGGCCAGTCAGTTGGGTTTTATATAATGTCAACATTCTCAAGCCTGGCACCTCTCCAAAAACAAGGCCTGTTATGGCAGTGGCACCCAACCTTTTGGTTGTCAGGGATTGGTTCTGCGGGCGGCGTTTTTCTGTGGGCCGGGAGGGTCGTGGTTTTGTGTGCTGCCTGGATCCCTCACGTGCGTGGAGGAGCCTTCACTCTTTTGTATGGCCCACTTCCTGGTAGGTCGCAGACCGACCCCTGGGTTGGGGACTCCTGTGTTATGGGACGGAACATGCAGGGCAAAGTACAGGGTGAAGTCTGGACCTGAATGGAGGCGTCTGGATAAAGTCCCCCTCTTTTATTGGGGGTTTACCAAGCTGAGTCCCACCGTCCAGGAAATCTGACCTGGGTTTCCAAAGATCTGCAAGCGTCTGCGCCAACCAGCTCGCACTGTTTGCTCTGCAGGTTCTCAATCATGATCTGTCCAAAGCGATCCAGCATATTCACCTGGAAAAGACCCAGGAAGGGTACCGTCTGCCTCTCCAATAAGAGCACAAATGAGCATCTAAGAGACTGTGCCCGCTCCAGCAACAGTCTGGAAGACGGGGGGGGGGGGGGGGGGGCTTTGGGGTTCACTTCTCTGAAATTCATTAAAGCTGCTCCAGCTTTTTAGGGTTCAGTGTAAACCCAAAAGGGCATTCCAGAGCTGACTTGCTAAATTTAAGACTGCTCTTAAAAGAGTAGCATCTTTCAGGTCTGTCTGGAACCCTGGAAGTCCTGGCTGCTCCAGCAGGTGGTAGAAAGAAGCAGTTAATGTGCAACATTCAAAGGGTCCACAATGCTGCTATGCCCATGTCTTTGTAATCTCTGCCCAGAACTTCCCTTTCCTTCTTAGATAGACCCCTAGAAAACAGATTCTCACAACTCTCGGCTGGAACAGCAAACACACTGGGCACTGTGATAGTAGGCACTGAAGCTACAGTTCTCCTAGACTTGTGATTTAAAGCAAACAGCAATATCCAATGAGGGCTTATGCATCAGCACTTCCTGCTAGGTAGAATGCCCTGAAAGCTCAATCAATGCAAACAAATGGCCAAATCCAGTTTCTCAGTTCCTGATGAGACTGAAAAAGTTCATTTCTGCCCATTCCAGAACACACAGCAGTGGAATCCCAACACCTGGAGGAAATCACTGTTCTCAGTACTTTCTACTTGACTCTGCCCAACTGCTGAATGTTGTACAGATTTAAAAAATAAAGTAATACAAATGATGCCCGCAGAGCAACTTCGATTTGCAAAGGGGTCAGTCGAAAAACACTGAAAATTGGAAACATTTCCTGTGTTGAAAGCCAACAATTTTATAAGAAAAGGGTTTGGCACAGTGCATCACTGCAAACAGTGCTTTTATTTCCAGCTATAACTGCTTTTGTACCCAAAATTGCAGTATCAAATCTGTCACTTGCATTTTTCCTAAGAGCAGTTTATCCGTTTCATAAGGATGCAACTTGCACCACTGTTAAAATGCCAGCGTGCTAAGACTCAGTGGGTTGATATTTAATAAAAAGTAAGATTGTTTCCAGGGCTGTGTCTCTGAATTCAACCACCTCTGTCTCAGAAGTTCTTCTTCTCAAGAAATAATTAACCCACTTTGAGAAGATCTCTGCTCTTCTATTGTGGGAAACAATGCAGAAATAGCAAAACTCAAACACAGACAAGAATAAGGTTCTGCTGGAGGTGGGGCGGGGGGGGTTGTTTAGAACCTCACCAAGCCCTAACCTGAAGCAGCCATGCCCCAAAAGGAGGGTGTTTCTCTCTCCCTTTCTCTAGTTCACTCCTGGTTTGGGCAATGACGTGGGCCGCGGAGGAGCCTTGGCTTACCTGCTCGTAGTTGATAAACATGGCAGACCGAAAGGTGGTTGCCACCCACTTAATGAGGCCGCCTGAATGCTCTGTGGTCATGTAGATCAGCACACATTCCGTCAACAGGAGCGTTGGCAAACTTTTAAACAGGGAAACAAGAGCAAGGATTGAAAGGATTCAGGGTTCCCCCCCCCTGCCCCCTGTCTTCTATTCTAGGTACTGCAAGAAGTCCTGAAAAGATTGTTTTGTGTGTTCAGAAATACCCTTTATACCAGGGGTCTCCAACCTTGGTAACTTTAAGATTTGTGGACTTCAACTCCCAGAATTCTGGGAATTGAAGTCCACAAGTCTTAAAGTTGCCAAGGTTGGAGACCCCTGCTTTATGCAATTTTAATTTATTCAAATTAGCCACCACCCGACTCTGGGCTGTGTACCGTAAAGCAATCAATCCACCAGGGCCCACAACCACCCAATGCCATCAGGGTGGGAGCCACACAGAGATTCCAGTGCCCATCTTACTCTGGATCCATGTGGCATTTCTTCAGCTGTTCCTCCAGTTTGGGCAGGTCTCGAAGATCACCTCCAACAATGGCATATCGGCTGGTATCCAGACTGTGTGCATCTGCAGAGGAATCAGCAGGGAGAACTATTTTTAAATGCTCCCCAACTGAGGGCAACAACCATGTCCAAAAAAAAAGTAAGGAACTTGTCTTGGAGTTTCTGTCTCCGGGGCCCTTTTTTTCCCCATCTATTTTTTTTTTCGGGGGGGGGGGGGGCGTGTATGGGGGGTAGAGGTTGGCAAACCCTTTTAACAGCCAATTCCTTCCGAAGGGCTACTTGGGGAGCAGCCTCAAATGTCCACATTTGGATAAAGCCAGCCACAGATCCTCTGCTTTCAGAGGCAGGGAGATAACAACATTAAATTAGTTTAGGGCAACAACATTGCATTTCACCATTTTCAGAGAAGTTCCTGTTGATGGCAGCTGAGAAAGTTCACAGGCTTCAGCTTTGCAAACAATTTGAAGAATTTCAATCTCAAGTCCAAACGATTTGGAACCACTTCCTCTCATAAATCATGTAGATCTCCTCCACAAAACAATTGGTAAACATTTTCCTATGTTCTATGCCCCCCCCCCCCCATACTGTATATGTTACTATCAATGAGTGAAAGTAGGCATTTTATGGGATACCTAGGAAATCTATAGAATGCCAAAAATGGGACATCAAAGAACGAAACGCTTCACATTTCACACATTTCCTAGACAATGCCAGACGTCAAACCGTATAAAATACTCTGCTAAAATCCCATTCTAGCCTTGGTTATTGCAAAAAGTTTGTCAATACTGGTCATTTTCTCTTGTTTCTTTCACTGAGAAAGTTCTGAATTTTATTTTGTATTTCTTCCTTCATTTTCAGAGATGTATTTCAGTAAAAGATTAACCCTAACTGTAATCCAAACCCTTTTCATGGCTCTCTTTTCATATTTTGTCTACATAGTTCTTGTCATTCTGCATAATGCCTAGATACTATATGCAATGCCTAGGGAAAGTATATAGCATCTTGAAATAACACAGACATTTGATATTTTGCCTAAAATCATCACACACTCTATGCCAGCTTTTCACACACTGCTGGTAACATACCAAAGTCAAACCCCTCACCTCCTTCTAATATTGTTTTATTGTATTATAAAACAAGAGCAGTACATTATTTGGGTACAGTGGTATTTATTCAGAATGGACTAAAGATTATTAATATATTGATTATTTAACTTAATTATCAAGTTAAAACTTTAAAAGTAAAGAAAAAAGTTTGTCCATATGATTTGTATAATAAAGTTGCTTAAATTGTAAAATTTATTGTAAACAGCTGCAAAATGCTTAAATTATTTGATATATAACAAAGGCTTCTATCTTAACACTGTTACTTGCCGTTGTTTATACATCTTGGAAAGCTACTTCCCAAAATCATTTATCTCACTCCATCTTAAAACACACTTAAATCAAAGCGAAACACAAATTTATCATCCCAAACCAAGATAAACCCTGCTGCCAAAACAAAGACAGAGGAAAACATTTTTGTAAACAGGAGCAAGTATTAGATGGATCTTGCAGAAAAAAGATGTTTTCACTAGGTAATTTGGGGTGGGGAGGGGGGAAGAGGGGAAACTATTTTCTTTCAGGAGTCCAAGAAACCTGCTTTCCCAAGAAACTATTTTGAATTCTCCAAAGCTACTTCAATCCTCTCATTTAATGAGAGAAGAAAACTATCTGGAAATTTTAAGAAATCAACTTTTTTGGTCCTAAGTGGAACAGAAAAATGATGCCAGGCAAGACAGAGATCAGAGGGATTTCAGGTGTAACAGCCAAAAGAATGGATATTGAGAGTGAATAGCACTGGGGGTGGGGTGGGGGGGTGTTGAAAACCAAAGCACCGAAGCTTGTCAGTCGCCTTCTGAACAGGCTAAGGCAGGCAGATGCCATGTGATGCAGCCGGTGCACAGATGTACTGC
This sequence comes from Pseudonaja textilis, assembly GCF_900518735.1. Next base: position 1,499,906 of record NW_020769332.1, on the reverse strand, counting down.
TATGCAAATCTGTAGGGACTTTCTTGTATACCTGACAAAACCTAGAGGTTTGCTAAAGAAATGCAATGACACAAGGCTGTTTTTAAAAACGCTACCAGCGCTGATCACTTGCCACTTTATGAGAGGAGGGGGGCAGTCGGGGGACCCACAGATCAGTCTTAACATGAAGCAGTCAGGGACGGTGCAAAGATAGCACCTACCTTGGCAGGAAAAAAAACAGAATAAAGCCGGAAGGGATCTTGGAGGTCTTCTACTCCAACCCCTTGCTCAGGCAGGAAACCCTAAACCATTTCAGACAAGGGGCTGTCCAATCTCTTCTTAAAAGCCTCCAGTGACGAAGCAGCCATGATTTCTGGAGGCAAGCTGTTCCACCGGTTAACTGACCTCACTTTCAGGAAGTTTTTTCTTAACTCCAGGTTGCTTCCCTCTTTGATTAGTTTCCAACCTTTATTTCTTGCCCTTCCCTCCATTGCTTTGGAGAATGATTGGACCCCCCTCTTCTTTGTGGCAGCCCCTCAAATACTGGGACACTGTTATCCTGTCCCCCCAGTCCTTCTTTTCTTTAGACTACCCAAACCCAAATCCTGCAGCCATTCTTCCCATATTTTAGTCTCCAGGCCTCTGAAAGAGTGTCCTCAAGCAGAAAGCAGGCCCCAAACCCATTCATGGGCATGCTCCCGCATGACTTCAGGGAAGAGAAGCCGAGCTCAGACCCTGCGTCCTTTTAGCAACTGCAGGTACAAGGAGAACTTGCTGAGGCTTCCAGTTTGCTCGTCGTCAGACTCAGAGCGGGATCCGCAATTGTGCGCGGTTTCGCTTCGAGCTAATTTGCTAGAGCAGTGGTTCTCAACCTGTGGGTCGCGACCCCTTTGGGGGTCGAACGACCCTTTCATAGGGGTCGCCTAAGATCATCGGAAAACACATATTTTTGATGAGCTTAGGAACCGAGCCATAATTTTATGGCTGAGGAACATGAGGAACTGTATTAAAGGGTCGTGACATTAGGAAGGTTGAGAACCACTGTCCTAGAGGGTCCCAGGACCGGAGGGGTGGTGAAGACAGGGGGAATCACCTGGAAGGTAGAGGGGAGCCGTAACTCCCCTCCCTGACAGGAAAAACCCCTTCCAAAGGCAAGCTGTAGTGGTGGTTCTAAAATGGACACCACAAAGACGAAGAACAGCCCCGGAAACTAAGACTGTGCTGGAGCGGAGAAGCAGCAAGCGGAGTGTGAGCCAAGCAAAATATGTGGATTTTGAGGTACCCCAGTATTAAAAAATAAAGGACTATACTGGAGGAAAGCGTGTGGAAGCAGCGACCAGAGAAAGTGAAAAGCAAGTTGGATTTTATAAAATTGGCTTGAATTATTCTATTGGATTAACTTTGAGGAGAAAATTTAAAGGAAAATATTTGAACACAACAAAGGTTTAGAAATTAAACTGGACAACTACTAGATTATTGGCATTTAAAGGGCATATCTAAATGCTGAAATTGAGTGTGTTGTAAAGAAAAGAAATAATAACTAATGATTGAAATTAGCGAACTTAATAAAAGTACTATATTTAACAAAGAAAATTAAAGACTCAAGAGTACCACCTGATGGTACAGGAAAACTGTACCATCATTTCAGTGACTTTTTTAAAAAAGTGCTTTGTCTTTCTAAGAAATTGGACTTTGGAACTTAAAAAAGAGTAAAAGAAACTCCATTAAAAACACTGGAAAGTGATATTAGAATATTAAAAAGGGGAAGATATTTGAAAATATTGTCAAAGAATCACCCGATGACTATGGGAAAACAGTAGGAAAAGGGCCAACTAGAAGACCTGGAACAAAGTTTTAAGGACATTTATTGTTGAAGATAAACTTAAAAGACACTGGCTGAAATAATATATTGGACTCTGAGACTGAATATATCTATTAAGGAAAAGGAAAGAAAAGAAAAAAAGGAGAAGATATAGAGGAATTATTTGTTGAAATATGATTGGACTTGCAAGACAAAAGGGAAATGATGAAAATCAAACTTGAAATGTGTAATTACGTATTACAGAAATTAGAAAGGGTGATTCAGCTTGTAGAACAACTAAGTAAACCAGAGGAGGAGGAGTTCAACAAAGGGGAAGCCAGCTTTGAAGAACAAAGGGAACAACTATTATTTAAGCAGGGGAAAAAGGAATTAAAATTAAAAATTTGTGGTCTAATGTGGTAATAAAAGGGAGAATCGTTCGGAAAATGAAAAAAAGGAGAGGGGAAAAGCAGAAAAGGGAAGTACAAAAGAAAAATCGAAAGAGGAAGGGAGAAAAACTTAATAATTGGAGTGAGAAATGGAGGGGAAAAAGAATGGGGAAAAAGGGAATTAAGAGAAAGGACCAGAAAATAAAGAAAAACAGGAAGCAAACAAGGATGAAAAGAAATTACATTGTTAAAAGAGCGAGAGATAATGGATGAAAAAAAAACAATAGGGAAGGAGATTCCGCAAGGTAGTATGTTGTGATATGTAAGAATAAGTATTTAAAATCGATAAGTATGTAACTGATATGGTTTTTCCCCCCTTAGTTTCTCTTTCTCATTTTTTTCTATTAAAGGATTATTGCTACATTAGACATGGAACTTAATGAAATAAATATGGAATTGGGAATTTATAATAAGAATATAATATATTAATTGATGATTAGCGATGTATAAGAAAAGGGGGGCAAGTGTTGAAATAAGAACTATTATGGGAAGATTAATATCAGTTGCTATAATTCATTGATTAGATTAATACTTATAGATGATTTATAAGGTGATTGAGAAAATGTAATGCGGAATCTGACAAAAATATATATATTTGTGTTATATAGTAAATAGGGAGACTGGTTTTAAGGTAGAAGGTGGCTAGCTCAAATTATCAACTCAGAGGGCACAATTTTAAATTAATAAAATGATGATAAAATTGCAAATGTGACAGAAAAAGATAACACAGGAAATGAGATGAGAATTTTAGATAATATTGTAAAATAAGATATGAGACTATCCTAAGGAAAATGAAATAACATGAAAATGTTATAACATGAATTGGAATTGGATAAGTTTAATATTTAATAAGGATGATTGATATGAAATTGAATACTTCAAATGAATAGGTAACTACGGTCATGTTTGTATAGAGATGCGAAACCTGGAACCATACTGCTTGAGAACTTTTTATTTAAAAAACAAAAAACGAAATTGGGGAGGAAATTGAATAATGAAATTACTAGGTATGTTTAACTGATATGGTGGCTGGCATTAGGACAGAGTATTGAAATGTTGAAAATAAGCAATGAAGGATTATGATTTAATGTGAGTATGTGTACTAAGAGATATGATTGGTATTAAGTTGGCCTATACTAAAATGTATGATATATTGATGCTACACTGTTAATGTATTGTTGTGTATGTGTAGATTGAAATAAAAAAAAACCTTGACTATAAAAAAAGCAGGAAGCAGGTTCCAAAGCCTACCTCAGACCCCGCGTCCTTTCAGCATCAGCAGGTACAAGGAGAACTTGCTGGTTTTGTGGCAAAGAGGGGACTTGAGGGCAGTGAGCCCTGAAAGCCAAAGTCCCATGGAAGGACCAGAATGCAGAGAGGATTTCCAAGGGGATTTGATTCCAGTGCTAATCTTGGTTAGACCCCATAGGAGAAGGAACTCCCCAGTACAAATCACCAGTATCACTATCTCCAGTCACAATGGAAGTGATGCCATTGCAGGGGTGAGCAAACAAATCAGATCAAAGGTCAGATCAAAATCACGTCTTTCAAAACAACCCAACTGACTGACTGGATCCTAAAAATAACAAAGATCGATGGGACAGACTGGTTCAGAATTTCACAAATCCATAGGGGTTTTTTGGGGGGGTAGCACTGAATTCCTATTATTTTCTTGATGGCGGAGATGCAGGTCAAAGAAAACAAGGGAAGAACAAACATCTTCACTTATCCCCACGGAGGAAAGGTGAGAGAAGTCTAGAAAAGCTGCCCTGCTCTAACAGGGACTCACCTATGAGAACCGTCTCCCCTGAATGGCATTCCATGATCGGTTTGGAGAGAGGTGGTTTTGATCTGCAAAGGATGGACAGAAGGGGAAATGAGAGCCTGTGAGTCACCATCATCATTCCTACACCAAAACCCGAAGGGGCCCTGGACTTCCTGAAAACAAGCCAAGGGAGCGGGCTGCAGGACCACCTCTTGCAGTGGACTAAGTAAGCAAGTAAGAGAAACAAAATAGAGGCTGAGAGCCCCTTTGAATCAAAGGGTCCTTCCCGGGAGCCAAACACGCGCAGGTGATGCTGGACAGGAAAGGCACCGTCAACAGAGATGCTCCCAAAAGGAAGAAAGACGGTGCAATCCTCCTTGTGCAGAATCAATGCATCCATTGCAAGAACTGCAAATCTGTATGGCACAAATTACAGGTAATCCTCGATTTACAACCACAACCAAGCTGAACATTTCTGTTGCTGCATGAGACAGTTGTTAAGTGAGTTTTGCCCCATTTTACGACCTTTCTTGCCACAGTTGTTAAATGAATTACTGTGGTTGTTAAGTTAGTAAGACGGTTGCTAAGTGAATCTGGCTTTCCCCATTGACTTTGCTCGTCAGAAGGTTGCAAAAGGGGATCACGTGACCCCAGGACATTGCGACCGTTGTGTGAGTCAGTTGCCAGGTGTCTGAACTTTGATTGTATGATCACAGGAAGACTCCAATGGTCATAAGTGTGAAAAACGCTCGTGTCACTTTTTTCAGTGTTGTTATAACTTTGAACGGTCACTAAATGAACAGTTGTAAGTCAAGGACTACCGGTAATTCAAAGAATTCTTTAAAAGTACTTTTGGACACCTTGAGCTTGTTTTGAAATCCCAGGATCACATATTTAAGGACATGCACTCTTTTTACCAACACAGACAACGTTCATGCAATCTTGCCGGGTGCACTCTAGGCAACTTTTATTCATTATTTATTAAGGAATTTATTAAGGAATAGGCTCCCTGAACCAAGACTTGGCTATAAATCTCTGTTCGCTAACTAAACATTGCTTAACTTGGCCTGAACCTATCAGAAATATTTACATTTTATTTAAGAGGTATATATAGAGGTATATGTGGTTTTAAGAATGCTTGTCTTCTAGATATATTGCTGATTACTATAGCAATATTTTGGTCTGTCCTAATCCTTAAATCCAACAACATATGAAGTTTTTTTATAAATATAATTGTTTGACTGATTGCATTTATAAGCTAAGGCTATCCTATTTAGACATCTTACAATAATTCAGGTACGCATATAGGACATTATGATAAGCTTCTGCATAATTATCTGTGGTCATTTTTGCATGTCTCTATTTTTTTATTGCCTTCTCTGGCAGCGTGATGCAAAGGATTAGGATTATCTCCTTTGTGTGGGAAAGGAAGATTTCCTGTTACTTGTTTTGATAACAGACTGAACTGATTAGCTCTGTTTGCTTTTAACTGTGTGAGAACTTGCTCTCACAATTATTTGATGAAAGGAAAATTCCTGCTTCTCAATTGTTGAAAACAATCTTCTGCAAAATAATCGTAGCAGCTTTAAAGGCCACCATTATGAAATTATAACTAAATTTCACCTATTTTCAGATTAAAGGGGAAAAAACCATATCCACTTCAAGTCTAGGTGAGAGCGGCTACAAGTCTATGAACTACCGCCTGTCCTGACAAAAAGAAGGGCGCCCTTTCTTGCGTTTTGGCAAAACTGCGGCTACTATGCTGAGCTCTTGCTTTCCATGCAAACTGGAGACGTGGAAAAGGCAGAAACGTACAAAAATTCCCACATCAAACATTCACAGTAGTACAGTCACATCTAATTAACACTAAAAGCACAATTTGTAGGATAGCAGATAAGGTTTTACATATACTCCCTCATGTTACTTCATATTTTCACAACAAAGCAAAGTAATTAAAATATAACAATTTAATATAACTTCTAGTCATTTTGCTCTAACACTCTACTCCAAAAACAAATGCATTCATTCAGTTGTTCAAACATAACACAGATTCCAGCACTTACTTGATGTAGTGAATTTTTCTTGACACTATAGACGGAAAATCAACTTCAAAGTATTTCAAAGGAAGAAGATTCTCATCCTGAAAAGGGCGGGGGACACACATAAATTCCAATATTTTCACTGAGGGCAAAAGAAACATCCTATTGCTTTGCTTTAGAGTCTGCCTTTTGTGATGCCAAGGCTGCTAGGCTAGGATTCTGTAGCCATAGTTAAGACATGGCTTTCTCCTACTCATAACTATATTCCTAAACCTAACCCCCCACCTATACGAAGCAAAAAACTGAAAAAAAAGATGTAAGCAATGACCTGACCCCAATAATCTGCTAGAGAGAGGTTAGATGAGCTGATTTACCCTCTTCCTGGCAATCCTATTCAAGAACATTGATGTATTAGTAAGACAAAAAGTAGACAGACTTCTGTACACTCTGCAGATCATGAAATGCTCAGCCACGTCCAAGCTGAACTGGCTGCATGTTATATTCTAGAAACCATTTTCACGATTATACATCAACTAAATGCTTTGTAAGTTACAGAGTGTCCTGCGAATTAGAATGAATAGCTGAATTCTCTGGAACATAAATCAGACTTACATTGTTCTATTATAAGATAGAAATCTGGTGTCCTTAAGATATTTTGGATAACAAGCCCCATAATCCTTTGACTTCATCTATATAGGATGGAGTTGGTGACAATTGACATCCAAATTATCTAGAGGATACCAGTTTGCCTAGCTTCATTATATAATCAATGAAAGTGGGGGAGAAAGAGACAAAGTCTTTTAGGAATTATTATCCAAGATCACACATGAGATAACGTAAGTTTTTCACCTTTAATTTCCAAAACAGAGTATCCATGCCAGCACCAAGATTTATAATTTGGCAATTGCATTTTGTCTTTTCTAAGAAAGCCTTAAGTAAACGACCAACTCCTTGGACCCGAGCATAGTACCCTTAGAAAAAGAAAGCAAAAAACAAAAACAATTAGTTGACAAATTTGAAAACATTTGATAATGCTTTTGATGGTTAGCTCTCATCCACCACCCACCTCTTCCTTTTGCTGTATGTTCATGAAGCAACACAAATTGCCCCAACACACATTTGTTTATAACCTACCACGGCTGATTTCAGGTGCCTTCCTTTCTTTTGGATGGCCTACAAAATATTCAATGTAAGGGTCTTTCCAGTAGCCAACACTTACAGCATACCTAAGCACAATAAGAAAAACAGTGTTTTAACAAACCCCATTCCACTGAAAACAAAATATTTTAAACAAAACATAACACTATATGAATATCAGTCTCAATTAGAAGAGTAGGTTTTATGCACTAATTTATTTAATTAGGCTAATTCATACTATTATTCCATGTTTAAGAGATGGCAAAGAGGCTTTTCAAAATATTTATGACTTTCAGAAGCAGCTGCTGCTCTCAAAAGGCAGTTAGGAGCGGAAAACTGGACCATCAATCCAGGAGAAAACCACTGGATCAAAACCAAGTTTGTACATATCTGGATGCAAGGAGTTAGCGTAATAGGATTAGATAAAGTATCTGCTTATGGCAGAAATCAATATTAAAGCATCCCCTATAAATATTCACCGAGCTTCTGTTTAAAGACATTAAGTGGGGTGCCCCAAACATGGCACAATAGTTGAGGCTACCATAGTGCTATTGAGAATAGAATGATTACTTTGTGGAACTATGATTTGGAACATACAAAAACTCCTTAATTGATGCCAGCTGAAACTACAGGTAGTCCTCTACTTACAACAATTGAGCTCAAAATTTCTATAATCAACATTTGTTAAGTGAGTTTCCCATTTTATGACCTTTCTTGCCTCACTTGTTAAGTGAATCACTGCAGTTGTTAAGTGAATCACTGCAGTTGTTAAGTGAATCTGGCTTCCCCAATGACTTTGTCAGATCGCAAAAAGTGATCCCGTAGTCCTAGGACATTACAATGATCATAAATATGAACCAATTGTCAAGCATCAATATTTCAATCACATGATCATGGGGAATGCTGCAAAGGTTGTAACTATGAAAAATGGTCCTGTCACTTTTTTTCAGTGCTGTTGTAACTTTGAACAGCCACTAAATGAGCTGTTGTAAGTTGAGGACTACCTGTGCCCTTGTCATTTTGGCAACCAAGTCATGCTATTGAAGCAGCTTGTGATCATCTACAATTCTAGTTTCCCCAATGCAAATAATAAAGAATACTCTTCTAGATGTCTGTAGAGATTCTCTGTCATCCAGGTCATGGTTGTCCCAGAGGTGATTTTTGAGGAGGCAATTGGACTTTCTTGTTTTTTCTTTGAAGATGTTTCGCTTCTCATCCAAGAAGCTTCTTCAGCTCTGACAGGATAATGGGGAATGGACATTCCTTGCAGATAGCTGGTGATTTGCATCCTTTTAGAGGGTCCTTGCAGCACTTGGAGGTTTATCTGTGTCTTCAGGGTCATCTGAGTGGTGCAAATGGTTCCTGTAGTCTGCAATTTTTTTCCTCTGGAAACCCATTCCTATGCACACACCATTTGAAGGATGTTCGTCCCAAATTGTATAGCTAAAAGTCTTCAAACCCCATCCCAAAGGATGCAAATTACCAGCTGTTTGCAAGAAATATAAATCCTTCCATTCCCCACCATCCAGTCAGCGCTGAAGAAGCTTCTTGGATCTTCAAAAGAAAAAAACAGGAAGTCCAGTTGTCTCCTGAAAAAGCCTCTTCTAGATGGCTGGAGAAAAAGCAAAGGCCCCCTCAGGTCCAACTCTCCCTGCAGCCATTAAGCTGTGGGGTTTGCTCTTCTTAAGCTGGAGATGGGAATGGCCAAACCTTGGAGGAAAGGCAGGCTTGTAAATGAAAGTGAACAGCCAGTAAGCCAGGCATTTGCTCTGATTTGGGCATTTCTGCACTCTTGCTGCAAGTTTTATTGGGTCAACAAACGATGGTTTGGCACTGGGCCCTTTCCAGATATCTGGGAACAGGACCATCCACCCAAATGTCACCTCAAATCAGGGCTTCCTTGAGCTGCAATTGATGGAGCTTACAGAAAGTATTAAATGGGATTACAAGTGCAGTTTGCTGAGCCAAACTGCACAGCATCAGGCATAACATCTTCTCTGGCCCAATTTGAGACTCTGTGGATCACCCTCTGGGGGGCTTTGGGATCACCCTGGCTAGCCTTCCTTTACTCCTGAGATCTCCTAGTGCAGGGGTCTCCAACCTTAGCAGCTTTAAGCCTGCTGGGCTTCAACTCCCAAATACAAGTTAGGCGGAAATGATCAAGTAGACCACCCTCACTCTGTCAAGGACCTAGGAATACTCATCTTAAACAATCTAAGCCCCAGAGCTCACTGTAACAGCATTGTCAAAAAGGTTTTAACCTTATTTTGCGAAGCTTCTTCTCCGGCAGCCTTGAATTGTTAACTAGGGCACACAAAAATTGGTCTTTGACAGACCAATTCTTGAATACAGCTTGTCCACCTGGAACCTCCACTGTATACCAGACTTTAACACAATTGAGCAGGTTCAGAGGTATTTCTTGAGAAGAGTGCTCCGCTCCTCCACTCACAGTAGAATTACCTATGCCTCCAGGCTCATTGGGCCTAGACAATCTGGAACTGTCCACCTGAAGTCTGATCTAAGCATAGTGTCAGGATTCCAGCAGTTGCCCCAATTAAATCATGAGTCTCAAGCCAAACTTCCAAAACTTCATAAGGATTTATTGGGAGTTAAGATGTCCGGCACTGCCTGGGTGGAGCCAACTCTGAGGCACATCATTCATTGACCCTGGTTTTCCCCCACCCACTGGGTGTATCATAATTCATATTCTCCAGTGAGACACATCCATAGCTAAAAGTCATCGATCATGCTCTCCAGTTAGATTTTTGCAGGGCAGAAACTTCAATCACCTAGTTACTCTCTTTGAAAAACTATTTATGGAATGCACTTTCGATTTCCAAGCTGCCACACTGCTCCCCCCTCCCTTTCTGGTGACAACTCTAAAGACCATAGAAATATTTTGTGAGTTAACACATAGTTCACAAAATTGTCTGATACGTCTTGCCTGTGAACGACTTCTTCAGCCTCAATCACAATAATACATGGGCAAACAACAGCTCCAAACTCGATGGCAGAAAATCCAACTTCAGCCACAAAGTGATCAACGCCTGGAACGCCCTACTTGACTCTGTTGTTACAGCCTCGACCCTTTGCAGCTTCAACCTCAAACTGTCTCCCGTGGACCTCGTTACTTTTTTTTAATACATTTTTTATTTTTTGTTTCTATATACACATCGTTGTGTGAACAGTGTGGTTCCAGGTGGTTTTCCATTTCAAAACATACATGACCATAGTTTCACGTTGAAATTGTTAACTTTCTTAACAACTCGTTAACTTAGTAATTTGATATTAATACAGATTTACCTCACCCCCCGTTCTTAAGAGGTCCTTAAAGGAGGCTTGCATAAGCCCACCAGCCTGCCTACCGTCCCTGTCCCCATTTATCTGCATTTACTCCCTTTGTTCTTGTTTATGTTCATACCTATACTTGTTACCTTGTACATGTTTGACAAATAAATAATATAATACAATAAAATAAAATTCTGGAAGTTGAAGTCCTTCAGGTTTAAAGTGGCCACGGTTGGAGGCCCCAGTCTTAGGGGGTCTCCGATCCCGGCCTGCGGGTTCCAAGCCCCTTTGGCTTCCCAGACTCGACCAGGCGGTACCGCCCGCCCCGATTCAGCGGGCCGCGCCGGGCGAGAACGGAGCCTCCCCGCGGAAGGCCCACCCGCCCGCCTTCGCCCTCCCGGCGCCGCTCCTTCACCGCTTGCAATGGGAGGCGACGTCGCAGGTGCTCCGCACGGCCTCGTCGAAGACGTCGGTGCCCAGCAGGTCTCGGGAGGGGCCAGCCATGGCCGGGCGCGGGATGGCTCAGCGGACAGACGCCAAAGCGGAGCGCGGGCCGCCCATGCCGGGCCGACGCCGCCGAGATCCCCTCAGAGCGCGACGTCGCCAGCACCGGCAGCAACGCGCTCTCCCATTGGCCGGGCCCTTGGGAGGCTGGACGACGTAGTTCTTCCCGCCCCGTTCTCTTCCTATTGGACAGGCTGTTGCCGATAGCCAATCACAAAGGCGATATCGCATGTGGTGCGAAAACCAAAGTACGCCGGGAATTGTAGTCCTCTGCTGAAAAGGATTGTGTTGTCTGCTAGAGCAGGGTTGTCCAAACTTAGCAACTTTAAGACTTATGGACTTCAACTCCCAGAATTCTCCAGCCAGGGAGTTGAAGTCCATAAGTCTTAAAGTTGTCAAGGTTGGAGACCCCTGTGCTAGAGGACGGAAACAGACCCTCGGCAGGGTGGGAATTGCAGGTCTTACTCGCGAGGGTTGGGACGATCGAGAAAAGGACCCAACGCTCCGCGTATGGTGTGGTCCGCGTGTTGCTCAGTCCCTCATCGTCATCCAGTCACATTTGTATTGTGTATATAATATTTTGTCGGTGTTTCTCAACCTGAGCAACTTTAAAATGTATGGACTTTAATTCCCAGAATTCCCCAACCAGCCTGAGAATTAAAATCCACACATCTTAAGGTTACTCGCATTAAGAAACGCTGCATGACAGTACAGACTATACATGAAGGTTCGCTGAGGGTCACGGCTGATGGGCTGATCCGCAGGGTGGGTCATCAAGTCCCACAGGAGACTGACGTTGCACGTCTTGTCCGTCATTCCATCTGGCAGGAGTAAGATCTGCCTTTTCTGCCGTGGTTCCCCGCCTCATCCCCACTCAGCCCATCCCTGCTACCCTTCTGGAAAGCATGTAAAACATATTTTTCCAGCAATCTTGTAGATCCATGGGCATCCTGCAGGGTGACTGCAGATGTTAGGGGGCTGTTATTTTCCCACAATCTTTTTGTAACATGGTGTGGGAGTAGGAACGGATTTCCAGATAAAAATTGCAGAGTATTGGAACCATTTGCACCTCTCAGGAGACCCTGAGGACACAGATAAATCTCCAAGTACTTCAGCGACCCTCTAAAACAAGGATCTTCAAACTTGGCAAGTTTAAGACTTGTGGACTTCAACTTCCAGAATTCCTGAGCTAACATGACTGGAGGAGGAATTCTGGGAGTTGAAGTCCACAAGTCTTAAAGCTGTCAAGTTTGAAGACCCGAAATGTCTTCAAAATAAAAAAAATGCAAAGTCCAGTTGTCTCTTGAAAAAGCATCTTTGGAACCTGGATGACTGAGAATCTCTACAGACTTCTTGCTATATGCTTTTATTTTTATTCAAATTCCAGAGTTTTAAAGCTTATACCGCTTTAACTGGTATTGTGGTTACACATCGAGGTGGGCACCTATAAACATTTGCTAAATAAACACGCCATGGTTCACTGAAAAGGTCCCGTGCAACCTGCCTTTGCAGAACCAGCCTGTCTCCTCTCGCATCCGTTATTTGGATAACTATTAATTATTAATATAATATAATAATATAATTATTTGGTTGGTTAACTGGCTAAGGGGGGTCGGGGAGAAGAGACAGGTCAGGGAAGAACTTTCTCCACGTGACCCCCCCCCCTTTCCCCCGCCTAAGAAGCTACCCTATCTGCAATGCTGCAAGGGCGGCCGGCCCTCGGTCAGAAACAGTCGGACGATCAGATCTAGCTGGGCAGCCAATATCGTCCGCCATCTCGACCTGCTGGGCGGGTTTCCCGTTCACGAGTGCAGCAGTGCAACTCCCCCGCCCACGAGAAAAGCAGCCCCCGGGCCGTGGAAGGCCATGCTACTCCTCTCTCCCTTCCTAGCGCTAGAGCAGGGGTCTCCAATCTCGGCTACTTTAAGCAAAGCTGGCTGGGGAATTCTGGGAGTTGAAGTCCTCCAGGCTTAAAAGTTGGCCAAGGTTGGAGAGCTCGGCTCTAGACTCCAAAAGCGCCGGACGGGGCCTTTATACCCTCTGACACTCTATGGCCCTGACGGCATTTCCGGGCGCCGCCCTATGCTCCGGAGCAGGCAGGTAGGGCGGGGCTGTGACGCGCCGGCAGCCGGAAGTCGCGGCGCCTTCCGGTGGGGCCGTGAGGTGGAAGCCGGGTCTGGCGCTGCGGGCTACGCTGCCGAGGCGGGCCGGGTGTCGCGCGCGGGAATAGCGGGGGAAGCGACGCCGCCGCCGCCGCCGCCACCATGAAGAAGCAATTCAACCGCATGAAGCAGCTGGCCAACCAGACAGTGGGCAGGTGAGGGCGCCGGGGCTGCGAGGGCCGAGCCCGCCCGTCTCTCCCTCTGGGCTGGGTTGGGGGGGCGAAGGGGCCCCGGCTCTCACGCCAGGCCCAGGAGGAGGCTTCGTGCCTTCCCGCCGGGGCTCCAGGCGTTGCTGTGGGAAACCCAAGAAACTTGGGGCCCCGCGAGTTGGTCCCGGCGGTCCCAGCCGAGAAGTCGGTTCGTGGGCGCCCCTGCCCTGGTTCCACCCACTTGGGCGGCGGTGCCCGTGGGGAGCGAAGTGGGGCTTCGAACAGGCCAGGCTGGATGAAGAGGTGGTGGGGGTGGGGGGATAGTTGGTGTATCATGCGGACAGGTTGGAAGCAAGAGCAGTGAGGGAACATCCAGGAGAAGCGATCCTGTCTACCGGTGTGTACTTACTTTACCTGCCTTCCAATTGTGTGTCAACCAGGGGATGATGATTCTGGTAGAAAAGATCCTTTTTCGGTGCTTGTTCACTGGGGGGAAAAAGTCATGAGGGAAAGCAATTGCTCGGCTAAATTGTGTCCAAGGTCTTTTAAGGCTTCAAATGCACTTAAATGAAAGACACCAGGGCAGGGGTCCTCAAACTTGACAGCTTTAAGATTTGCAGACTTCAACTCCCAGAATTCCTCCTCCAGTCATGTTAGTTCAGGAATTCTGGGAGTTGAAGTCCAAAAGTCTTAAACCTGTCACGTTTGAAGACCCTTGCACTAGGGTATTGTATAAAGTTGACCTAATAGGAACATCTTGGGCTGTATAATGAGCCAGTAGTGGTTTTTCAAAGCATGTGCAAGGAGTTGAGGTAACAAGGGCTGGTGTATTGACAGTGGGGCAATTAAATGCATTCTATAATTAGTTGGTCTTTCATCAGAGCAGTTTGCCAAACAGGACTTCAAACCCACAGAAACCTGTGGTGGTGTATGTTATTGTCAAATATGTTATTTTTATTTCAGAAGACACTTGAGCTGGGTAATCTTATTTCCATTTTCAGTTTCCTGTAGCGCTGCAGAATGTTGTGTACTACCTCAGTCCAGTATTTCAGCCTGCTGAGTAGACAGGTTGTTAAATACAGAAATCTAAATTAGAGGAAGTGGGAAATGTGTGGACTCAGATTGTTTAAATGGAGAGAGCTAGATTGGTGCAGTGGTAAAGGCCTCCAGTGTAGAAACCAGGAGACTCCGTTCTGATTCTGCATTAGGCACAAAGTCAGCTGGATGACATTGGGGGTAGTCCCTCCTGCCTCTGGGTTAGAAAGGAGGCACCATGTCCAAAAATGTTGCAAAGAAAACTACAAGGACTTCTTCAGACAGTTGCCAAGTGTTGTGTCTGTATTGAAGGCCGACAGACTTAAATAGTGTGCCTATAACAGATAGCTCCTGGCTTAGTTTGAAAGAATCAGACCTGATTAGTACTTGCATGGGAGATAATCAGGAAACCAAGCCTTTAAATTAGATTGGAAACCTAAAGAAAGAGGAGAGTTTAGAGAGCTGGGCAGCATTTTAAACTTGACAAATAAGCAAAACAATGGCAATCTCTTTCTGTAACACTGCTGAGAAGATTGCATGTAAATCACCTGTTGAAAATAATAGACTTTCCACTGCACTAATTGTTTTTAGATAAGTCTTTCTTTTCCAACCAAGTTGAAGATAACATGTAAAGAATTTATATGACTCCCTAACTCAAACAATGGGACTCTGGGCTGCTTACAGAGGAAACAAACCAAGATAAAAGCAACAGAGCAGGAAAGGGAGATGGGGACAATAGTTCCAAAGGACAGGTGCCTCTATGGAAAAAGCACACCTTCCAGGTCCCAAGAGGTTTCAAGGAAGAGACCCAAAATTTGTCCACCATATATTGAAGCATAAAGGCAAGCAGATGGCCTTGGGGAGAAGCGATCCCATAAGTAACCTGATCCCGGGCCTAAATAGCTTATGAAGTGTACGCTGTACTGTATGAAATAATTTCAGTGCTGTGAGTTCCTATATAAATATTTACAATAGGTGTTCTAGTTAATCAAAGGTATTTCAACAGTAGCAGTCTAATTTGTAAAAAGCTATTAATGTAGCAGTTTAGAGAGTTTCCAAATAGTAAAATAGCTAGTACAGATAGTCCTTGACTTATAACAGTTCATTCAATGACCATTTGACCATTTTTTCAACAGCACTGAAAAAAAGCGACATGACTGTTTTCACACTAAATGACCACTGCAGCATCTCCATGGTCAGGTGATCAAAATTCAGACATTTGGCCACTGGTTCCTACTTACGACCGTTGCTGTGTCCCAAGATCATGTGATCCCCTTTTGCAACCTTCTGACAAGCAAGGTGGATGGGGAAACCAGATTCATATAACGACCGTGTTACTAACTTGACAATTGTAGTGATTCACTTAACGGTGGCAAGAAAGGTTGTAAAATGGGGCAAAATTCACTGAACAACTGCCTCACTTCGTAATAAAATGTTTCAGCTCAATTGTGGCCATAAGTCAAGGACTACCTGTAGCTCTGATAACAGGGCTGATACTGATAGCCCCGTTGAGGAGGGATGGAGGAGAAGCAGCAAAAGAGGGGGGACACTTCGATTCACACCACGGGGACGAATGGCTGCAGAAGCTCACGGAACAAAACTGACTATTTTGATTAAAGAAAAGAATATTTTTTGTGTGTTTGTTCCCATATGGAAACCGCTTTTGAACTTTGTGCCTGAAGTGGGAAAGAGTGAAACTTTGGTTTTGGTTTGACTGATTAGATTGGTTGATGCTTATAGAAATGGCTGGTTTATATTATTATGAAAAAAAAAAAAACACAAAAAGTTGTGCTTTGATGTTAATGCTTTAATTCTACTGCAACAGAGGAAGTTGGAAGTCAATGCTTTTTCTTTTTTCCCAACCCTTCCTCACCTCTCTTCCTGCCCCCCTTCCCCTCCCCCACTGCTTTCCTATTTACTTTTGTATTTTGTATCTTATTTTATTTTACAACTCAATAAAACGTTTGCTGATGAAGAATGATGGAGGAGGAACTTGAGGCGGGGAGCTCCTGTTCCAGACTTCAGTCTCTCAGTCACTTTCCAATAAGGGGAAAGGGTAATTTTACTGTCCGCCTCCAGCCACTTGTTTTTCTGTTTTACAAGTAACATTGTCTAAACCAGGGATCTCCAATCTTGGCAACTTTAAGACTTGTGGACTTCAATTCCCAGAATTGGCTGGCTGAGGAATTCTGAGAGTTGAAGTCCACAGATCTTAAAGGTGCCAAGGTTGGAGATCCCTGGTCTAAACTGAGAGCCTACCTTGAGAGCTTAAACATAAAATGAAATTTAAATTGAATGAATGTTGAAATCATACAAATGATACAGATACAGTATTCCATTTGAGTAAAAGAGGTGGAAATCTTGAATGAATGTAAGAACCAGAATGAAATATATATATATATATAACTTAACAAAGTAACCTTTGATTGCTAAAGTCTTATGTAATTAAGGTAGGGTTAGGGAACCTTTGCCTGCAGTCATAAAACCCTTCTGTTTTGACTTTAATTTATTGAAGGCATTTAGTAGAAGATATCACTTTGCATTCATTTGTATTAATGCATCTTGGCCAAGAGAATAGTGGGCGCTTGTATATTCTCATGGATTTGTAAGTAAGCATATTCAGGATTAAAAGAAGACTTACAAAAATTTATTTCAGCTTTAAATAAGAAATTGAGTTTTTATTAGCATCAGTTTAGTTGCTAAAACAGAAGCACTAACCATTCTCCCTTGCCCTCCCACCCGTTAGGAGAAAAATCTTCAAATAAACTAACTCTCAATGTGCCAAATTTGGGGAGCTTGGAATACCTTAGAATGACCTGAATAATTTAGTTTTAAGTGAAGCTTATTTCTACTTAGTTATTGTGCTGACAAGATCATCAAGAAAGCCCATTGTTTCCTCTCAAATTAAGCTGCTTGAAATAAGTTGACAATGATGTGTCCAACAGTATCTCTCCATACCATCTGTAATGACTTTGTTGCTGACAGGGTGTGGAAGAAGCGGGGTTCATAAAAATTTTGAACAAAATGAATGAGGGCAGACTGCAGGACAACTTTGCAGAACCTGTTTCACAGCTTCCATGGGTCCTACAAGAGGTCCTGGAAACTGGCAATGTCTTTCTTGCTACCACAGAAGATGAACGAGCACATCCAGACTGTAAATGGTGGGAAAAGGGAGCACTGGGCTTCCCATTTTACAGGAATGTTACAAGGGATGTGTTGCTGACCCCCTCCTGCTCTTCAACCCCATGCTTGGTTCTAGGAGGTTGGACTTCTGGTGACTTTGGTCTTGTGGTACTCTTGGTCAGTACCAGATAATGTACCTAATACACACAATTTGGTCAGAGATAAGTGAAGTGGCCCTGGTACGTAGAACCATATATTTATTATGTGGTGTAGACAGGATGCTCTATTTTTGTGTTTTGGGTCTTTTAGCAGCTGCAACTGTCTCTGTGTGAGAAGTGGATGAGTGGGATGATTCTCAGGAATAAGTTGGCTTTGACCCAGGAAAAAAACTCTCTTTGACTTTTGAGGTGTTGGTGTATGAGAACATGTGGGGGTCTCTAATTGTGAACTGCCCACTTTGCTCCCTAGAAGATCCCATTGTGACCATGTGATTTGTATTGTTGGACAGGTATTTACCATCCTTCCAACTACAGATTTCAAGATCTGTGGAGGACCGGCAGTTTTTGGCCTTCATTTGCTTTTTCCCAGATAATCCCTGGCTTGACTTGTTTTACCTCGTAGTAACTGGCTTTTGATCTCAAAACAAAGGGCACTGCTATTAATCTTTTGCTTTAGACCGGTCACTTCCTAGTCCCAGTGAGGCTTTCTGCTTCCAGACAGGTGACTCATTACATTGATCCACACTAGGCACTGTGTGGAAGTGGATGAATTCTGACGGGGCTGTGTGGATTTTCTCAGCAATCTGGTAGACCGTCCCATCGGGTTCTCGGTCAAATTTTGGAATTCAGAGGCAGCCAGAGACCACATGATTGCTCCTGAACAAGGTCCTGGAAGTTTTTCAATGAACTACATCACTCCACTTGCCCATGACCAAACTGTGTATAAATGCAGTTTTATTAAAACAATCTGGTACTGTCTGAGAGTACCTGAGACCAAAGTCACCAACAACTTACCTCAACACATCAACAGAAGGGAAACCAACAGAAAAAATGGCTGGTGTGCTAGTTGAGGAAGCCTAGTAGTGAATCTGACCGAATGGAATCTTCCACGTGTGCAAATATGGTAGCTGGGGGAGTTATGTGTCCCCTTTAGGACGGGGCATGTTGCGCCTCTGCCCCACAATCTGCATCAGTCTCCAGTTTGCTTACAGATTGGTTCAATGCATGGTGTCAGGCCTCCCAGACAGAAACAGAACCAGATTAAGGAATTCTACTTTATTGTAAGGCTACATTAACACAATCTTGCAAGCCTGAACTTCACTTTTAACCACCCGATCCTTAATTTCTTTCTCCAGCCTAAGTGACTGGAGGCTTCTGCCTCTTTCTTCTCCAATTGTTTCCTAGGCAGCATCTTTCCCTGTTTCTCCAAGATCAGGCACACAGTCCACCACAATGGAGTTGTTGTTTTATCTTTAAAGCCCTACCTGCCTTGAGGCCAGGTTATTTGAAGGACTCCTCTATGGTTACACATATCCATTCCGGCAGGAGTGGAATATTATAGCTCCCATTTGCTAAAAAAAAATCCATTTGATGGGATGACCCAGGAGAAAACCCTTTTCTGCTGGAGTAGTGTATCTAAGGAACATAATTTCCCTCTGAAGTGTATTAGCTTTGACTCTCTTGTCCTTCTGGAAATCCTTTAAAATGTATTTTTTTCAACAGCCTTGGGATGGTTGCATTGTCTGTGAGATTTTGGTGCATTCTCCCATGATCTTATGTATATTTTATTGTTTCAATTGTTATTTAAGATTTGTCTATTGTTCCTATACCTACTTTTATTTGATCGATAAAGTGCTGTTGTCAGCGTCATTTTCTGCAGAGAGAGCAAGCCTGTTCTGAGATGCTTAATGTCTCTGATTTGAGCTGCTTCAGGGGTGGATGGAGATGGTATTTCTCTGTAGCAGCCGCTTCACTTTGGAATCGTTTCCTTCCAAGGTTTAGTTAACACTTTAATACCATATAACAAACATGGAAAAATAATTTATTCCACAGAACTTTTGATTTATAATTGTCCCTACTGAGATTTTTGAAATTATGAGTATTACTATCTATTTGTTTTATTTATTAATGAGGGTTTTCCCCCCCAAAATGGCACCAGGAGTATGAGGAAGTTGGAGTGGTGTTCAGAGATGCTGCCCTATTAATAGCTGGATGTGAAATGGGGCTGAAGAGATCAGTTGGGATTGTTGCCGCTATAATTGCTTCCTTTCTGCATAACACCTGCCTACCTGAGCTCCACTACTCCAGGGTGGCAGCAGAGTTCCCCAGGGTGACTT
Source organism: Pseudonaja textilis (assembly GCF_900518735.1). The sequence continues at coordinate 1,480,140 of NW_020769332.1, read as the reverse complement.
CAGTCTGCCTCCTCTAGTAGAGTTGGAAGTGGCGCAGGTGTTCATGGCTACCCATGTCACTCATGGACCAGGCCAAGGACTTTGAGAGCATCACGCACAATGATGGTGAAAGTTTGGGCTTGGTCTTCCTGTCAGGACAGTGGCGACATGATCTGGAGTTGGGTAGACTATTATTAGGGTCAGATCACTTTCTGGTTGCCTTTTTTCAGGGCTGCTCGCTCTCACAGGGAGGTGGGATTTACTTGATTGTTGGTTGACAAAGGGGCTGAGGGAGAGGAAATAGATTGAGATGCTTAGAAGGAGTGAAGCCAGCTGAGCCCAAGGTCAGCCGCTGTTAAGGCCTCCCTTATGGTGATATCGGTTGCCGCTTTTCAGCCTTTATTGCATCTGGCAATAGGTATCCAACAGCCCTGTTCCAATTGACCTGGTTTCTCCTTGGAAAGGGAGCCAGAGACTCATTGGGAATACATTATGTATCTATTGGAGTAAGTTGCTTGGATTTGCTCCAGGATAGCAATAGCACTTAGACTTATACACTGTTTCATATTGTTTTACAGCCCTTTCTAAGCAGTTTACAGAGTCAGCATATTGCCCCAAATAATCTGGGTCTTCATTTTACCGACCTCAGAAGGATGAAAGGCTGAGTCAACCTTGAGCCGGCCAGGATCAAACTCCTGGAGCGAACAGTGTTGAGACTAGAAAAAGTGCAGAGAAGAGCAACCAGGATGATTAGGGGACTGGAACCTCAAACATACAATGAACGGTTGCAGGAACTGGGCTTGGCTAGTCTAGAGAAAAGAAGGACCACGGGAGACAGGATTGCAGTCTTCCAATATTTGAGGGGCTGCCACAGAGAGGAGGAAGGGGTCAAGCTACTGTATTTTCCAAGGCACCCGAAGGCCAGACAAGGAAGAATGGATGGAAGCTGAACAAGGAGAGATTCAACCTGGAAATGAGGAATTTTCTGAGAGTGAGAACAATCAATCCATGGAACAGAAGTTACATTCAGAAGTTGTGGGAGTTTCATCACTGGAGACTTTCAAGAAGAGATTGGATTGCCATTTGTCAGAAATGGTTTAGGATCTGCTGCTTGGGCGGGGGGTTGGACTGGATGACCTACAAGGTCCCTTCCAACTCTGTTAATCTAATCTAATCTAAACTGCATTCTAACCACTGCACCACCAGCCCAGGATGGACTCTGGCTTTGAAGTAGGTCTTATGGGGTTGACTAAAGCACAGTCTCACAGTGTTGCCTGAGATGAGGTTCATTCTGATAATCCCAAGGGGTTGGAGAGTATTCTAGGGCTATGAGTTCAGCCACTTCTTGTGTTACATCCACAAGTATTATTGTGGGCCATCTCTGAAGAACATGGCCCAGAATATTACACTACAAGCAATTATGGGTGTGCCTTGGTATGGGTGTGCCTTGGTACACCCATATTTTCCCATGCTTTGTAAGCTGCACTGGCTCCCAGTAGACTTGCAGGTACAATTCAAAATGCTAGTTGCCCTCTAAGAAAGCCCTTCATAGGCCCATCTCTCTCCAGCTATCTTTACCTGCCAAATCACGTCCAGCAGAAGAGGCAGTCCCAAATATTGTTTTAAAAGGTTAACTAGGAGGGTCCATGAAGCATGCCTGTGTGTGTGTGGCTGCCTTTGCCCTTTGCCCCCCACCCCATGTAACATTAAAGTGTCCCTAACCCTGCTGGTCTTTCAGAAAGCCCTTTTACTATTAAACTGGATTATGGGGGGTGGGGGTGGGGGTTTCTTCCCTTTGTTTTAGTGATATTTTTAACTGCATCCATTATCCAGAAGTGAGATAAGCACTTCTATAAATTGAATAAAATATTTTATTCTTACTTGTATCTGATTGTTTTTATACAAGAGTATGGGGACATCCCCGTTCTTCTCCCTCCCCTCCCCCCATTTTTTCTCTCTTTAAAGATCATTTTGTTAATTGTGTATCCTAAGAATGTAAACAAAAAATTAAATGTAAAAAAAGTAGGGCTGCAAAATGACAATATAGGCGTTTATAAAATTTAACTGCATCTTTTTGTAGGGGGGGAATCTCAAATGTATTATTGCAGCATTTAGCTAGTGAGAAAGGATAATAAACCAGGATTTCAGAAATACGTTGTAGTTTCTTGGGAGAGAGAAAGTTGTGCAGCGACACAGAGTTTAATGATGAAAAGAAGCTGATTCAGATGTTGGTAAAGGCATGGAGGATGTGACCGAGATTCTTCAGAATATTAGAAACTCTTTGTAGGAAGCTAAGAAGATGGGACCATTTGTATAACCAAGTATATGAGAGAGGAGGCTAAAGGGTGTTGGCTGCTGGTGTCCCTCAAGTTGGTAGCAGTGGAATCTGGAGCTCTCCTGTTTATCTAGACTTCAGTGGCCTGGATCAGTGTGGACTTCAACTCCCAGAATTCCCCATGCTGGCTTGGGAAATTGCCAAGGGTGAGAAATGCTGAGCCAGATTTTTCACTGACAGCAGCTCATTTGTTGTGACTTAAAAGCTGCACCCCCCCCCCCCCCCAAGCTACCTGCACACAAACTTGGTTAACTTCAGTGGACTTAATCCTGAACAGACATAAATATCTCAGCTCTTGGAACAATTTCTGTTGATTTTTTGCAGTATGGTAACCCTGCCATACTCCTACAATACATTTGGTTTTGACTGAGACATGCTTAGAGAGTGAAAGCAAATCTTAGCTTACTGGGACCCTTTGCTTTGCTTTTATCTGTGATTTAAAAATTGATTGTACTACCCTGGAGATCTAAATAAATTAATTTAGTAAGAGTGGAGGTGTAATAAAACAAGATTTCTCTATATATGCAAATGGTATATAATTAGGATTTGGAATTAGAAAGCTCGATGGGTTCAACCCCATTTGTCTCTCTTTTTTTTGGGGGGGGGGGGGTAAAAAGTATAGACAGTCTAACTCAGAACCTGAAGTCACTGAGAAGTACTGAGATTGGCAAGATGTCTCTCTCTTCCATGCTGTTTTCCCAGATAAAATTGCCCCTCTGCTCCGCATATTTAAGTAAAAAATGCTGGGTGCTCAGCTGTTGGGCTTGCACTGGGAGTGCTGAATTCCCCCTAGCAAGAAAATTTATTGGGTGGCCTTGTGCTAATCACGCTCTTAGTGTAAGCTTTCTAGTTTAATACAGTTACTGAGATTAAAAGGGACCATGGGCACAAGTTTGAACACCTTGCATGAAAGTTTGGATATAAATGCAATCATTACAGAAAGTTTTGTGGACAATATTTTTCTTAAATGTATCCATGTATTCATAACTATGTTTTTACTTATACCTATTATCTTGTCAGCAATTGACAGACCAAATAAATAAATAACTCTTCTCCATTAGGAGAAAATGCAAACAAAAGGAAACAAAACCTTTCATCTTCATTGCTTACAGTAGCTGTTTCTTACAAATTTAAAGATTGCCGTGTCTGAATATTCAAGTTAGCTGGGCTGAAAAATGTTCCAGCAGATGTTTCAATCCCCGTGTATTTAGGTACCAAGATGAAGAGCTGGTCAGCGGAGTGTTTTATTTGAAGCTTTAAAGCACTTCAGATGCCAAGTTATCAGATTTGGCATGGTGTCAGCTATTTGACTAGTTTTCCTTCCCCATTTTGTGTGTGATCTGACAGTTCTATTTGTAATTTGACCAAGGCTTGATTTGGCTTGTAGGGCATTGTTTTTCAAAATTCATACCTGATAACGTAATGACAGATTTTAACTCTGGGCAAAATGCCTTGTTTTTGAGACCCTTCAAAGAACCCATGAAGAAAAAAAACCTGTTAAGCTTCTGTTTCTGCTTGGATTATTTCATTGCACTTCAATATCTTGTCATGTCTATTTTTCATGATCTTCCTCTTTCAAGATGAGATGCCATCATACAAGTTCTGAATTGGCTGTGACTTGTTTAAAGCTTCGCAGGGCAGGAGGAAATGGAAATGAAGCTGCACATTTCTAGCTTTGAATTTGCTCCTAGAAGAACATTTGAGTGGTAGGATTTGGTAGTCAGTTGATGCTAGAATCAGACTGCATAGGTGTTCATTCCCCTTTCTTAGCTGTTTGTGTGTGTGTAGCACAGAGAGATGAGGGCAGTCTGAATCTTACCTGGAAGAGGAGACCTTACTTAGGTTTTCTTCTGGCAATTGAGGGCTGAATAGTCACATTTGATTTCAGCTTTTGGGCTTTTTCTCATCTCATTTAGCTACATCAAAAGTTTGCCTGACTGCTGATTAATTCCATTGTTGCCTTCTCAATAATTTTTTTAAGTTAGCCATTTTGTTAGTTCCGATATATTTGAAGCAGCTATCAATTTAACAGCTAGTAAGTTCATGAATTTCATGGAGCCATATTGTGATTTTAACAGGTAGTGTGATCTTAGTCAAGTTCCGGTCCTTTGAATAAACAGTGCTTAAGTAAATCGTGATGGTTATAATGTACAAATTTGCTTCTGCATTTTAAATATTGGATTAGGGCTAGTTTATAGTGCATGATGATAATGAAAATATGCCCATAAATTCTAAGTATTGCTTTTGTATTTACATTGTACTGATATTCTGTAAGTAAAAAAAGGTAAAGGAATGCCTGCAGATTTTACTCAGCTAGTTGTTGCTGACTATAGGGAGCGCTGCTCATCTCTGTTTCAAGATCATTGAGCCAATGCTGTCGGAAGACATTTTCCAAGGTCATGTGGCCAGCATGACATCATGGAGCACTGTTATCTTCCCACCATAGTGGTGCTTATTTATCTCCTCGCATTTGTTTGCTTTCGAGCTGCTAGGTTGGCAGGTGCTGAGGTGAGGACGGGAGCTCACCCAGTCGAATGGCGCTTGGGTCTCGAACCTGCGCTGCCAGCTTTCCAGCTGACAAACCCGGCATCTTAACTACTGAGCCACCACGCCGCCCAATATTACGTAGACCTACTGTATAATTGGCTTTAATAAAGTGTTTGGGAATATCAAGGCCATTATTATTTAGAGGTACTGAGCAGCAGAAGTACTGTATGTGTTGATTAAGTCCTGGGGCTGAATATGTTCAGCAAATTCCATGCAAATTCTAATGCAGGTTTTGCCACAACCTTACCAGAGGCCACCTGGTTGATCCTTGCTAATTTTAACAGTTCAGTTTCTCCTACTACTACAAAGAGTGATGCGTGTGCTGCGTTCTCAGCCAAAGCCCAGAAAAAGCTCCATTTTATTTAAGTCACGGTTTTACCACAGATCCTGTTGCTGCCAAGGAACAAAATGATTTTTAAAAATCTAATTGTTGAAAACAATGAAAGGTAAATACTGATTCAGTATACCCAGTTATGCAATTTTACAGTAAAAGTGAAATTGTTTCCATAATCATGGAAAGTTTGAGAGGGTGGGAGTTTTTTACTGTTATTTTTGATTTACAAAATTTATGAAAATTTATATTCATCTACATATTCTAATTTTGCTAACATTTATTAATAATATTTAAATCTATTCCAGCCACCCACTCTCATGCACAGTTCTTGCAATAATGCAGTATACCATGTGCTTTTTTTAGCACAGTTATGTTTCAGGAGGCAAGCTGTTTAATAGGAATATTACTGTTTTCCTGGTGAATAATTTAATTTCTTAAAAACCACTTTCCCAAAATTCCTTATTATATGGTTATTGTCAGTGAAACGAATGTTCCTTTTATTCAGGACCTCCTTCTAGCACTTTGGAGAAATTACTAATAAAATTGGAGAATGTTCACAAGCCATAACCAATTTATTTAATAATCTAATTAAGGAACTTGCCCAGTAAAGACATGAAGCTGACAGGCCTGTAATTTCCTGGTCCTCATTCTTGAATATTGGGTGACATTTGTCTTCTCCAGTCTTCTAGGACCTCACCAGAGATTGTGAGAGTGATTTTGTCTATACAGGTAGTCCTCGACTTAAAACAGTTCATTTAGTGACCATTCAGTTACAGTGGCACTGAAAAAAGTGACATGACCATTTTTCTCACTTACGATCTTTGTAACATCCCCATGGTCACATGATCAAAATCCAGATGCTTGGCAACTGGTTCATACTTATGTCCGTTACAGTGTCCCGGAGTTGCGTGATCCCCTTTTGCGACCTTCTGACAAAATCACGGGGACAGCCAGATTCTCAGAGTCTTTTTTCAGCAGTTTGCCCTTGCCTCCTTCCTAAAGCTGAGGGGTGACTGGTCCAAGGTTTGGCTTGTGTTCAAGGTCTCCCGGTTTCTAGTCTAATGCTAAACTCATCTTTTTAATATGTTGTCCTGTTGGATAAGCAGCTGAACAAACAGAGTAAAATTGAAAAAAATTATAATTTGGAGAAGGAGCTAGGAATGAAAAAAAAATTGTGTATACTGGTGGGAAGATGTGGTATTTCCTTATGTATGAAATTTTATTAGGCCAATCAGTTACAACTTCTAATCTTTTTAATAAAAGAGTACTGTACAAAGATTCAGATGGGGGAATATAGCGAAGACAAATTAAAACTATCCAGAAAATAAAGATTAGGTTAGCACCCTTACTTATCAGCCTTCTAAAAGTTGGTAAAACATAGTATTCATGCTATTATATATAAATGTGTATATGAAATACTGTATAGCAACCAAATTATAATATAGAACTTCAATACAATTTGATCTCCCACTGCCATCGAAAACATTTCTGTTTTTATTAAATCTTTTTGTTAAAAAAATTAAAAGTTGTAATTTACTGCCCTATACAACTTCATATATAAGGCAGAGATCCCTTAGTGTCATTGTGTTATTTACAGTTGTCACATATCTTTTTAGCCTTTAAAGCAATTGAGCCAAGTAGCTGGAATGAAATTGTAAACAAAACAGTAATCTCAAAAGATGCCATTGATTGAGCTTACGTGATGCAGTAATTCATTGTTTGTTTGGTCAAAACTTGCTAACTAAACACAGGTGCCTGGATTTATACAGCACACATCTTGACATCCACCAGCTTAGAAACGTGATTGCTGAGGTATCTATTCTATTACATTTATTGGAGATTAATAAAGCAGAATATTAGTAGCTCAGGATTGAAATGAGAGTTCTTGGTGCTTTCTAAGCAAGCTCTGAGAGTACTCAGGATCCCTTACTGGAGTTTGTGGTAGACTTTTGTCTAAATACAGACAAGATTGAATAATCAGTTTAAGCCTGTTGTGTTTACTTACCCATCCAGGGATCCGTTGGGGTAATGGATTATGCTGATACTGACCTCTGAAATTGGTATTTACAGCTTTGCCTCCCACAGCAGTTTCATGCTGATGTAGGCAGATGGGGCAGGTGAACTCTTGGTATCACTGAGAAGTTTGTCTGTCATTAAGAGTTGCACAACCAAGTGATACTTAATTGAACCATCTGCCTTTCAGGATAGTGATTTCCCATGATTTTTGTTTGTTGAGCAAGCAAATAGGAAGACAGCCACTCGGCCAGAGGAATGGAATGGAATGGAATAGAATAGAATAGAATAGAATAGAATAGAATAGAATAGAATAGA
>NW_020769332.1:1437262-1472604 GCF_900518735.1 Pseudonaja textilis | reverse complement strand
ATAGAATAGAATAGAATAGAATAGAATAGAATAGAATAGAATAGAATTCTTTATTGCCAAGTGTGTTTGGACACACAAGGAATTTGTCTTGGTGCAAATGCTCTCATTATACATAAAAGAAAAGATACATTCGTCAAGAATCATCAGGTACAACACTTCATAATAGTCACAAGGTACAATAAGCACTCAAATCATACTAGGAAACAGTCAATATAGATCGTATGGATACAAGCGACAAAGTTACAGTCATGCAGTCACAAGTGGGGGGGATGGGTGATAAGGAGTGATGAGAAGATTAATAGTAATAGTAATGCAGACTTTGTAAATAGTTGGACAGTGTTGAGGGAATTATTTGTTTAGCAGAGTGATGGCTTTCGGGGAAAAACTGTTCTTGTGTCTAATTGTTCTGGTGTGCCGTGCACTATAGCCTCGTTTTGAGGGAAGGAGTTGAAACCATTTATGTCCAGGATGTGAAGAGTCTGTAGGTATTTTCACAGCCCTCTTTTTGACTTGTGCAGTATACAGATCCTCCATGGAAGGCAGGTTGGTAGCAATTGTTTTTTCTGCAGTCCTAAATACCCTCTGAAGTCTGTGTCTGTCCTGTTGGGTTGCAGAACCAAACCAGACAGTGATAGAGGTGCAGATGACAGACTCAATAATCAGCAGCTCCTTTGGCAGTTTGAGCTATACATGCATCAAGATGCCCTGAAATGAATAACATCCGTTATCAAACTCTTTTCTGGGGATGCTGAAAATTACGTTCCATTTTTAAAAGGGGGATGAATCAAGCAGATGATCCCCCCCCCCATGTGAACCACACAAAAGTTGCTTGGCAATTTTAAGTCTTGTGGACTTCAACTCTCACATGCTTTGCCTCCCCTGGAGCTGCTGCTTGGTAGCTTTGCGCAGTGCAGCATGTCAGCCTCCTAACGCCATAAGTCCAGTGCTGCTTCCATTTGCCCAAAGCGGCCTCAGCTCAGCCAGAGCAAGTCGCCTCCTTTTGGATGAGGGATGCCAGATGATGATGGCTTAATCTGGCAGCAAGGGCCTGTTTCTCAGAGCATCTTGACTATGGGCCCACTTGAGGTTCCTCTTTGGATCTCAGCCCCTCTGCAAACCGTGGCTGTGAAACCAGTTATGACACATAACGCACCACTATGATAAAATGTAGAGGCAACAAGGCCAGCAGCCAGAAAGGCTCCCATTCAGGGGCTCACCCAGGGTGACAGGTCTTGCCCAAAGATGCTAAAGGAGGATGGGAAGGTCCTTTAAGATTAGTTTCCCTAGATGGGCCTGTTTTTGTAGGAGGGGTCTGTTTCCCCTGAACCATACAGGTAGTCCTCAACTTGCGACCATTTGTTTAGTGAATGTTTGAAGTTAACAGCATTAAAAAAAAGTGACTTAATGACCCCTTTTCACACTTATGAACATTGAAGCATCCTTATGGTCACATGATCAAAATTCAGATGCTTGGCCACTGGCAAGTACTTATGACAGTTGCACTGTTCCATTTGTGACTTTTCCAGCCGGCTTTTGACAAGCAAAAGTCAATGGGGGAAGCCAGAATCACTTAATAACTGCACGATTCACTTAACAACTGTGGCAAAAAAAAGGTTTAAAATGGGGCAGAACTGACTTAACAATTGCCTCGCTTAGCCACAGAAATTTTGGGCTCACTTGTGATTGTAAGTTGAGGACTACCTATAAACACTTTTCACATTACTGAGGAGCTGGTTGCAGTAATTAAGGTACTATTGTAAGGGAAATGCATTCTGCACCTATTATTTAAAAAATAAATGTTTGCTGCTTTCCAGAATAGTGATTGTTCAAGACCTTTGATTCTAGGTTCATTCATTCAATAGTCAGCCTGGACAGTCTAAGGCACAACCTCTGTTGTTTGGGAACTGGGAGTAGAGCATACAATTGCATGTGTTATTAGGTGCTCTGTGCTGCCATAAACCCTCCCTGACATGAAGCTGCTTGTTTTCCTCTCACATTCCATAACCCCGGAGCTAAGAGATTTCAATGAAATGACCTCTTCTGGAATTAAGGGATAAGACACAGCGAGAGAACACTAGGAAGGCACTCTAGCATGCTGGTAGAATCTGATTTACAACAATACCGAAGGCTTTCTGAGGCTTTTTTTTTAAGTTGTAAGTATGAGACAGAGATAAGAGAGGCCTTTGAAAACTACTTATGACCTCTGTTGCAAACCAAGCTGAGCTGAGATTTTTTTCAGAGATAGTACATACTACATTAGCTCAAACCTGCTCAAAAATAGGAAAAAGGAATGGCATCACCCACGAAAAGAAGCAGGAAAATTAAGCCTTCTGCAAGAAGTGCATTGGCAGCAGTTTGACTTTATAGCATTCAGTACAATCAAAGTAGGATGGATGGCTGTGAATTCTGGCAGAGTGGACTGACTAGTTATACTGAAAATTATTTCCAAAGGCATTCATTTGTACAACTAATAGTTTTGTAAGCCGTGCCCATTTATTTTCTTTGAGAGACAGATCTGATTCAGTGAACAGGGGAACTAACATAGAATTAAAATAATAGAGCTGGAAGTCTCCAGTCTACAACACAGTCCTTTCGACATTCCCAGGAAGGCTACACACCCATTTGCACCATTCAGGTGACCCTGGTGACACAGATAAACCTTCAGGTGGCCACAGTTACTCTCTAAAAAGAATGCAGATGTCCAGCTGTCTGGAAGGAGTATAAATCTTCCCATTCCCCACCATCCGGCCAGAGCTGAGGAAGCTTCTTGAGTGAGAAGAGAAACATTTTCAAAGAAAAAGCAAAGTCCAGTTGCCTCCTGAAAAAACACCTTTGGGAGAGCTGCAAGGGTCTTAAAGGTCTTCTAATCCAGCCTCCTACTCACGCAGGAGACACAATACCATTCCAGACAAGTGGCTGTCCATTCTCTTCTTCTGAAGGCAAGGGTTCCACTGGTTTATTGTTAATTGCCTTCCTTTGTGGATGTAGAGCTGGAGGCATATGTGGAACTTTATGAGACAGGACCCAGCTAAAGTGATGAGGAGTCAGAGTTGCCAAAGTTTTTAAAAGGATGTGCTTTGCAATCTCATGCCATTAGCACTTCCAGAGGAAGAAACCAGTCCTTGGGATAAAAGGGAGAAAGTGGAAAGCACCCGGTTCAAGGGTTGGTCTAGGACTGGGGAGAACGACGTTCAAGTCCATCTTCAACTTTTGCAAATCGTTAACTCTCTGTTTTGCTTACCTCACAAATTCCCATTTTGTTTGGGAAAACTGGTAGAAGGAATGCCGTTGAGGCCCCGTGAGCTCTGGGAGGGAAAGCATGCTGGGTGAGGAATTCTAGGAATTGAAGTCATCATTTCTTAAAGACGCCAGGTTTGAAAAACAGTGTTTTAACTAATAATAAATGAATATCTGTAACCCTGTTGTGCGGACAACGTGAAGGGGGATTTCCATGAAAGCTGCCTTGAATTCCTGGAGCACTTTCAATATAAATAAAATCAGATATATAAAGAAGGATGTATATGTTCCTTTTCTATCCATCATTTCTCATCTGTTTTAATCTTATTCATTTTTCGGCTTGCCTCCCACACTCCTCTCTTGGATCTTTGTCCCTATCAACATCTGTATCTTCACCATTCAGGCTGAATATTTTTCCCATCTCTATCCTCCTAAGCTGCCAGGTCTCCAGAATATCCCCCCCAAGCCCCTATGCCCCTTTCAAAAGTATCTTCCAGGTTATCCGATTCCATTTTTAAATCTCTTGGTTTATTTCATCAGTCATTATTATCTTTTTCGTCTCCCTCCCATCTTCTTGCTTTGTTTCCTGGTTTGTCCATTCTTCTGCCTTTTCTTCCATTCTTTCTGCCGTCTCCTCTCTTTCTCGGAGTCTTTGATCTTCATTCATCATCATCAGTTGTAGCATATTTTCTATTTTCCCGTGTACACCTTGCATTAGGCATAGGGCACGGGTCCCCAACCTTCAGTCAGCACCAGTCCCCATGTCAGAAACTGGTCCGCACAAGCAAGCACAGCCCCATCCACAGGATGCAGGCAGCACACAAAACCCCTCCACGGAACAGGCCCTGGTGCCCAGGAGCTTGGAGGCCACAGGGTATAGGGTCTCCCACTTGAGCAAGGGGTTGGATTGCTAGACCTCTGAAGTCCCTTCCTACCCTGTCAGTCTATGTTCTGTTAGGCACAGTGCCAGATGTTGCAAAAAGCAGAATGGATAAAAGAAGGAGCTGTTGTGCGGGAAGCAGCAGCCACAAAGCTTGTCTGGTTGGTCTTCCAGAAAGAAGAGGCCAGACAGCTGGCTTTTGGTGCTCAAATTGGCTGCTGTCTGGCCTTGTGACGGTTTCACTTTGCACTCAGCTTCCTGGGCCCTGCTGGTATTTTTAAACCGAATAGTACCTAGTTCCGCTCTTTAGTTTACTTAAGATGAGAGATGGAGTTGCTTCCTGAAATAAGATTTCAACCCTCATGCTTGTGTCTTTAACTTTGAGTGCACCCTTCCCATCAGCATCTCTTAGTTTAGGAGGCTGTTGCTTGATGGCCCATTTTACTCGCCATGTTTCGCCCCAGCCCTGAAAAAAGCTCTACTCCTCAAAAAGATTACATGCCTTCCTCACCCAGTGCCATCAGGTTCTGTTCTTGCTCAATTTTATGACCTTTGAGTGACTTAATGTACAATTTGGGATTTTTGTCTTTAGCCCAAGATACTTTTTTAAAAAAAATTAATTTCCCTCTACCAAGATTTGAACAAGCTTTGCGAAATCATGCTTTCACATTTCCTTTTTCTCAGGCATCTCCGCTGACTCAGTCAGTATTCTGTTTGCAAAAGCATGCGGTGATTTTTTATTTGATTTCTGTTTTCTAGGTATCACTCAACCCACCAGTTTTACAACATTAATAACCTTTCTGTCCAAATTCACAGACAACCCCATACTTCAGTTTCATTTACAATACAGAACTGATTGGGGAAATGACATTCACTTCCAAAAGTGAAGGCATGGAAATGTCTCGATCCAGTTCTGCTTACAGAGTCTCTTAAGGGGCTTCCATACCACGAAGTTCTTTTTAATAGTGTCTTGATTGACCTTCCTCTTGGAAGAAGATAATGGGGAACAAAAATGTTAGGGAAATTCTGTTTTGTTACTGTAATAAAATGTATGCAGATTGCCCTTGAAAACACTATATCATAGACCACCGATTCTAAATACTACATCCAAAATCTTGTATTACATTTGGTTTGTATTGCCCTGGGTAACAATCAAAAAAAAAAATCTGGCAGTCTATTCCACCTCCTTTACAGGAGTGGGATTCTACCAGTTCGCACCTATTAGCTAGAACCGGTTGTTAACATTCTAAGCAGTTCAGAGAACCGGTTGTTAGAAGAAATTACTGGGCTAATCCTGTAAGGAAGGCAGGAAGGAAACATTCTGGTGTTGCTTACAGAAACTGCCTCTCCGTTGACCCTTATTACATTCTTGGCAGGACCAGACTTTCTGTCTCAGGAACTTCTCTGGAGGTTTTTTTCTCTCCTCTGCTGGTACTTTGCTTGTGTGGAGTGAGTGACCATTCAAAGTTACAATGGCACTGAAAAAAGTGACTTATGACCATTTTTCTCACTTACGACTGTTGCAGCATCCCCACAGTCATGAGAGGCCAGGCGAGGAGATGCGTGCCTCAATGTGAGTGATAATGAGTTGGCCACACCCAGCCAATAACATGACCACCAAGCCACGCCCACCAACTAAGCCACGCCCACAGAACCGGTTGTTAAAAAAATTTGAATCCCACCCCTGCTCCTTTATATGGACGATTTGAAGCTGCATGGAATAAAACCCTCAGAAGTAGAATCATTGCTCATCGCTGTCTTTATATACAGCCAAGATAGTCACCCAAGTGAAGTTTGGACTGGACAGATGTGCCACCGTCACCATCAACAAAGAGAAAAATAGGGAAAACTGAAGCAATCAAGATCTCCTGTGGAAATAGTATCAAGAGTCCGGATGAAGACAAACACTATAAATATGTTTACATTTGGTTTGTGATACAAATCAAGTTGCAGATACTTAAGAATCCTGAATGATCTTCGTTTGGTTGTGGGGTGGTTTTTTTCCACACGAGCCTTTTTACTGGTCTCCTTCAGTTTCTGCTATTTTGAGAATGATGGAAGCTGAACATTGGCCGCTGGATGGGAGAGTCCCCAACTCGTGGTCTTCTCCATTGCAATATAGATTTGGAAGGTCCTTTTGGAAGCTCTCTGGGTATATTTTGAAAATCTGGGTCAGGCCAAAAATCCTGTTTTCCCACAATGTTGATCCTGCGACATTCCTATTCCCTGCTTAGCTGCTGTATTTCCTGCAGTTACTCAATGGATTCTATAAGGGGAAATTGTTTTAAATCAAGGGAATCATATTGAATGCCCAATATTCAAGATGCTCTTAATTCTCAGTTCGACTTTTGGGTTATTCAGTGTGTAAAGAAAAGACTCGCGAATTTGTTGTTCAGAAAATGCAGTGGGTGAAATTATAACTGAAAGACCAAGAAGGGGCCGGTCACATGTCTTTCATTGCAGGTGGCAAAATCCCCAAGTAGGACTTGTTTTATTTATTTATTTATATTTATTTATTTTATTTGTCAATCGCTTACAAGATAATAGGTATAAGTATATACATAGTTACGAATACATGAAATGGATACATATAAGAAAAATAAAAAGAAACAATAGGACAGGGATGGTAGGCACGTTGGTGCGCTTATGCACGCCCCCTACAGACCTCTTAGGAAAGGGGTGAGGTCAATAGTAGACAGTCTAAGGTTCAAGTTTTTGGGGTTTGGGGAAGAAACCACAGAGTCAGGGAGAGGATTCCAGATATTGACCCCTCTGTGGCTGAAGTCGTATTTCCTGCAAACAAGATTGGTGCGGTTAACCTTGAGTTTGTATCTATTGTGTGCTCTTGTATGTTGTCATGGTTGAAGCTGAAGTATTCATTGACAGGCAGGACATTGCATTGTATGATTTTATATACTATACTTAGATCAGACCGAAGGCGGCGTAATTCAAGGTTTTCTAGGCCTAGAATTTCAAGTCTGGTGGCATAAGGTATTCTGCAACGAGTAGAGGAGTGGAGAACTCTTCTTGTGAAATATTTCTGGACTTTCTCAACTGTGCTAATATCAGATACGTAATGTGAACTTCTGAAGCCCTGCAGGGAACATTTAGCTGTTTAGATGAAGAGGCTCCCATACCCCTTTTTCTTAATCTGCCGTTTGCGTAGCTTTGTGGCCTGTGTCCAGTTGCCCCTCTTTATCTTGGTTTCTGCACAAAGCTTCAGGTGTTTCCATCTCTTCCTGTGTCTCCTCCCTGGCCTGGCAGCAAACCAAGTCATTGTCCTGTGGAGAGGGGAGCACCTTCTCCTCTGAAGCCTGGCCTCCCCTGGGCCAGAGGACTTTCAGGGCTGAAATTCTCAAATCTGGTAGCTTCACACTCACACAGAGAGAAAGAGGAATGAGGCTGTGGCTGTGAATATGGTTTAATAGTCACTGTTTTTCATCGTAGTAGGTCTTCTGTTTGGGATTTATGTTTTCAGCTTGTAACCCCTCCATTAGATGCAGTTTCGTTCAAATCATCTTCTAATGTGTACTTCCAAGATACACACACACAAAATAAGTATATACATTGTGATTAAAAGAGGGAGGGGGGAGCAGGGTGCGCAAGAAAGGAGGGGGGATCTACTATTGGTCCACCAATCACCTCCAGCATAATACTTCCTACTAGGTCGTCAGGCCAATCAGCAGAAGGCCAATGAGTTGGGGACAGATCTCATCTGGAAGGGGAGGGGCAGGATGTTCCAAAGGGCCTCCATCATGGCAGAAAATGCTCTTAACAGATAACAGATAATCAGAGTTGGAAGGGACCTTGTAGGTCATCTAGTCCAACCCCCCGCCCAAGTGGGAGACCCTACACCATTCCGGACAAATGGCAGTCCAATCTCTTCTTGAAAGTCTCAAGTGGTGGCACTCCCACAACTTCTGAGGGCAAGCTGTTCCATGGGTTGATTGTTCTCACTGTCAGAAAGTTTCTCCTTATTTCCAGGTTGAATTTCTCCTTGTTCATTTTCCATCCATTATTTCTTGTCTGGCCTTCGGGTGCCTTGGAAAATAGCTTGACCCCTTCCTCCCTGTGGCAGCCCCTCAAATATTGGAAGACCACTATCATGTCTCCCCTGGTCCTGGACCTTCATCACTGGAAGCTTTCAAGAAGAGACTGGATTGTACAGTCTCCTGCTTGGGCAGGGGGTTGGACTAGATGACCTACAAAGTCCTTTCCAACTCTGTTAATCTGTTACCCTGCCAGCTGGAATTCCTTGACTGACGGGATCCATAGCATGCTTCCTCTGCCAGGATGAGTCTGGCCTTCTATTGGGATATCCTGGTGCTCTCATCCAAGCATTAACCATGTCAGGGCTGCTTAAAATGTTGAGATCAATTACGTGTTGCTATCTAGCTGGACTTATTGCACTTGGCCTTATGAAAGTACTGACTTTAAAAAAATCACCAATTACTGTGGGCACAAATAAACGTTCATTTATTCTTCCATCTCAACCAAATTGACAAATGACTTCTCCAGCAGTTCCATACAGATGTTAAACAGCAGGGACAAGGAATCAACTCCTTTGAGGTCCAGCAGGTGAGGGCTCACCAAAGTTGTCTTCTACTTCTGTTGCTACCAAATAATGTGTAACCTTAAGTTAGATGCTGGATAGTGATCTTCTCAAGCCCTATGATTCCAACATTCAAGTCTGCAGATGCCGTTCAACAGCCACCAATTGAAAGCAAGTTCTTTCCACCTGAGCAGAAAAGAAACCACCCAAGCAGCCAAGGAACAAAAAGATCAGCTCCTAATTGACAAGATGATTTTGGAAAAACTGCAAGAGAAGGAAGACCAACTTGAATGTAGCTTGGATTGATTACAGGAAGGCTTTCGACACCTTGCCATATGATTGGATAATCAAGTGCCTAGAAATAACACGAGTCAGTATTAATATCAGAATATCTTTGTATAAAGATCAGTGGCACAATGGAAGACACAGTTGCAAGTAGTGTCAGAATAGTGTTTGTCATTGCACCGATTCCTCTATCGCCATAACTGAACAAGCCCTGGCTAACAATCAAAAAAAAAATCTGGCAGTCTATTCCACCTCCTTTACAGGGGTGGGATTCTACCGGTTCGCACCTATTAGCTAGAACCGGTTGTTAACATTCTAAGCAGTTCGGAGAAGAGGTTGTTAGAAGAAATTACTGGCCTCATCCTGTAAGGAAGGCAGGAAGGAAACATTCTGGGGTTGCTTACAGAAACTGCCTCTCCGTTGACCCATATTACATTCTTGGCAGGACCAGACTTTCTGTCTCAGAAACTTCTCTGGAGGTTTTTTTCTCTCCTTTGCTGGTACTTTGCTTGTGTGGAGTGAGTGACCATTCAAAGTTACAATGGCACTGAAAAAAGTGACTTATGACCATTTTTCACACTTACGACTGTTGCACCATCCCCATAGTCATGAGAGGCCAGGTGAGGAGATGCGTGATAATGAGTTGGCCACGCCCAGCCAATAACATGACCACCAAGCCACGCCCACCAACTAAGCCACGCCCACAGAACCGGTTGTTAAAAAATTTGAATCCCACCCCTGCTCCTTTATATGGACGATTTGAAGCTGCATGGAATAAAACCCTCAGAAGTGGAATCATTGCTCATCGCTGCCTTTATATACAGCCAAGATATTCACCCAAGTGAAGTTTGGACTGGACAGGTGTGCCACCTTCACCATCAACAAAGAGAAAAATAGCAAAAACTGAAGCAATCAAGATCTCCTGTGGAAATAATATCAAGAGTCTGGATGAAGACAAACACTATAAATATGTGGTCACCCTTCAAGCTGACAAATTCAGATAATAGTGACGTCAAGAAGAAGGTTAGAAGTGAAAACATACAAGAAATACCATGTACCTGCAAACAAGAACTGGTGAGACCACAAAATAGATAAAGTAATAGAAAATGAAGAAGCTAAAGGCCTCTGGGACTTTAGGGTTCAAACACACCTGCCATGTAACACTCCACACTGAACAATTTGCCAATAAGAATAGAAAAGGCAGCAGAAGAGAAGAGAAAGAACTGGGGGAAACCACAAATTACAACGACTGTAGCAAAGGAAAGCAAAAATGGTCCCAGTAGTGATAGGTCTGCCTTGGGCCCAATCCCAAATCAACTGGAGCACCACTCTTGAACACCGTCCGCACTGACAAATTCACCGTTGGTCAGTTGTAAAAGGCAGCTTTCCTTGAAGGAAAAGGAAAAGGATCTGCCTGTGTCCTAGGTGCTTGGGAAGGACTCGAAGGGTGGATAAAAATGCCAAATCCAGCCTAAACGTCTGGCTGACTGTGACGAACCATAGTAAAATAATGAGAGCCTGCTTGATGTGGTGGCTAAAGTGCAGGCCTAGAAACCAGGATGTGGAGAATTCTCGGCCTCCCCTGGGCAAGCAAGCCAGTTGGATGACTTTTGGGCCAATTACTCCCTCTCAGCCCAACCCACCTCACAGGGTTGTTTTTGCGGGCAAACTAAGAGGCAGCATTAGGTGTGTTCTCTGCTTTGAATTGACTGCATGTAAAAAGAGAATTAAACTAACAGTCGTCGTAGTAGTAGCAATATAGCGTTACTCAGAACAGGAAGCCGCTACAAGCATCTACTATTAAGATCCAAGGGTTGCTGACAGCAAATATAATGAGCAGGGCTGCAAACATGTCCAAAACGGAAGCCCTACAGTCTTGAAACGAAGACAGGGTGACAAGCGGAGTCTTCCTCAAAACCCTTATTCCCTCCCTCTAGCCAACTAGAAGGGAGGAAGAGGAGGACTGTTGGGTCTTTAGTGCTCTTCCAGTTGGATTATTTTGTTGCCGCTGTTTCGTTACCCAGCTAGGTAACCTCATCAGTGCTAATGAGCATGGGGTTTGCTCTCGTTTATTATATTCAAGTGGCTTTCCTGTCAGCGTGGGTAGGCGTGTTCCTGGTGGCTCCTTGATTATCCTGCTGTTTGATAGTTTGCCTGAATTGGTAGCTCCTTGATTGGGGTATAGTTTACTGCTTGATTGTTGGTCTAGTATTACTTTCCTGGCTGCTTATTTGACTGCTATTATTACAGGTAGTTCCTGACAAGAAACTATTCCTTAAGTATCAGTAATCACGACATTAGTTTTCTAAGAGTGATTCTTGAGTTGCGATACCAACAGGATCATTGATTAGGAGGAGATGTAAGAGAAATTGACCACACATGATTTCCTGCCTTTGGATGAAGCCACGTCTGATGTAAAAGCCTAACTAGACTTAGGTTAATTCTGTAAACTCTTCAGTTAAGAATCTATGGTTCCAAGACTGAATTCTGGAATGATGCAGAATACATGATTCTGGGTGAGATGGATTGATATTTTCACTCTTTTAGCATTGGATCAGTTCTGGCACATGTATCTGGCAGCTTGGTTGCTTCCTCCCTTTCCCAGATACTTGCTAACAGACATTCTGGAGTTCGACCAGTCTAGCAGCTGGGTGGTTTCTTAACCATGTAAGCAGCTGATCAGTTGGCTTTTCTGTATTTGCTGGGGAAAGCCTCATTTACAGAAGAGGTTTCTGTATGCCGATACATCTCTTTCTCTTTTGATCTTGCAGTAGGCACACCTTATTTGTACTCTTAGTGATTACAAAAATATGCGGGGAACTTCCTTGGTGTTTTAACAATTTGACTGTTTCCAAAATAGCATATTATGGATGCTTGTGCAAGTCAACCACTTGTATGAGTTTGCGACTGAAAGTTACATGCTTTTCTGGTTAGTCAGTCTTAGAGGGAAAGGGTTCCCTGTCTTACCATTGCAATGTCGCCTGTGCTCTTCTTCTTCCCAACATGTTTCTTCAGATACGTTCTCCTGGGTTTCAGTGGGTTGCTTTCAGGACTCTGTGCTTGTGATTGTACCCTTGGATAACACTTCAAAGTATGCTTCCCACACATAAAATTAGATCTGTTGGCTTCCTAACTAAACATACATCGTGCAAAATGTTTTTTGAGAGAATGGCAGGGCTTCCAGAATCACAAGAGAACTCTGCATTGCCTTGTGAGATTAATCTAAAGAGCTTGGCCACCAGAAAAACTTGTTTTTAATGAACTGCCAGCGAGATTATTGAGATGTTCTTTTGCTCTCATACAGATGGAAGCAATTTGACGTCTGTATGTCAGTTCTTATAAACATTTTTGTTCCAAAACAGGTTTTACATATTTTTGAAAGAGGTTAGAGTCTGAGAGAGATTATTTATGAGAAATTTAACTTTGGGTTATTCCTTCTGGGGAAGAGGAGGGCAGTGGATGTCCTCAAAGCCAAGCCAAAGGTTACTTTGTTGTATTGAGCTCTGAAGAGAGACCCAACTTACTTTCCAGAAACGTTATAATGGCTGTATTTCGTTCTATCACAATCCAGCCAGTGTCGTAATTCAATGGCAGCATTGTATTATTTGATAAGAATCTTTTGTGAGGCTTGTTTCCCTTTTGAGAATCAGCTTCCCACTTCCCAGACTGTACCCTCCCGCAAAAAAGTGCTAACTGTCTGCCATGTTCAGTTACTTAAACTGAACGTGGCAGGCTGTTGTGGTTCACCGGCAGCAGGTGTGGACAGCTGAGAGCGAGGACTGAGGGGATGAGGGGCCCGCATGTGATGCAGGGCTGGGGCCAGGACTATCAGTGCTGCCTTCGGAGCTTGTGGAGTCTGGCAGCAGTGATGCAGAGGAGCCTGTGCCTAGTGCGTGTGTGCGCAGGGCTGCTCGAAGGAAAGAGCAACTGCAGCAGCACGGGCGACTCGGGAGTAAGGCTGCAAGGTGATGGCCCCTCCCATAAGGGATAAAAGCCAGCCCTCGGGGGTTGTGTTCTTTGCAGGAAGCAAAGAAGTTCTTTCAACTCCAAGTTCCTGTGGAAGTCCTGTCTATTCTGGTTTGTTTTTGGAGACTTTTGGTTTTGGATATTTCCCTGCAATTAATCTTGTGTTCTTGGCAGCCTTTCACAACCTCGAAAGGGCTTGCTCTTATCTGGGACAATTAATTTTAATGACTCTTCGCTGTGAATGAACAGAATTCACAGAGTCTCACTAAAAAGGTTTGCTTTTATATGTATTTTGTGTTTATTTTATTTGAATAAGGCTTGGGTCAGAACACAGACAGTTAACACTTTTTTGAGGGAGGGTATCCTGTTGCCTTCCTTAAGGGAGGTCTGTTGGGCCCCGTCATGGAGAAACCCACCCCATGATCTGGCCACTTTCTCCCAATCTTCAGTCTTCCCTTTTTATGGATGATTGTCAAGAAGGCAACAGGGCATCAGCCACATAGGATGCTAGAACAGGGGTATTGTGTAGATTCCTATCAGTCCAGATTCAGGCATGGTCAGGGCATTAAAAGGACAGGATTGCTCTAAGCAGTTTTTGCCAGGACCTCAATTTTGAGTTGTGTGCAACACCTGGTCCTATTACGCTTCTGAGCAGTATTCATAACTATCAACTGTCGTAGCCTTGTGGGTCACTTGCAACAGCTGGAGGCTGGAAGCCCTGAGTTATGGTGGTTCCATGCCTACCTGAGCAAGCGGTTTCAGTCAGTAGTCACAGGAAGGATATGCTATAATCTTTGATTTCTCGGGGGGGGGGTATGGGAGGGGTTCCATAGGACTCAGTACTTCCTCATACAATTGAACATCTGCATGAAACCTGTTGGGAGGGGTCGCCTTCTGGCACAGCATTTAGAATGCAGTATCGCAGACAAACTCTGCCCACGGCCCGGGGTTCAATCCTGAAAGGGCTCAAGGTTGACTCAGCAGCCTTCCATCTTTCTGAGATCAGTAAAATGGGGACACCCAGATTGTTGAGGGCAATATGCAAATAATACCAAGACTGTAAACCACCCAGAGAATGCTGTGAAGCGCTAGGGGTCGGCATATAAGTCTAACTGCTGTTGCTATATGGGGTAACGTTAGTACGCTGATGCTGTCCAGCTATACATTGCCAGTCCAGGTCAAACTGGACCTGCTGTAGAAATCCCCAACTGGAGACTGTCAGGGTCTGAATGAAATTGCTGTGTATCAACAAACATCTCAGCAAACAGATAACATCATTCCCTGGAGTTACTCTTAGATAGGGGAAGAAAAATGGTTCATGACTTTGGGTTCCTCTGGATTTGCGGCTCCCTTTCAAGCAACAAGTGGGAGCTGCAGACTAGCTGAATGAAACTCTTTTTCACAAGTGTTCTGCCACCATCACCCTGTTACTACCATGCACAAGAATTTAGGAATACAGGGCCCTTGAACACAAACTTAGGACGATGGGTCCTTCTGCCAGGAATATTCACCTTTGGTTCTTCTCCCAGCTGTCATGGTTCAGCAGTGAATTTTAGTGAAGGAGTTGACATTAAACAATTGGAAACCTGAAACCCATAATTCTTTTATGGGTACCATACATACATTGATTTGATTTGTTATAATATAAACTTGAAAATGAAATAAAAGCTTCTGCTGTGCTTGATACATTTCATGTATCAAGTGTGCTGACATTTTAAAACACTCCACTGAACCAGAAATACTTTGCTGGGAGTTCTCAATTTTAAACGGCAAAAAGATGGAATTACTGAAAAAAAACTCCAAAGTGCTAATATGGTTGAATTTTTTAAATTTAAGTTTCTGTAATGGGCAGTGGAGGAGAGAGAAAAAAACACTCAGGCTGGAAACAAGGAATACAAGTGGAATTCAGAGGCTTCTGTGAAAATCTGCTGGTTCCCAGGGAAATTGCAAAGTCTGTACATAAACAACTTTAGTTGGAGCCATCTGGAAAGTTAATAGAAAGAAAAATATTGCCCTCATTCTCTTGATTAAGTGACACAAGATAAAGATTTTGCAGAATCTGTTGCTTATGTATCATCTGTGATAGAAGCACATTTCTAGTTAAAATATATCTTTGATCTATCCTACTTACGTTTTCCTTAATATGTGTACAAAAATGCTCAATGACATTTTCTTCTTTTACAGAGCTGAGAAAACGGAAGTCCTCAGTGATGACCTGCTACAGGTAATTGATTAATGGTTGTGTTTAAATTCTTGTAATAAGGCTGCCTTTGGGGATTTTGATTGCTGCTTTTCGAAATGTTGAGTGGGAAAAGCAAGTATGTCATTTCAAGACCGAAGAGGCTTTTTTCAAATTGCCCACCGGTGGAAACAAGGTTCAAAAATGTTAGTCTAAAGCTGGTGAGAAAGTGAGAAATATCTTTTTTGAATCTCATCAACTTATTGTAGAGTGAAATATTTTGGTGCTATTGGAGCATGAAGGTATGTCTGTCTCTACCCATTTGGAAAAAATGCATTTGCAGATGTATGTTGCAGTGAGCAACTTGAAATTTTGTTCTGCGGTGTATGTTTTTTGCCTTTCCAAAATGTACTTGTGTGTTCCCCAGAGGAAGGTTGTATCATAAATATTGTTCTTCTTTTCTTTTTATCCTCTCATTTACCACTTCTCATTTTCCACTTAACCTTGACCAGGATTTAAGATGTACACATCTGTAGACTCATTACAATGCCAATACAATACAGTTCTAAGTAATACACCCATAGGAAGCAGAACTCTGAGGCAGATAGATTCCTGAAAGAACAATTTATTAGATACATCATATTGGCACAACTGGTGAAACTTTGAAAGTTCCCGCGGTTTTCACCAGATTAAGAAGTGAAAGTTTCCCCTTCTCCCAAGTCATCAGTCACATTGTCCAAACAGAGGTGCTGGCCGGTTGCTTAGTTACACCACTCCTCCTCTCCCCAGCAGCCTGTTGGAATGTCCTTGGTTGCCAGAGGAAAACCTTTTGTTTTGACTACACCCCCACCACCCGCCTTGTCCTTTCCTTCTTCCTTGTGGCAACCCTGAAACCTCAAAGATGGCCTCAGCCAGGTTCGCTTCAGGATTGACAATTCCTTTTTCTGGATAAGTAGCAAAATGTGATATATAAAAAATGAACAAGTAAGTAATAGTGAACCAAAGAAATTACAGGTGGACCTTGTTTAACAGTTACTTGCTGAATGCGCACTGAATGAGTGGTAGTTATGACTTGTCCTTATTTACAGCTGTCGCAGCTTCTTTGTAGTCATAACATCCTGCAACCTTCTTTGCCTGCTTCCAACAATCCAACAAAATCCAAGGGGAAAGCCAACAGGAAGTCACAAATAGTTCTTTCTTCTACTTTTCGTTTTCAGCTCACACTCCTCTGGCACTCATTTATTCTTTATCTCTTCACTGTTTTTTCCTGACATGCCCAACTCTGACTTTCATGTCGTAACTAGGTAGAATCACATCTTTATAGGCAGCTATTTTTGTTCATTTGAACAACACTTATTTCACAGAAAAGAGCAAACTACCTTTCTGCCAGCACCTGCACATCTTCAGAATTCTTCATTTATTTTCTCACCATAATAAAACTTCTGCCAACATGCAGAACAATTGCCTAATTAACAACCTGTGTACACCTAAAATCCACGCACGCAGACCAGATCCTAAATTTCCCAAGCAACCACCCAACTGCACACAAAGACGAGCTACATCCAGACCCTTTTCAAAAGTGGCAGGACACAGTGCAGCACCAAGTCATTAAGAAAATCAGAAGAAAAACACCTTTTGATGTTTTCCTCCACAATGACTATCCCAAAAAGTTTCATAATCCAATCCTTGTCATCCAAACCCCGACAAAATACACAGCCGAGCACAACACAAAATACAAGTCCTGCCACACATCAAAGGAACATCCGAAATGGCTGCCAGAATATTGCAGCTTGCAAACCTACATTTACACTCAAGAAAGGGCTATCTCAAGTCAAAGACAAAACAGTACAGGAGGAAGACAACAGCAACACAGTATACAAAATCAATTGCAATAACTGTAACCAGTTCTATGTGGGACAAACAGGAAGGCAATTGAAAACAAGGGTTCATGAACATCAACTAGCAGTTAAACGCCACAACCAAAAATCCCTGATCTCAAAACACATTGATAATAAACCCCACCAGTTTGATTCGGAAGGAACAAAAATCATCAGCCATGCCAACACCTGCCACACAGGTGGATTTATGGAAGCCTGGCATTCTACCAAAGTTGAACACAACCGAAGTATATTTATCCAGTATATAAGTATGTATTCATACGCCGGATCTAGATCAAGACCATTCAAACATCCAGTCAGCAAGAGAATCGATCAGTTGTTCAGAATTTAAATATAGCTCCAAACGAACAATCCATCACACGACCAACCGGCCACACTGGCACACAAGACATTTATTTATAAGCTAGGAATAGGACAAGAAAATCCTGCTGATGCTGTTACCTAGTCTGGTAATGAAACGTCCGGAAGCTAAATTAAAACAAGCTTGGAGAGCAAACTACTGCCAAAATCTAAAACCTGAGCTTACAAGTATTTTCTATTATTTCAAAATCACCCAATTGCTCTAGTTTATCACCATTACTTGTTGAGTTGCCATTGTTCATTTTTCCTGTCGAACTCAACTGTGTTGGTTTTTCATATATTAATGCTGATCCATACTCCTTATTCTACGTAATATTCCCTGCAAATCATTTAGATCCTCAACCCATAGCATAGAATCAGCTGCATGCATACAAGAGTACACACCTATTTGCATCCCCGACCAGTCTGTTTCTTGTGTCATCATAAGCATGTATTAAACAAGTATTTATGTAGAATTTATTATAAATCTGTAAATAAACAACCAAGAGAACATCAGAGATCCTTGCCTTATTCCTTGCTCAATGCTGAACTATTTTTGAAACATTCCACCGATTCCCACACAGATTTTCTTCCCATCACATTCCATTCTTGCTCCATTCAGCAAAGAACTTTCAACTATATTTTACATATTTCAAACGCATTCACTTTATTATATGCTGTCTCTAAGTCAGAAAAGGTCCAGTAAACTTTCTTTCGCATACTAGCATTTTCCTCAGCAATTCACTGAAGAGCAAAAATCCACAACATTCTTTCCAAATGTTGCCCATTGCATAAGGGCACAGCGTTTCCTGTTTCAATCACCTCTCATTACCTTATGATTAGATACATCAGTCTGAGATATTATTCCATATCTAACCTCGCAGTCGTGCAGATTTGAATAGAATATAAATGTGAGCTGAGATTCAGGAAAAGCAGAAACCTTTATCGAGTCCAAACTTCCATGCGTTCCCTTTCATGCACGCCAAAATCTCCAAGATGCATCCAAGGTTCTGCTGAGAACTAGTTGAACTTTGGAAAGGAAGAGTCGATGGGCAGAGCTTCTTTACAGTCCCGCCAGTTGTGGTTGCACATAGTGGGTGACTTTCTCCCACACCTCAGATATTGCTGCAGATTCCGGATATTGTCTTTACTGGCACTCAGATTTTTCACTCTTTCTTCTAAAAGACAATTGAGGTAGCAACTCCTTCTGGAAAACCTGTCATGTACCTGTCTGCCCACAACCAGAAATGTGAATAACCATGCATTTATATTTTTCATATTGTCCGAATAAAATCAGCACTAAGAAGCTGTTCCAGTAGCAGTACCAAATAAATATATGAGAGGCCGAGACATATATTTGGTAGGATTTTAATTGGGGATTAAAGCATTAATCACTTCTGTTATATTTCTTAAGTATTTCCATGCAGTGGAAAGAGAAGGCAAACTTATTTTAAGACTCCAGGATCATCAAGTTCCACACTGACAATTCTCTTCTATTTATTCATTGCATTTATTTACTTACTAGATTCCACATTACAAATTTGGGGATGTTCACTTTATAAGCATGAAGTGAAAGCGTTAAGCTCTTTTCTTTGAATAATGTTACATTTCAGCTTTCCTTTGTGTATTTAAGTTAGGTTATGGTCTACCCAAATCAGAGGAGCAGGAGAAAGATAACAACAGTTTTGTCAATGTCCCTGTTTAAATATCTGCGTTTTTTCTCAAGTCTTCCCTGCATTCTCCTATTTTGTTGCCTTGGTAATCCCAAGAAATATTTGGAGGCGTGGAGATGGAGGGAAGCCAGGAATTTTTCTCTCCAACTGTTGGCAAATGTGTTTTGCAGGCATGGCTTTGTTGGTTCTGTGACGCCCAGGCGGAATTGCTTATTCATCCACTTGCTGGGCAGAAACTTCCAAGTTTTGTCTTAGGCCCAACTTCACCCGCTGTGCTTTTTGCCAAATGTTTCTGTTCTTTGGCATATTCTCCCAAGTGTGTTCATCATTTCCAAAGTCCTTTCCAACAGAAAGAAGTATGTCATATGTTTCCGTAAATACAGTTAAATGGCTTATTGCTCTCAAACATAATCTCTGCAAACAACTCTGACTAAGAGGCCTTGGGAGCTGCAAGGGACCCCTTCCCCCAGGCCGGTTGGGCTCCCCTTCTTGTTCTTTGACGGTTCCTGAGTGCACCTACTGCTCGTGGATGGAATTGTGCCTCTTTCGGTGACCAGTTCATAATACGGAAGGAATCATTATCGTTTTCCTAGCATTATATGCTGACTCGGTAAACCGCTTAGAGAGGGCTGTAAAGCACTATAAAGCGGTATATAAGTCTAAGTGCTATTGCTGTTATCATTCCCGCAGGTATGGGATGTGCTTTTTGGTTTGACAATTTGCTGGTTTGTGACTGCGATAAGAATTTATTGTCTTGGACTGATAAACACCATCTTGCACTATCAAACGAGCACCAGGATCCAATAAAATAAAAGCATTTGTTCAGCAATAATTTTAAAGTTTAATTGGAAGCCAAAGTATCAGAATTAAGTAGTTCGGTAGAGTTTTTTTTTTAACTTGTGGAGTTCCTGGTGCTCTCTAAGCTGGGTCGCTGGCTTGCAGACATTTTATTACCCAACTTGATATCATCCATGCTAATCAGTGTGAAGAACATTGTTGTGCCCTGTGAAGAGGGACAGCTGTGCCGAAGAATGAGGGGTGTTCACTTTAACTTCCTTCTCCAGTGGTGTCCCCTGGTGTTCAGCTGGGCAGGAGGCTTGGATCTCACTCCACCTTTCTTGGGGGGTGGGGGGGGGGATGACTGTGATCCATTTGCTCCCCCGTTGCAGCATCTGGCTCTGCTAGTGGGGGGGACCCAAAGCTCCAGTTTGGGAGGAGTTTTGCAACAACGAGGCCCAGCCCCCACCTCACGACCCACAGCCAGTTTCCTCTTCTGCCTGAGCTGCTTTGCTTCCCTGGGCCACAGCTGCATTATCCAGAAGAGTGATTTCCCTGCGGGTGCAGGTGCCCTGGAAGCTTCTCGGAAAGGACCGGCTGGCAGGTGGCAGGGCTGAGTCTCCCCATCTCAGCATCCTCAAGCAAGGGCATCATTGAGCTCAGGGGCAGGTGACTTGTAGCAGCGGCCTGAATTCCTGAGAAGTTGCCAGGTTTAGAGAGCCCTGTTCTGAGGCAATGTTTTTAAAAAGGCATCGCTTTAAAGTCTTAAGGGGATGCCTATATTTTCAGCTGAACCATAGTTTTTCAGGTTTGTTCGAATGAAAATGTTCCGAAAGGCTTCCATTTCACCTTCCTCACTCATAAAAACGTAGCAGGAAAATTAAATGCAATTTATACGTGGAGATTCCCAGCCGAACTTGGTGAATGTGCTTAGCTTCTCAGACTTTGGGGCAAAAGTTCCTTTAAGAGAATGTGTGTTGCTTATCAGTTGTGTCTTGCCAACAACCTCTCTTTTACAGCACGGGTTCTTCTACACAAAGATTTTATTGTAGGATTTCTCATTCATGTGGTTTTTGGTAGACTCCCATGATAAAGGCCAGATTCATGCATCATGGGAAGCCATAATAATATCATTGGCTGGCATGGATTGTAACGTAACATGATGCAGGAATCCTGCCACGGCTAACTGTGAAGTGTGAAAACAGTTCAGTAAGTCACTAAATTAATACAACATGTGAAGCCAGCCCCCTTTTTAGGTAGAATCCTTTCCTCTATTACAGCTTCCATTCCCACCCCACCCCCTCAAGGAAAACTGGGCTGCCAGGAGCCATTCATCTGGAAGCGATCAGTTTCTTAATTAAGAATTTCACCCCTCACCTGCCAGTTCTCAAAGTGCAGGTTCCCATGTATATGTCTGTGTTATTTCCCTTTTTTATCTGTGAGTTTACGATATTGATACTGTTCTCAACAGTATCACAGCTGCCAGTTCTTTAGCTGTTGTTGGCCTTCAAATCCATCCAATTCTTCCCAAAAACCCCTAGGTGTCACGTATCAACGTGCTATATATGTGGATCCAAGCAGTATGAGATTTTGTAATTGAGATTTTATGATTTTGTAAATGTACAGTTGTTCTAAGTGCTGTCTAAGATATGGCAGCCAGAGTGCTGATAACCACCGGGACCATCATGGTTGGATTATGCCATAATTTTTCAGTTTTGAATACGTTGTGATCTTCCGTTCTTGTGTTCTGCTATCCTCTGACGTTGCCACATCAATTATCCACACTTTCTTCTTTTCAATCATACTTAAATCTAGTTGTGTTACGTAAGTCATTCATAGGTTTTATTGCTATTCACCTTCTCCTCTAACTTCGGTCAAAATTGACCTTGTGATGTTCTCCCTTCAGATGTATTGAGATTGCACCCAAGAGCCAGAGCACTTTTGCTTCTCCATTGTCCAGCCATGTTTTTGTTATTTCCATATTCATATTTTGTTTCTGGTACATTCAATAAGTTCCAATATTTAACATGCATCGTCAGTGTTTGTTCTTGGCTCTTTTACATAAATGGGCAAGGCGTGCATTTCATTCTTTGACTGTTTGACATGAGGTAAACCTATGCCTCAATTCTGCAGGGCAGGTATTAATCTATCGATATCACTTCAGGGACGTAATGCATCGTGAATAGTCTTTAGCTTTCTCGGTTTTTAGCCCAAACTGTCCAGCTCAGCTTGTGCCCAGTTAATAATTCCAGCAATGTATTGTATTACAGGTATGGCTCCGGTATTATTAACTTTAATGGTGCTTCTACCATTCCATTTTATCTTTAGCACTTTTCCCACTCTTTGAATGTGATTAGATGGTTTACTAATCACATTTTTTACTTGTCTATACTTGATGTTATCCAGCTGTAAAATACCCCGATACTTGTAGGCTTCATTCTGATGGATTGAATATTCAGCATTTCAATTCATTAATGTTTGTGACTTTACTCTAATTTATTTCTATTGTAGCACATTTCCTAGACCAAATTCCATTCCTTCACCGGTGCTACAAATTCTTGCAGTATTATATATTATAATATGTACTGTTGTATTATTATAGTTTGACGCCCAGTCAGCCAATGTTTAGACTGGATTCGGGATTTTTATCTACCTATCGAGTCATTTCCAAGGCCCTGGAATAGGCAGATGTTGTCTGATGGTGTATTGTCCCGGGATATAAGCTGTTCCTCGTGAAGTTATAAGCTGCCTTTTGCAATTGACTGATGGTTTCTTTTGTCAGTGCCGACCATATTCAAGTGATGCTCCAAATGTTTTGGGACTGCACCCAAGACCAGAACACTTGAGCTTCTCCTTTTTCTTTTGCTTTGTCTATTTGTTGGTTCCACTAGTTCTTGCTGGCAAGCAAATGGTACTTCTTGCAGATCTCCCCATGCCCCAAAGTTGTCATGCTCTTGTTTGTAGTCATTCTGTGAAAACTTTGGGCAGCTAACTAAGGAGACCACCGGTTCTTTGAAGAAGCAGTGTTTGCTGTCTATTGCTCTCTTCTCGGTTCTGGTTTTGTATATAGTTGTTGATAAGGTTTGGTCTTGGGCAGCTGGAATTAGTCCCTTTGTCTCTCTCTTCAACTTTCCTGCTCTTTCCTGCCCATTGCCAGTTCTTAGAGCCTTTGCCTGCTTTTTTTATGCCCTGGCCGTGTAATACTTTGCCTTGCGTTGTCTCTTTCCTTCTGTCCTTCATTTGCTCTTTCTTCCGGGCCACTTTGGCCTCTCCGGTACTCTCAGTAAGCCTTCGTGGCATAGTTGCTTCACTGCATCTTCTTCATTGTCCTTCAGAGACTCCTCTCCTCTTCCTCCTCCTCCTCCATCAACATCACCATCATTATTATACTTTTATTCATTAAACATGAAACTCAGTCAACTGAACATTGAAAAATGTATCACAAATATTATTGACTGGCACTGATGGTTGATATGGGTTGCTGCAGCACCCTAGGTATTGTAGTATCTTCTTAAAATGGACGATGTTCCAATTAGCACATTTTTTTTGCAGTTCTCCTGGTGTTACTGCAGGAAGCTGCAATTTCTTGATGTGTTTTGTAACATTCTTGGACATGGTACCAAGTGTCCCAATGACTATGGGTATCACTGTTACATGTTTCATCCATAACCGTGTAGTTTTGATGGCCAGGTTGCGATATTTCGTGATTTTTTTCCAGTTCTTTTTCTTGAACTCCGGCGTCTCCTGGTACAGCGATATCAATAAATTATACGCTTCAGCCCTCGACAACTGTAATATCTAGCGTATTGTGTTCCAAATGGCGATTCATCTGTATTTGAAAGTCCCACAAGAACTTCACCGTCCCACTTTCGACAACTTTTTCCACTTTATGTTCCCATGACTTTTGGGATATAGGTAGGGCGTATTTTTTACATAATGACCAGTTGATTAATTTAGCAACTCGGTCGTGTCTAGCTTTGTAGTCAGTTTGCTGCACTCATATATTAAGTGTGAAACAGTTTTAACTTTGCCGTTGCAAAGTCGGCAGTTTGGATTGTCAGTGGATTTTTCTATCTTCGCTTTCATGGCATTATTATTACTATCATCATCGTCATCATCATCATCTATTCACAACAGTATGAAATCAAAGCTGCCAGGTCTCCAGCTGCTCCTGGTCTTCATATGCATCAAGCTCCCGCCAATAACCTAGGATGTTGTAACATGTCAACATAGTATATTATTATTATTATTATTATAGTGTACAGATAGACCTCGACAACACTTCCTTTAGTGACCATTCAAAGTTACATCAGCACTGAAAAAAGTGAGTTATGGCTGTTGCAGCCTCCCCATGGTCACATGATTAAAAGTCAGCCAATTGATAATTGACTCATATTTATGACGGTTGCAGTGTCCTTGCGGGTGGGGGTCATGTGACCATCTGACAAGCAGAGTCAATGGGCAACCCAGATGCACCTGATAGTTGTGTTACTGATTTAACAACCACAGTGATTCACTGAGCAACTCTGGCAAGAAAGGTCGTAAAATGAGGCGAAATTCATTTAACAACTGTCTTGCTTAGCAATGGAAATTTGAGCTCAATTGTGATCATAAGTCAACAACTGCTGGTATTGGCTTAGTATATTGTTATAGCCTCCCCTTCCAATATACTCTTTTCAGTGCATGGTGGACAGCATACTTAACACTCCTGCCCCTGTTTTTCTTCCAACAACAAC
Organism: Pseudonaja textilis; assembly: GCF_900518735.1. Next base: position 1,448,082 of record NW_020769332.1, on the reverse strand, counting down.
TCTTGAGACAGTGGGTGACCCAAAGCCACCCAGCCGGCTTTCATGCCAAAGGACTTACAATTGTTCGTTGAACGACATGCCTTGCTTTATCCTGTCCTGTTTGCTCTCCGGCTAGATCGAGCGGCGTCTTGACAACGTGAGGTCCGTTTGCCACAATTCCTATAAGCGGCTCGTGATGTGCTTGCAAGGACAGTATGGAACCGAGGCTGAAAAGAGACATGTGAGTAGCACCTGCCTGTAGTTTCCCCTTCTCCAGCCCCTCCCTGTTTCCTCTCTTCCCCCTGAATGGCAGAATCGTCCTTGGTGTTCTTTTTTTTATTTACTTCTTTTTGTATTGCTCTAACACGCAAGAAAGAAGAAGAAGAAGCCATCACAAAATACGAAGCCAAAATTAACGACTAGAGAAAGAAACTCCCGAGAAGAGCCTCTGCCATTTCCCAGTTGCTTTGGTTGGGCTCCCAGCTTCCTGCAGGGTGAGCCCTGTAGGCCCTCACCCAGCACAGCCTCTCCTCCACAGAGCGGCTCCCTTCTCACCAGATGGCAGTTCTGGCACCCCGTTTCTGATTCACAGAGCAGCTTGGAGGGCCCAACAGAAAGGCCTGCCTTCCTTTTCACGGCAACCCACGGCTTCCCCAGGAGAGACTATCAGAGCCTTTGGCAGCATAACTACCTTTATGAGATAACCCAGGAGCAACACACAGGATACAGGGACTTAGACATTAACAGCGGTTTAATATACCACAGATATATACAGATAATATACACGTGGTAGGCAAAACACCTTTACAAGCAAGCTTTCTTCTTCCTGACACACAGAGAACTTCTGCACTGAATACTGGCCACAAGGAAAGAGAATCATGCCCTCTAATGGCTGCCTTTTATATACACACCTCTTAAGGGGAACTTTACTCTCCAGCCTTAAAGGGAAAGACCCGTACTCTGCTGAATCAGTCTTGTTACATCAGCCAGACTTACATCAGCATCACAGCACTGTGCAGCTAATCACTGCTGGTCAGTTCTTAAATCCTAATACCTTAACAGAGACTGCATAGCGTGTACTTTTCATGCCCCACGTTGTCTGACCTCCCTGCCTTTCTCAGGCGGACGTTTCTCAGAGTCTCTGTCCAACCATCAGACCTGAGCTTTCCTTCCTGCGTTTGTCCCCTGATTTCTCCCTCAGATGGTGCACATGAGCTGGCAAGTGCCACGTTTCATCCTGACTGTTAGGAGGTTTGGAAGAGTTAACCTTGTTAGGCTCTGCCTTTCTTTTCCTTTGCAGAAGAAGCTTCCTCTCACGACTTTCGCTCAGAACATGCAGGAAGGAGCCCAGCAGCTCAGCGAGGAAACGCTACTGGGGTAAGAGCTGAACCTCCTTCCCGGATCTGCCCATCCTCCTCGGCCTCTTCGCAAATTGCGATCGTGCCTTCTCTGAGCGCCAGGCTCGCTTTTCCCCTTTCGGCGATGTAAGCTCTCCGCTGCTTTAAAAATTACAAATTGCTGAGGAATCCATCTTATCGTCATGGATTCTTTGAGGAAGAAGCTGTTTCCACGTGGGGTTTAGCGAAACGGCAAGTGGCTCTAAGCATTGCGTGTCCCGAGGACAACAAGGTGCCTCTCCTTTTAAATAAATAAATAAAAATCTGAAATGCCACCAGGCCTTCTTTCATATGGTCACCCCTTTACTTTAGAATGTCCTCTGAGGCCCTTTAGGTGCCCCGCCAGCAAAGACTCTGGATGAAAAAGGGGGGCGGGGGCTGCCTTACAAGTGGACCTTTCCTCAAGAAATTGGACTGGCGGTCCTTGACTCACATTGTGGGCCCGCTGTTAATAAAACCCGTTCTGTTTGTGTGAGAGTGAAGTTGTTGTAAAGTTGCTGGTTATTTTACATGGTTTTCCTCCTCCTCTTATTGGCAGTTGCTTTTATATTTATTGTTTTAATGTTTTCCATTGTAATTTGTGTCATGGAGGTTCAGCCCAGCCGGAAAAGCAGCTCAGCAGTCATAAGAGCACGACTGCATTCCCACTCACGCTAGTAATACTATTACTAAATTTGCAGATGATACAACAGTGGTGGGACTTATCTCCGGGGGGATGAGTCTGCCTACCAAGAGGAGTTGGACCAGTTGCTTTCGTGGTGTGGAGACAATAACTTGGCCCTCAACACCAATAAGACCAAAGAGAGCTTGTACTGGACTCTAGAAGGAACAGATCAGACCTCCCAGCCCTTGCTTATCAATGGAGACCGAGCGGAGCAAGAGGCCAGTTTTAAGTTTCTGGGTGTTACCCTAAAAGGGGACCTGACCTGGGGGGCTCACATTGCAGCCCTGGTCAAAAGGGCCCAGCAGAGACTATACTATCTGAGGCTTCTCAGGAAACAAAAACCGAATGAAAAACTGCTGGTGACCTTCTACCCCCGCACCATAGTGAGCATCTTAACTTACTGCACCTCTGTATGGTTTGCCAATTGCACCGGGGCAGATAGGAAAGCCCTCCAGAGGGTTAGCATCATTGCCCAGAGGATCCTAGGTTGCCCTCTCCCCTCTTTGGAAGAGCTTTAGAGCTCTCACTGCCTTAAGAAAGTTCAAAACATCCTCAAAGATCCATCTCATCCTGGGAATCCTTTTTTTTTTTAACTATTACCATCTGGCAGACGGTACAGAATAATAAAAACAAGGACAAATAGGCTGAAAAACAGCTTCTATCCCAGGGCAGGAGCTCTGTTGAATTCTGCTATATAGTGCAGTGTTGGTGCAGTGTCCCGGGGGTGGTTCAATATGTGGAGTGTGAAGGATGTGTGTTTGCATTTATTTTCATGGCCGTGATGTTTGATTTCATTGTGCGAGGTGCAATGACAATAAAGGAAACGAAACGAAAGTGAACAACCCTGAGGTCTTTCTCTTTGCTAAACAGCAGCCCAATTTTCTCTTGTCCCTATACAGGTAGTCCTCAACTTACAACCGCAATTGAGCCCAGAATTTCTTTTGCTAAGCAAGACAGTTGTTAAGTGAGTTTTGCCCCACTTTATAACCTTTCTTGCCACAGTTGTTAAGTGAATCTATCTCTGCAGCTGTTAAGTTAGTAACCCGGTTGTTAAATGAATCTGGCTCCCCCATTGACTCTGCTTGTCGGAAGGTCACAAAAGGGGATCACGTGACCCCGGGACACGGCAGTCGTTATAAATATGAGCCAGTTGCCAAGCATCTTAATTGGATCGTGTGGCCATGGGGATGCTACAACAGCGATAAGTGTAAAGAAATCATCATAAATCACTTTTTTCAGACTATAACTTCAGTCACCAAATGAACTGTTGTAAGTCGAGAACTACCTGTATTCTGCACACTTTTGAAACCCAGAGGGTCAGAAACGGCTGCATCTTTTGTACCCCTTGGGATGATTCCCGCCGGAGAGAGAAGCTTGGTTAGCACAGCGTCTGGATGGCTCCTTCAACCCTCTCTTGGAGTTGCCTTTTTCCACAGGCACCTCTGAGAAGGAAGGCTCTCCCTCCCATCCATTATTAACACCTTCCTGAGCTTCTTGAGAAGCGGCTGGAGAATTGTAACACGTTGATGTGCTTTATTTGGCCCCGGGGGAAATGGCTCCTTCCACTCCTTTGAGCAAACCAAATGAAGCCAACAATGGTTTTCTTCGCTTGTAGGAAAATGCTGGAGACTTGTGGAGAAGCGGAGAACAAACTTGCAATGGAACTCTCTCACTACGAGATGCAGGTTGAAAAAGATGTTTTGGAACCACTGAATCAACTCAGCGAGGTAAGTGGCTGCAGCTGTCACCATTGATCCTGACCCGCTTTCTTATCAGGAAGACATGAAAATGAAATGAAAGCAGCAACGTTCAGTGGGGTTTGGATAAATATTAATGGTTGTATAATTAGTGTCAAATGTTGGTTTCCTGTTGTCTCTGCTTGCAGATGGAAATCCCCAATATTCAGAAACAGAGGAAGCAGCTTGCTAAGCTAGTCCTAGACTGGGATTCTGCAAGAGCTCGGTAAAGTACAACCCTCCTGTTCCTTTTTGTGCTCAGGAAGTATCGGTCCCCTTCCTTGCAAGCACCTCTGCTCCAGAGTTGATCCGAGGGGTCCTTGATGCTCTCTGAGCTTGGCTGTTTTCTTGCAGATGTTTCATTACCCAAACTGGGTAACATCATCAGTGCACCTAATTTGGGTAATGAAACATCTGCAAGAAAGCAGCCAAGCCCAGAGAAACCAAGGACCCCTCATTTCAACCGTGAGCTACAGATATTCTCCTTTATCAGTACTATAGTTGACCTCCAGCCTTCCAGAGTTTGTCATCCACTCAGTACCTTGGAAGGGGAGAAAGTCTGCCATCTCCCCTCACTTAGCTCAGCTGCCCCGGAGATTATCAGCTCCCACCCAAAGTTGAAGTATCTATCGGCATGCTTGTGGAATGAGTAAAAGAAGGTGTGCCAGTGGGATGGATTTTACACAAATATAACCAATGTTGTTCACTAGGACAGCATCAACTCTCCCATAACGTAGTAATCTGGCACAGAAGACAGAATTGAATTGAATTCTTTAGCGTCGTTGTACATACATACACAGTATACATACAATGAAATTCACATAACACCAAGACACCCGACTCAATATGCGCACACACATGGCAATCCCCAAACACCTCAGTAGGTAGCTTTCTGCTCAGGTAGCCAAGTGGAGAAGAACCTATGGGCTCCCAACTGAATTCCAGTCCCCACAAGCCCTCACCCATCAGCCATACCATCTCGGTGCCAGAGTGCGATAGAACGGATCCTCTACTTTCAGTAATGTTGTCATGCTTCGAATAGAAGCCCATGTACGTCAACAGTAGTGTGGCTTTCTAGGTCCCATATCTATCTGGCATGCAATTGGCATGGCATGTTTACTTAGTTGGAGTTACACACCAGACATCTTCCCCATAAGTTCTGTCTTGAGGATATATTCAGCTCATGGACACTATTTCTTCATTTCCTGCTTGCCTCTTCATAATTAGTTTCATCTGAATATCCTGTTCTGCAAAAGATACTGCTCTGCACGGAGAACAAAGATTCACTATAGAAGAACAGGATTTGGGCATGGTGGTTAGGAAGACCATTGATCCTTCATAAGTGTTTCCCCCCCCCTGGAATTTTTTCAGGATGCTTGCTTTCTTTTATACAGGTGGAACCAGGCCCACAAGACCTCAGCTACTAACTTCCAAGGGCTCCCATCTAAGATAGATTCCCTCAAGGAGGAGATGGATGAAGCTGGAAATAAAGTAGAGCAATGCAAGGTGTGTTAAGTGAATTCTTGCTCCAATCTCTGATGGAGAGTTGATGGGTGCTTGGAGAAGTTTTACATTTCCCTGCCTAATAAAATGGTGATTCTTAATCATCCAGGTCATGGTTGTCCCAAAGGTGCTTTTTCCAAAAAGCAACTGGACTATCTTGAGAGGTTTTTTTTCCCTTGAAAACATTTCAAAGCAACTGAAACTTAGAAATGAAGAAGCTTCTTGGAAACATTGTCAAAGGGAGAAAAAAAAAACACCAAGAAAGTCCAGTTACCTTTGGGACTCCCTAGTAAAAACACCCAGGACAGAAGGTCATGCCCTTGGTTTTCAGGAGAAATGTCACCAACAGGATTTTTCATCTGGAGCTAATTTACTGAGGTCCTTTATGCCTTTCACAGCAGCCTAACAGGTGAATTTCATTCAGGTCAGAGGAAGAGGCTCCTTGCCTTACTAACACCAGCTCTGGTTTCCTAGGAAACTCATGTCAAAGTGAAGATGACTGTTCTTGGTCTCCTGAACACAGTCTCTAGAATGGTGTTCCTTAATCTTAGCCATTTTAAGACTTGGGATTCCTAAAAGTCCACACACATCTTAAAGAATTAATAAACTATTTATTCTAAGAATAATGAATCTTAAAGCATTCTGAGAGCTGAAGTCCAAGCATCTTAAAGTTGCTGAGAAACCCTGTTTTAGAACTAGTATGAAGTGCATATCAAGGTTGGAAGACAAAGATTATGAATATTTATTTGTATTATTATCGTTAGCATCATGTGAAAAAGTATATTGACCCTCTACACTCTACACAACATAAGTAAGGTTGTTAAAGGAAAACTACAAATAAAACATGTACATATGCATGTATGTAAAGAACTAGTTGGAAGCTGCTTTTCAATCAAGCTGAGTTATACCGCCCAGAGCCCCCACCCCACCCCTTGAAGGGAGATGGGCTGTCCAGAAAGAATGAAATATAAATAAACAAAAACACCCCCATTAGTCCTTCTGCCTACTTAGGTTTGCTGTCCAAAGTTTATTTGAATTGCTGGAATTGAATGCTCCATTCCCCTCTTAACTTCCTTCAGAGTTGCTTTTTTATATAGTTCTCCCAGAATTGGACTCGCCCTCAGTTAAGAGTGACTTTGGTCATCCGCTCAGTTTTTACATGTCTCTCCCCAAAAGAGACAAGTCAGGCGACGGATGGATCTGTGAAGGCAACTGAATGGCTCCAAGTCTGCCAAATGTGAATTGCTTGGCAAATGTCCCCTCTTGATACCAACGATTCCTTTTGGAATCTAAGCAGCTGCAAACATTGCTTTGATAATTGGAATCCAGGGAGGGGTAAGAATCTTACAGTGACAACCAAGCTGTCCATGGATTATAAAAGAGCCAAACAGCCTTGAAATTGGAAACTACACCCACAGCAGTGATCAAGAGTAGCCAATCTACTCTATCGAACAAAGCCAGAGTTCTTGAGTTTGATGCAACACATTACCATTAAAGTCCCCAATGTATTTCTCCATGAAACGGAGGGTAGACAAGCCATTTGTCCAGATGAAGAAAAAATACAGTGGCTAGCAACAAAGATACAAATATGAACCATTTTGAATTTTCAATATTTCTGCATAAATAATGACCTAGAACATGGTCTGTCGTCCACACAAGTCCTAAAACTAGGTAAAGAGAACCCAGATAAATGAGTTAAAAATGTTCACCTGTTCATTCATTTCTTGAGGAAAATGATTCAAAAGTATGTATTTGTGTTTGGCAAAAGTATGCGAACCTCTCTAGGATTACCAGTTTATTTGAAGAGGAAGTTGGAGTCAGGACTTTCAGTCAATAGGATAATAATGAGGTGTGAATGTGAGAGTTCTGGATATTCACTATCGAAGTCTGATCTTTACAACATGACTGTGTGGAAGTGTGTCATGGTGTAATGGAATGTGAGAATGACCTTGAGGGATGAGGGGAAGAGTTGCTGCCCAGAGAATGATCAGACAAGAAAGGGAGGGGCAAGTGGCTTAACAGTCAGAGAAAGGGAAAGAGAAAGGATTGGGCTATGAAAAGAGATGGTAGGAGAGTTGTACTTTCAGATTGGCAAGATTCTGTTAATTATAGCTTTACAGTAAAGTAGAATTAGCCCATCTGGTTGTGTTTCCTGCCTGGCTTACCTGGAAAGGGCTGACACATGGCTTGAACAAAGGAGGTTTCTGAGGACCTTTTGAAAAACAGTTGTTGATGCTCACCAGGCTGGAAAAAAGTTACAAAATTATTTCCAACGAATTTGAACTCCACCAATCCATTGTTGGGCAGATTATGTATAAATAGAGGCAATTCGATACCTTCCCCAGGAATGGTCAACCAACCAAGATCACACCAAGAGCAAGATGGTAATACTCCAGAAGATCTCAAACCCAGGGTGACTTTATAAGGAACCAAAGGCCTCTCTTGAACTGGTGACTGTCAGTGTTTATGACACCACCATCAGGAGGATGCTAAACAACGGGGTGGGTGGGTGGGGTGGGGGTGTCAAGGTTGCAAAGAGGAAGCCGTGCCCCTCCCAAAGGATATTGCTGCTCATCTACAGTTTGCAGAAGGCCGTGTGGATGACCTAGAAGGCTATTGGAAGACTGCTCTGTAGAGGGTTGAGACCCAAAATACACATTTAGTTGTTGAATGGCAAATCTCCACATTCCAAGATAAGAGCCTTATCTCAACTGTAAAATGCGATAGTGGCAGCATTGTGGTTTGGTTCTGCTTTCTGCGTCTGGACCAGGACGACTTTCATCATTGACCAAATTATAAGTCTGAATTGTATCACCAAACGCTAGAGGAAAACGTCAGAGAACTGTAATTTGAAGCTCAAGAGAAAGTGGACCATGCAACATGACAATGATCCAAAATACCCAATTGGGTATGATCAGAGAATTGTTAAAGCAGAAGAAAGCCAATGTTTTGGAATGGCCAAGGCAAGGTATCGACCATAATCTTATAGAAACAGGCAGTTTGTGCAAGGAAGCCCACCAACATTCCTGTTTTATATTACAGAAATATTGAAAGAAAATTCACCAGCATTTAAGCATCACTGCATGCTTACTTTTATCTGATTTTTAATAAAGTATAGTGTGTAGCTTTGTTTATACTTCTTGCACAAATTATTTGGATCAAGTAAAAATGGTAGAAAGTTTTAAGCCAATACCGAATCAGTTTTACAGTATTTATTGTATTGGAGGTAATGGACTTTGATTGTATATATTTAAAATAGGCACATGAGGCAATAATGCAAGATACGGAATTTGTTTTTTTTCTGAAAGGGAAGTTTAGGTAAGGTCATTGATTCCTGGACCTTATGCTCATCCTTACGCACGATGTGGTCATTTTCACGAATAATACAAAGGATCCAATAGGTTGTGGGGTTTGACTCCCTTTTCATGTCCTAACTTCATTATCCTGGAGACCCGATTTGCCTGTTTAAATTTACTCAGCCAGATTTCCATGCCTATCCCAGAGGCTGCTGGGTGAGGCAAGCGGTAAGACGTGCCAAATTTTAATTTCCAAACTTTTGGGGTGACATGCCTTGGGGATTGTAAAGATATTTTTGTTACTTTAATATAATTTAGCTTGGTAAGTAACTACATAAATATCATAACTTTTTAACCTTTTGTTTGTTTCATCTGAGGCGGTGTCTTGTGTTGCTAACTTGCCTCTTCTTTTTGGTACACCCCTTCCCCAAATCTCCAGGACCAACTTGCCGCAGATATGTATAACTTCATTTCCAAAGAAGGCGACTATGCAAGACACTTTGTCTCGGTGAGTAACTGCTCCCCAGGTAGCACACCTTGTTCTGCGACATACATTTTACCTGCTTAATCCTTCTGTCTGTGTGCTATTCTGTTCATTTGGTGCTAACTTTTGTTTTAAAATATGGGTTTTGTTCTCAGTTATTAGAAGCCCAAGCAGATTACCATAGAAAAGCATTAGCAGTCTTAGAAAAGGTGCTCCCCGAAATCCAGGCCCATCAAGGTAAAGTAACTCGATGCTCTGCCTCCTGCTTTGCCTGTGCCATCTCTGCACTCTTCCTCCTCCTCTCCCTCCCAGTTTACTTCGCCCCCTTTCCGCATGCTGTCCTTCTTGAATGAAAAACATGGGAGTGTTCTTAATGGTACTTAATCTTCCCAGATTATCCTTTCCCTTTTGCAGTTGCCTCCCTGAAACCCTCCCAGTTCCCTCTTAATCCACTAACCAATCCCTAGGAGCTCGGGTCTGAAGGTCCTCCAGAGCAGTACCATTCCTTGGACAGGTGAGGCATGACAGCTCACTCCTTGGCCAGTTGTGGAGTCACCGTGTCTCTCCCGGTACCCGGTGCTTTTCCTCAGTCACCTTATTTGGGAAAACGTGAAGTTCTTGGCGAAGTCTGCTCTGATCAGCATCTCTTCCCAGAGATGTTGGATCGTAGCCTCCTGCTTGCAAAACTTTTTGTGCAGAGCCCTGCCCTTAAAGATTGCGCATGACTGCACATGCAAAATAGCCTTCTCACACATGGCTGCTGGAAGGAGGCGCCATTGAAACCCCCCAAAGACCAAATTCCATGACAATTTAGCAGAACCTGCAGGGAAGAGGAGGAGGAGGGGCTGTTTGACTTTGAAAAGGCCTTTCAACAATGGAGGAATTCCACAAGTATCCCTGTAAACAGCTGGTTAGCTGAGCTGCATTGTCCTAAGAAGGCTGAATTGTTTTGCTATCTGCTTTGTTTGTTTGTTTGTTTAAATTTACATGCCACCCATCTCACTCCGAGAAGCAACTTGAAAAATATACTAACGGCAGCTTACAAGAAAAATGGCAACAAATATGAAATCACATAAAATTCAAGTAAAATACCTAGTATTTCGTTTCTCAAGGCAAATTAGTTATGGTTGTGGCTAATTAGCCCCGAAACGACATGAAATCTTTTAAATCTTAAAAAACAAAACACTCCTTTACAAGCCACTGATGAAAGCTGTAGGTTTCATAAATTCATTATGAGAAGCAGCTAAGGAGGGAAGGAAGTTAGTCTAGACAGTGGCAGATTCTGACCTCCAGGGATGGACTTCGCGGTCCTTTTGATCCTGCCAAGCAGCAACTCCCACCTTCTGACCTCATGGTTGGGGCTGCTGGCCTTTGTAGTTCAGCAACATTACAAGAGCACCAGATTTTGGGGCGTGCTGTGCCCCAATGCAGAAGGTTGTGATACAGGCCCAGCCTTGCAGAAAGCGCTACTTCAGGGTCGAGTTTCTCTCAAGTCATCCAATCGGTTCCATCCCAGCCTATTGGAGAGATTTCATTCGGTGCTGCATGGCGCCAGGCGGCCTCTGTGGCTCCTTCCAGCTCTGCTTTGGAGTGGGCCATCAAGTACTCACCGTTGTGTCTGCAATGGGGGTTGAAGACAAAAGAGCTTTGGGGAAGCATCCTCTGTTTCGGAGAGCTTTCAGACTTCTCCTTTCTAATTTCTTCCTGAATAACTAACAATCTGCTCAGGCGCCTCTGTCTTAACCTTTTGATTGAGAAGAG
>NW_020769332.1:1392822-1437252 GCF_900518735.1 Pseudonaja textilis | reverse complement strand
TTTTCCCGTGTAAGATTCAAACACCCGAACACACCTAGACCTACATACCTGTACCCGTGAAAATCTACGAAAACAAATATATATATATAATATATATATATGTGTGTAGGTCTAGGTGTGTTTGGGTCTTTTCCCATGTAAGATTAAGAGTATCCTGGCGACGTTTCGGCAAGGTCCCACTCGCCATCCTCAGGCTGGCACGAAGCACTGGCACGAAGCTGAAAGCACCAGCCTGAGGATGGAGAGTGAGACCTCACCGAAATGTCACCAAGATACTCTTAATCTTACACAGGAAAAGGCCCAGACACACCTGGACCTACATACCTGTACCCATTCAGCAGCTCCAGTCAAAAGTAGTTCAAACAGGTGGGCACATGCATGCACACTTGCAAACACACACACACACAGAGGCAGACACCCCTGACCCAGAGCCTCAGAACAAGACCTGGGCTTCAGAGCCTTGGGAGAGACCAGCAAAGTTGAGGTCATCCATAATTGGAGGTGGCTGGATTGCCAACAGTGGTATTACAATATTGCAATGGAAAAAGATGTTGAACCGCTTTCTAGGAGCCCTGGTGGCGCAGTGGTTAGAATGTAGGAAAACTCTGCCCACTGCCAGGAGTCCTCTGTCAGAAATGGTGTAGGATCTGCTTGGGCAGCGGGTTGGACTAGATGACCTACAAGGTCCCTCCCAACTCTGTTAATCTTTTGAAGAGTTTGATCCTGAGTGGCTCAAAGTTGACTCAGCCTTCCAAGGTCGGTAACATGAGGACCCATATGGGAGTCAAATGCTGACACTGTAAACCACTCAAAGATTGTTGCAAAGCACTACGGAGCCATATCTGAAGTCTAAGTCCTATTGCTGTTCCCGATTGGACAGAATTGTCACCAGCTCTTTTCCTGGGAGGAAATTCTGATCACCGAGAAACCACCTTTCCTTTTAAGAACAGCTCACCCCCGGCCACGTAATTCAACAAGGGGTGGATCTTCCTGGCTTAGCGACCTGCTCTCACTCCTGTGGCAACCCAAACTGCTTTTAGCATCCCTTGCCACAAAGACCTCAAAAACTGAGAACCCTGGCGAGAAGGTTCAATTACCTGCTTAAAATACCTGATAATTGGCAGCCTGCCTCAATCCTTGTTGCAACCAACATCCCTCTCGTTTTACTTCTTGGTCCCAAATCCCATGTTTTCTAGCAACTGGGTTACCTGGGTGTGTGAATGATGTTTCTGAAGAAGTGCAAAAATCTCTTTGGGTTCGATTTTGCTTCCTAAGCGTGGTGGTGGCGGCGGCATTCTGGGCCTCACCCAAGCAGTTCTGTTGGAAAAGCCCAGTCAACCCTTGGTGAGCTGGGAGCCCCGGCCAGTCCAGCCCCCTCGGCCTGTGTATGGGGCCTCCTAGGTTGATCACTCCCAAGGAGCAGGCTTGGCTTCTGGTTCTCCCCGGGCTCTGCAATCAAATGGTTCAGATCTTCTGGTAGGATACCTAATGATCCCTGGTACTGCAGATCGATCTCTCTCTCTCTCTCTCTCTCTCTCTCTCTCTCTCTCTCTCTCTCTCCCTCTCTCTCTCTCTCTCTCTCTCTCTCTCTCTCTCTCTCTCTCTCTCTCTCTCTCTCTCTCTCTCTCTCTTTCTCTCTCTCTCTCTCTCTCTCTCACCCCACCCCACCCCACCCCTCCACACACAATGGTGGTTTCCTAGCTGTCTGGCTGACTTTTAATTCTACTTCTCTAACTAGACAAGTGGACTGAAAAACCAGCTTTCGGGACTCCCCTGGAGGAGCACCTCAAGCGTAGCGGCCGAGAAATCGCCGTCCCCATTGAGGCCTGTGTGATGATGCTCTTGGAAACAGGCATGAAGGAAGAGGTGGGTGAGGGGCTCACTGGGGTGACTCTTCTCTTTTCATGGGTGGGGGGTGGGTTTAGCCGCTGGGCTGGAAGAACCCTGGGGGCTTCTCTTGAACGTACAAGACGGGCCAACTCTGGTGGTAGCAGTGCCCTGTTTGTTTCATCACACCTTATTATTATTTTACAAATAAGTCAAGGGGGCAGACATATCCAATGCACTTTCCTCCTCCCTTTTTATCCTACAACAACAACCCTGTGAGGTGGGTTGGGCTGAGAGAGAGTGACTGGCCTAAGGTCGCCCAGCTGGCTTTCGTGCCTAAGGTGGGACTTGAATTCGCGATCTCCCGCTTTTTAGCTTGGTGCCTTCCCCACTAGACCAAAGTAGCTCTCTCTCCCTGGCCGAGAGGCTCCCCCATGGATGGTGCCTCCCTAGGCTACCTTCTACTCTCATCTGAGGTGGCCAGCTTGGCATGTTGGCTGCCAGATTTCCTGAAATGCCTTGAAGAGGGTTTGACGGAGGTTCTGCAGACACTTGAGCCTAATGCGGCCGAGTTGTCCTGCTCCTGCTGGCCGAGTCATTTGGAAGCAGCCTGAATCTTTTCACTTATTTGAGTCGTTTTAGTTTTCTTTCTTCCCTGCACTTCTGGTAGCAAACTGTTGGCCCAGGCGGGTGTGATGGCTCCTGCATACCTCAGGCTCCCTGACTGGAAGGGTTGTGCGCTATCCTTCCATCATCCAGTTGCCTGTCCTCTCCACCCCCCACCCCACCCACCCCCAAAAGGAAGAAAAGGCTGGAGGAGAACATGGAGCCTCCTGGAGGGCTTGAGTAGCTAATATAGGTCCATGTACAGGATGGGGTAGAGGAGTGAGGTTTACTTCCGTTTATTCCAAAATTGCTCTTTTGCTGTGTTTTGTAGCAGCAGCCGCAGTGTGACTTTCACACTTCCCTTTTTGTCTTGTGCTTCGTATCTGGGCTGATTGGTTTCCCCTTCGGGCTCATCCATTCGCCTTCCCAAAAATGGGAGCAGAAAGCTGCAGGTTCAACATCATGGTTTGGTATTTAGGACCTTGGTCCCTGCCCCCGTCTGTGTTAGCTGTCTTTCAGCCTCGTCCCCAGGCGGTGCAAGAATGGATGCTTCCCAAGAGCCACAGCGCCAGGGCTGCCTTCTCACCGCAGTGGTGCTGTGAGAAGGAGCCTAATGTTCCGTCTCAGATTTTAGAAACTTTGGGGACTGTTGGCTAATCAGGATTTTAGGAGGAGCATATCTAAACTGCAACAAGGGGGCATGTAGGATGTCTGAGTTGACTCAGGGTTCATTTGTGAAAAGCTGTCGGCTTTGTGGCCATAATGGTAGCATCCATTTGTTCTGGGGGGAAACGCGCTTCGGTTTTGGAGCACAAGCTGTTCACAGAACATTCCAAGAAGAAATAGGGAAGAGTCACTTATATGAGATGGGTTTTCAAGCCGTCTTCTGCCATAATGGCCCAAGAAAGACACAACGCTCTCCCAGCTCATCCTCCTGTGTCTGATTTGCTCAAAGAAATGGCATCACATTCCATCAGGACCTTGGCGGCCCCAGCTCAGCATGTCCCCAAGTGGAGCATGAGCTCAGCCAAACTGACTTTGTAGCGTCAGCATCTTGGAAGGGAGATCTTTTCCATGAAATGGGGAGTTAAGCAGTGTAGATCCCAGTGAAGAGGGATCCTGGCTGAGGGAAGGATGTGCTTCCTGTCCTCCCCAGGGCTTATTCCGCATCGCTGCTGGAGCCTCCAAGCTAAAGAAGTTGAAGGCAGCGCTGGACTGCTCCTCCTCACACCTGGATGAGTTTTACTCAGACCCTCATGCCGTGGCTGGTAAGTGGACCCAGAGAGAGAGAGTGGTGATTGAGTGAGAAAGAGAGAGGTGGGGGGAGAATGAGAGAGAGAGAGAAGTCAGAAGAGAGACTGGAGCGACTGAGACTGAGACTGAGACTGATGCTTGGTTGCTTTTCCCCATTGTTTCTCTCCCACTTGCTGAGTTTGCTCCAGAATGTTCCTGCTTCTTCTCCAAAAGGTTGAGCCAAGTGCCATCTATTTAAAACTTAGTTTTCTGCCATTTAAAAATCAAGTGTAGGGACCAAATGATAGAAAAATATTTTTCAAACATGGTTTTTAAATCATTGACGTGGGTTTCACCTCAACTCCTCTGGGCAGGAGATAGGTGGCCCTCCTGGGTAGCTGCGCTGAGCTGGTTGTCAACTCAACAGCGGTTTGGGTTCCTTTGTAGCCCAGCTACGGCGTGTCCAGCCTGCTTTGCTTTGACTCTCCCTGCTTATTATTGCTTCAGGGGCCCTGAAGTCCTATCTGAGGGAGCTGCCGGAACCACTGATGACCTACGCCCTGTATGAAGAGTGGACCCAGGTTGCAAAGTAAGGCTGGCTTCTCCCGGGTCCTCTGGTTTTGCCTTGAAAAGGCTTTGGAAAGTTGTGCTTGAAAATCCCTTTCTCGATTTTCTCCTTGCATTTCTTTCAGTGTTCTTTTCAAAGCAACGATGTTGTGTTTTCATTTTGTCTTATTGTTTTTTTCTGGTTTACTCTTGTAAGCCGCACAGAGTAGCCGCATAAAGCAGAGGTCTCCCAACTTGGCAGCTTTAAGCTGTGGGGACTTCAACTCCCAGAATTCTGGGAGTTGAAGTCCACAAGTTTTAAAGTTGCCAAGTTTGGGGACCCTTGGCATAAAGAGACGGGTGGCAAATAAATTTAAATATAAATAATAAATAATGCTAACACTTCTGTCTCAAGCCTACATTGACCAATTGGTATTTTGTTTTTCTCATACTTTTCTTATGCAAACAGGGCGAGATGAGCAGCAAATAAAGTTGATAGTAACAATAACAGCAACAACAATAATAATAAAAACAGACTGCTTTTGCATTAGTTTTCTGCAAACGTTAATATTGCTAAGCAGATAATTAGGATCTTCCCGTTTTAGCTATTTCTTCAGCAACAGGTGATAGCAGCTTTGCAAGTAAAGTTCTGTTGCACAAAAGTGCAAGCCTATCCCTTTTAGGTGAATCTCAGGAGAACATTTTGTTTTCCCTCAGCATCCAGGACCAGGATAAGAAACTACAAGACCTGTGGAGGATTTGTCAGATATTGCCAAAGCCTAACCTGGCCAACTTCAGGTAAGTCGGGCGCTCAGAGGTTTTCCAAATGGATCTGTCTTCCCTCCTTGGCTTTAAAATGGAGAATTCCAGGATTCAGAAACTCAAAGAATGTGTTCATTGCAATATTATGACCTCCCTTGGAAATGGAGCGTTCTGCATTGTTTGCCACTTTTAACTTTGCAGTACAAACTCTAGTCTAGAGAATGCAAATCAAAGAAGTCACTCTACCAAATGGCAGTTATGCTCTAGGACATGAGGCAAGGCCTTGACCTGGATGTACCTGATGCTGTGTATACTGTTCTAGAAGAGGGGTATCAACTTTGGAAACTTTAAGCCCTGTGGACTTCAGCTCCCAGAATTCTCCAGTCAGCCTGGTCTTAAAGTTGTCAAGGTTGAACACCCGTCTTCCAGAGGCAGAGCAGGGGCTCTGTTCCTGAGCTGCCACACGGTCTCTGTTTGGCCCAATTCCCCGTGCAATAGAAAGGAATCATACAAATATAAAGAGAGTCCTACCATCTCCAGTATGAAGGAAAACCATTTCATTCACTGGTGGCTGCCCAGCCACTTCATAAGCATCTCCAGAGATGGTGAACTCAAAACCTCCACCTGTGGAACTGTCACTTAGAAACACTTCAACAAGGATTCCAGCAGATGCTCCAAAGAGTTTCCCACTCTTATCTGTGTGCTCCTGTCCAGGCAAGAATTGAAATTCACAATGCTTTTGTGGAATTTTTGTACCATATTTCCATCTAGGACAGAGGTGGGCAAACTTTTTGGCTCGGGGGCCTCATTGACTTTTAAAATTTGACAGACGGGCCGCCACCTGGTGTCAAAATACCTGTCATTACAAGTCAAAATCAAATGAATGCAATCATTCAATCATTCACATCAAACCTTAATTCTGTACCAATCTTCGGCGGGCCGTATTAAAAAGACCAACGGGCCGGATGTGGCCCCCGGGCCGTAGTTTGCCCACCCCTGATCTAGGAGACAGTCTGAGCTGGGTATCTTGAGCTTCAGTTTTCCTGTGACCAACGATGCCTTTGGTTCTCCATAAAGCCTAACACTGATTATTCCTTGCAGGTATTTAATCAAATTCCTTGCAAAACTCGCACAGTATAGTGACGTTAACAAGATGACTCCCAGCAACATTGCCATTGTGCTGGGCCCAAATTTGTTGTGGGCCAAGAATGAAGGGTAAGTGTTGAATTCTAATACAGTACTTGAATTGCCAAATCAGCAGAATCGAGCTAGTCACCACCGGCCGTCCTCCTTAGCAGCTCTTCTTTGAACTGCAGCCAGGGGCCCTTGGCTAAGGAGCAAATCTTGATTATTTGTAGGGTTAGATTTTTGCCTCTTTAAGGGAAAAGGTCCAGCACAAATTAAATCACTGCATAAGAAGCCAGTACTGAGTATTTCTGTGTCATTTCTTTCGTTTTTGCAAAAAAGATTAAAGGAGATTTTTATTGTTCAGTTCTGCAAGTCCTAAAATTAGTTAAAAACTTGAGCTTGTCGAGGCAATGCAACGCCACAGATTTTCAGAATGCAGGAAGAACGGAGGCCAAAGGGGACACTTGAGGGGGCATATCCTGTGGCCTAAGAGCCACACAGGGGAAGGCTCTGTCCCATTGGTCTCTGGAAACCTCAGGCAGCATCTTCACAAGGGCTTCTCCTGAAAGAGGTCCTCAGAGGGAATGGACTTTAAACCCCTCAATTGTGCCTACCAAACAGTTGGCAGCCACCTAGACATTCCACCGGGCACCCCTAGACCCCTGTATTTGACCCCATTGAGCGGGATTGATTAGATCTCATCAGATTCCTTGATTGCTGAGAACATCTTTAAAGCCACCGGTCTTCCCCCCCGCAGCTCTCTTGCAGAAATGGCAGCAGCAACTTCAGTGCACGTGGTTGCCGTTGTTGAACCCATCATCCAGCACGCTACCTGGTTCTTTCCTGAAGGTAAAGAAAATGCTTTTCCTTCTCAGCATGCAATCTCAGTTGTTCTTCCTAGGAGAGCTGGTAGGCTAATGGTAGGAGTGCTGTGCTGTTTGCTTTTGATATTTTGGCATCCTTGTAAAAGCCCATGTAAAGGACTGGAAAGAATTGAGCTTGGAAACATCTTTTGTTTTTAAATATATTTTTGTTGAACATTTAAAGAGAAAATACATAAAAATGGAAGCAGGATAAATAGGGGGAGAATCCCTCGTGAAAAAAAAAAACAAGGCATTTACAGTTAATAGAAATTACCATTTTTCAATACATCATTAATTAATTTTAAGTAACTTAATATATTACATTTTTAAAATCTAAAAATTGATATTAAACTATTAACAATATAAATATCAAGAGACATAATGAACATTATATAAAATGAAATTGTAAACTATAATGAATTCTGCCCATGCTGCTGAGAATAAATATGTATTTAATTTAGAAATATTTTGCATAGAGAAAAACCAAAAAATTATCAAAAACCACGAAATAATTTGCCATTTGAATCAAATTCAATGTCAGATTTACTTTTAAAATAAGCTTATTCTATATCTTTTCCTACAATTTGGTGAGCCATTTTTAGAAGGGATGAGACATCTTTTCTAAAAAAAGCCATAAAATATCCTCGCAGCAATTAGTACTATGTACAAAGCTAATCTGGCCTATTTTATGGGAATGTATAAAAAATGCTGCAGCTGAAAAGGATCACTTACTCATCTTTTAAGATTTACTTCATTCTGCTATGAATCATTTTCCAGAATTGTTGGGCTTTATAGCAATTGCCACTTGTAAAAGCAGGATCGAACCTGATCTTTATACTTTCAACAATTTTTAGAAAATGAATTATCCACTACGTGTATCATGATTGGGTTAATATACAAGTTATAGAATGTCTAATACCAATTTTCTCTTGTATAACATTTAAATTTAGTATTCTTCCATTGAGATTTTCGTTGTTGCATTTCTATTACTGTACCTAAATTCTCTTTAACTTGTTTTAGTTTCTGAGTCATGTGAGCTTGGAAACGTCTTAATATCTACACTCAGCTATTGGCTAATTCTCTAGAGACATTCATTCTACTGAAACATTGAACTTACAGCTTTTATTACAAGTTTTGGGTGCCACTCTAATTTTTTAACTTGCAGGTTGTGTTTGTTTTATTAATTTTTATGTCACTCATCACCACACGTACTTATATACCACCCCACAGTGCTTTACAGCCCTCTCTGAGTGGTTTACAAAGTCAGCCTCTTGCCCCCAGCAATCTGGGTCCTCATTTTACTGACCTGGGAAGGATGGCAAACTGAATCAACCTTAAACCGTTCAGGATCGAATCCCTGGCTGTGGGCAGAGTCGGCTTGCAATACTGTATTGTGCACTGTGCCACCAGGGCTGTAAGGTGACTGGGTGGCTTACAAGGTTTACAACAAGCAGGAAAATATAATTAAAACATTAAAACCAAACAGATTAAGATGTTAACTCTAAACTGGAACCAGAACTGAGAGACGAGCAGGACGAGATCTTCTTACTCTGTCAGCCACCTCCAACTATGAGCACCTTCCCACTCGTGGCCCCAGGTCAACCAGCAAAACAAGTTTTAATTCTTTCCGGAAGGCCCGAAGGGAGAGGGCAGTTCTCACCTCCAGTGGTAGATGGGGCCACAGCAGAAATGGCTCTCCTTGAACTCGCTGCTGGAGCTCCTTAGCAGCTGGGATCTGTAGCTGGTCTCTTCTGTGGTGGCACCAGTGGGACAGGCTTGTCCCATTGGGGAAAGACGGCTCCTCAGATACCCTGGATCCATGGCATGTGGGGCTTTAAGGTAACAGCGAACATCTTGAATTGGATCCCAGAAGCAAACCTGTAACTGATGCAGCTTGCACATCGTTATGTGTGCAGCACCAGTGACTCCGGGACTGTGCGTGCTGCTGCATTCCCATTGGGTTGTATTGCTTTGCCTGACTCTTTTAGTCTGAAAAGGGAAATAAAAACGAGCTTATCTTAATTCTTGTCTTGCAAGCAGAAGCCATAAGGTATTTTTGTCCTCTGAAATTTAAGTTCTTGGCCTGAAGGCGGTGTTCCTCTGAACCGCTTGGGTTTTAATGTTTATTGCTGAATTCGCAGAGCTGGACTTCAATGTGTCCGGAGCATTTGTGGGGCAGCCGGCCGTGAACTCCAACCACCTTCCTACAGGCAGTGACTATGATTCAGGGACCCTGGAGCGGAAAAGGCCGGTCAGCATGGCTGTGATGGAAGGGGAGCTCCTGAGAAAGGAAAGGTAAAAGGAGCGTTTCTTCCCTCCCCCCACCCTATTATTGTTGGTTTAGCACCATTTATTGCTGTTTAACTTAAGTTAAAGGTGTTCGAAGTTCTTTCAGAGATCCACAAACCTGGGTTGAATCTTGGCACATAAGAAACCAAAGATTTCTTTGTCTAATGAATGAAAACAAATCAGATTGTTATTAGGAAAGAGTCCTGTTGGCTCTTTCAGCCCCACTCCCACCCCCCCACCCCCGAATGCTGCATAGTGAATGAAGTTTGAATTATGTCAGAAGTTGGCACTCATTTCTAAGTTAGTTGGCACTCACAACAGTCTTGTGCCTCTGAAAGTGATGACCTTCAAGCAGCCAATCGGAGAACTTCCATCCAAAGGGGTTCAGAGCTGGGATCTCCAACCCTGACAACCTTGAATTCTGGGAGTTGAAGTCCCCAAGTCTTAAAGTTGCCAGTGTTGGAGAGCCCCGTTTAGAGTATTAAAAACTATTGGTGATGCTCCTTTCAATCACCAAGCCTGGGAGGCACAAATGAATCCGCTTGAGTACCAAGGTCCCCGTATGACCCCAGCTCAGGGTGCCGGGCCCAAAGGCATCATTCCAGGGAACCTGGAAGCTTCTTTAAGAGGGCAGCTGCCACCAAAGGCATCTGACGGGCCTCCTTAAGGTGTTCTGCAGGCGGGCCTTGCGTGTGTGGACAGGCTTTCTGGAAGCCTCTGTCAGAGAGGGCCATGGCCAGCCAGCCCTGAGTGGTGCCTTTCCCCTCCTTACTGCAGCCTAAGGAAGATCCAAAGGTAACGTACGTGCTGTTCTTTCCTCCTCGCCGTGTTCCATGCATGATAGAAGCCCGTAGGAGATCTCACGCTGTGGAAGCAGTAGGAGCAGCTTCCCCTGGGGAGCGGGCATAGGGCCCACAAGAAGGGGTCCCTGCTGGCAGCCCTCACGATAAAGGGTCGCAGGCTCCTCGTCTCCTAGACCAAAGTTCGTTTGTCAGGCCAGCTGCCTTTCCAGAAATTCTACCATGTCTTTGGAACACCAAATTTCAGTCTGGAAATTTGCTGCGCCTTTAGTTTGAAGAGTGGTTGTTAGCACATGTTGTTTATCTGTGTGCTTTGGGCTTCCCTAAACGCTGTTGTATCCTGACTTCCAATGGGAGCCACTTGGCTTTTCCTTGCCTTACTAGCAGCTAGACCAGGGATCTCAAACTCCCAGCCCAGAGGCCACACCCGGTTGAAGTCCGGGGATCCTTAAGTTGCCATGGTTAAGAAGCACTGAGTTAGAGGCAAGGCCTGCAGCTGCTGGCTGGCACATCACGGATGCCGAATCTCCTGCACCCCCATCAAGGCCCTGCCTCTGCCACTACCTGCACAGGTATCCAGAACAAAAAGAGGTACCCTAGAACACAGTTGGCAAGACCTCTCCTGGGAGGTTCCTGGGGCGGGAAGTGAGCTGTGACTAGTTCTTTGAAATGCTGCCTGGGGTTTCAGTTGCCTTTTTCCTTGCCTCCTGGCCATACTCCACGCACAAACCCACCACTGCATAAGTGAGCCCCACCCCCCAACCTGAGCAGCCACTGGACAGCCCCACAGCTGTCTGCCTGCCAATTAGCCAAAATGAAATGCAGAGAAATGGCTGTAGGGGTGTGTGTGTGTGTGTGTGTGTGTGTGTGTGCGCACGCGCGTGTGTGTAATTATGTTTAGTGGCATATGTGACCCTCTTTCTTCATGAAAGATTTTTTAAAAAAATCAAGTATGCAAAATCTTCGATGCCAATTTGAGTTTGAGGTCCCTGAGCTAGACAAACATTTGTTCTACAAGATCTACGTTGGATTCATCAGTAACCTAGTTTTTATGTTTTTGTTTCTGCACATTAACAAGGGTTGTGTATATTCTGGACTTTTACAGTTTCCAACATCTAAAGCAAGAAAATGAATAATTAAGCCGCAGGTATTAATGCCGGATTGTTTACCCTGACCTATTTTAGATCATTTTGCTGCCAGTAAATCTGGGAAAGGCAAACAGATTCTACAGGCACCAAAGTCTGAGGTGCAGTTTATGCCTCCCTTGTGACTGAGGACAAGAAGCCCAACCGTTTCTTGGTGCCGAGGAAGCTGGATTGATTATTTATTAAACGTATCTGCTGCCCATTTCACTACTGAGTGACTCTTGGACGGCTTTCTGCTGTTGTTGTGGCTGCCATTGTGGTTGCTGTGATCGCCACTGAATACACACAGCCCTGCCATTAATATTTAAAGAAGTGCCGATGCATGTCTGTGACTTAACCGGGGATGTTCTCGGCTGGAGTGTCCCAGGCATTTGGACCACGGGGGGATGATACCAAAAACGCCCTGTAGGTGGCGCTGCCTGGCAGCCAATGAACTCTCCAAGATTTCCAGGGAAGGGAAATTTCCTTTTCAAACCACTGCAGAATTCCTGGGGCTTCTTAACGGGGATAAAGTGGGCACATAATAGTCGTCCCGAAGATACAATATGTTATATTATGTCTCTGTATCACTCTCACTCTCCATCTCTGACACACACCCACACCCCAAAATGGACGCTGAATGATCGATCTTGCTGGTCCTCAATGCCTGTCACAGTCCTCCTAGCTGAGCCAGAATGTGTTGCATTTTTCAAACTCTGGCTGGCACCGTTTGTGTGTTCCTTGCTGCTTCTCTGCATGGCGAGCAGCAGGGACTCGCCTTCCATCTCCCCAAGTAGTTACGTACACTGACTCTTTTTTGTGTTTATGTGTAGCCCGTCTGCATGGCGTGTTTACTCTCTCTCTCCTCTGTAGCTTTGGTGTCAAGGTTATGGACTTCCAGGCAAACCCCCGGAGAGTTGGCACTGTGAATAGAAAGCACACAGCCCCAGCTTTCCAGCCACCGCTTCCGCCCACGGAGGCTGGCCCGCTGGCCCTGGCCGTCACGGTGGAGCAGTACCCACAGGCCCCTGGGGCTGAGCCCGGCCTGGCGGGTGCTTCCTCTGCCTGCCTGCCTGGCTCAGCAGAGCATTCTCACAGCCAAGGCACGGAGGACAGCAGGTAAGAGGTGGGGGGGAGGGGGCTCAGAGAGGCAGGCTCAGCGTGGGCCACGGTCCTGCTCTTCTCTCCCTGTCGCCAGTCCCCAAAGCGTAAAGGAGATGCTTGGCAAGGCTGGCCTGCTTGGTTGCCCCACGGGAGCAGAACCATCGTGATCCTCCTGCCTTAAAGCAGGCAGAGTCGCCCTCCTGCTTCCCTCCCAAGGTGTTGCCCAGAGGTCAGGCCAGAGCCCGCCCAAGTCAGGGGGAATGCACAGCTGCACGGCAGAGCCCAGCTGAACCCAGCAAAGGTAGGGAACTTCCCTCCTTGCCTGACCTGGAGTGGTGGCAGCTTGCTCTTCTAACCCACTAGCTAGAACCTGTTTGTCTCGTCTTCGTAGGCTGTGCACCCTCCCAGTCAGTGTGCCAGAGTGTTACTGGGCTTCAGTTCTTCCTTCCACGGGGATAGGTGGGGAGGTTGGCCGGCGGTGCATGCACCTTCTGAGGAAGCTGGTTTTCTCCACTGGGGAAAGAGAGATCCGCTTCTCCACCAGTTTGTCTCTGGGCCCAACAGCCCCCTTGCTGGGCAACCTATGAGCATAACTTTGGGGAGAAGGTATGGAAGCAGCTGCTCAGAGAAGCCTCGCTATTCTGAACAAGCTCCCCAAAATAGGTTGAGCGAAGACCAGGGTGTAGGAATGGGCAAAGCAGGAAATGTTGGTTGTTAATATCAGTGCAAGGAGTGAGGTTCAGGGACTGGTGAGTAGCTGAAGAGACGCTTGTTTGGGTTTCTGGGGAATTGCAGTCTCTGGCACAGAACCTTCATGGCACATCTCAGAGGAACTAGAGGGACGTCGCTCTCGCATCTTTTAAGGTCCCTCTCCTAAATAACTCTGGGGTGGCCGCAGCTGGTACGGCTAACCTCGGTGCTCTGCTGCTTTAAGGACTTCAGAGTTTTTTTCCTAAGCTGTGGGGATTCTGTGGAGCCCAGACTGGTGGGTCAAGCAGGCCAGCAGTGGGCTAGGTGCCAAAATGGGGTCTGCCTGCACTTTGCACCTGTTTAATGCAAAAAAGGGCCCACATTTCATGAGGAGCCTTGGGGAGAAGCAGCGTCTGGCATCCCGCAGTAGCCTTTGATGCAGCTCTCTCTCTCTCTCTCTCTCTCTCTCCTTGCAGCTCTTCCAAGCCAAAGGACTCAACCACACCTCCACCCCCCAGAAACGGTGGACTTGCTCAGCCTCTCAGTAGTGCCAGCCAGTACTCGGTTGGGCAGCCCCAGAGCACCGCCGGGCCCAGCCCACACGCCCTCCGGCGAGGTTTGTCCTTCACGAGCTGCATTGGCACCCTGGTGGGCTTGGGGGCGGGGGAGGGGGGAGCCAAGACTAAAGCTGCCCGGTCTTTCCTGAGGAACAACTTTTCAATCAGAGTTTGCCCACTTTGGGTCAGTAGGGAGACTGGGGAGGAAGTTATTTCAACACTGGCCTTTTTTGCCCGCCCCGCCCAGTTTTGGTCACCTTGCAGGAGGGCCAGAGAGCATGTTTGCATGGCATTGGCTACTTTGGCTATTCACACCACCAGGAGAATGCAGAACTTGCTCCCAAATCAGATAGTTAAATTTGCCTGCTTTGGAGTCCGAAGTTGTGTGATGAACTCTTTGGGGAGATAAGATACATGGTAGGAGGAGCATAGCTGATAAGGGAAGCGAGAACGCCCTGCCTCAGCAGAAGAGTACGCAAAAAGATTTATGTGTTCATTTGGCAAAGGTATGTAAGCACCCATGTGTCATACACAGCACTCTGATGCAAAGTGAAAAACAACATGCACAAAAATACAACAAAATAACCCAATTCCCCTCCCTGGAACTGATGGAATGGGTGCCTTAGATTATGTACCCATTCAGACTAATTTTGGCTAGGGAGGCCTAGACAGGCTGGGCAGGCAGGGATGGTTCCACCTGGAGCCACAGAGGACAACAGGGGAGAAGCTCTGTTTTGCGGCTCTCTGCTACCGCATTCTGCTCTGAGAACAGTTTGGGTGTCCAAACTTTGCAGCTTTTAGTCTTGCGGACTTCAACTTCCAAAATTCCTCAGGTAGCCATGCTGGCTGGGAAACTGTGAGTTGAAGTTCACAAGTCTTAAAAGTAATTAAGTTTAAAGACCCCTCCTCTTAGAAAATGGAAGGCCTGCAGGCATTTTCCTAGGAGAGGACACGAAGCATCCCTCTCCCCAAAAGAGGCTGCCAGGCTGGGTCTTACGTGTTAATACAACCTCCAACCAGTTTCAGGATCCCCACGAAGCTTTGGTGTTTCTCAGACCGGGGCCAGAGCTGTTTTTCAGCCTGGGTGCCAGCATTTACGACAACCTATGAAGTAATCGGAGGTGTCATGCTCGACTATAATCTCAGCCATGTCTTTTCCTTTTGCTCTCTCTTTCAGCCGTCAAAAAGCCTGCACCAGCCCCTCCAAAGCCAGCAAACCCCCCTCCGGGACAGCCAGGGACCCCAAGTCCCACTCCAGCCCCCAAGCCCCCCACAAGGAGCCCTTCTCCTCCCAGCCAGCAGTCAAACCAAGGAAGCACTCAGCCTTCTGCTGCCCTGCCCCAGATTTCTGCCCCCCGGCGATACTCGAGTAGCCTCTCCCCAATACAGGCTCCCAGCCACCCGCCCCCGCAGCCCCCCACGCAGTCCGTAACACCACCTCCGCAGACCAAGGCTGGTGGCTTTGGACCCTCCCCGCCTGGCCCAGAGGGTGGGTCAGAGCCGCTGTCGCCCACCCCTCCGCATACCCCCACCCCGCCTGACACGCCCCCCCTGGAAAAGCACAGCACCACCTGCCCAGCCGCCCAGCCTTCGGCCCAGGACATTCCACCGGCTCAGTCGCCTCCTCCGTCTGGCACACTACCAAGGCCCCGGCCAGTGCCCAGACCTCGCAACCGTCCCACGGTGCCCCCTCCGCCTCACCCTCCTGCTCCTCATCTGTCTGCAAACGGCTCTCTGCTGGGTCCTCCGGCAACGGCGTCCCACATCG
Source organism: Pseudonaja textilis (assembly GCF_900518735.1). The sequence continues at coordinate 1,421,955 of NW_020769332.1, read as the reverse complement.
TGACCGGTAAGAACCCTCTTGGCTCCTCTCAGGCATGTCTTCGAGCCTGGGCTTTGATGGAGCAATGCTGTCCCCCAGTGGGGGCGGCCAAAGGAAGCCCCCCCGCTCCAAAGCAAGTCAGCTACAGCTGTCAGCCAGCCCTCTCTGGGGAGTTGCAGGGCTCAGTTTCTGTCCCTTGAGATTGGCAAAGTCCGTGGACGAGATGATAAAGGCAGATTAACTGGATTCCTAGCAGCAGCTAGTCTAGATAGGAGCATAGCGCATCATTTCGGAGAAGAAAGAGTGGACTATTGGAGCACATGTGGAATACCTCAGCCCATTTCAGTGTTCAGTCAAGGTTTTGGCTTCCTTTAACTGAAGAACAAAGGCCTCCTCAACAGTCGGACTTCAGCAATCCTAATTTTGTGTTCTGGGCTTTTGCCTGTCATCCTTTGCTAGTCCTCCTTCCTCCCCACCAACAATAGCAGTGCAGCCTTCCCTCCGATTTTACTCTGCCATTAAAATTCTTCTTCTTCACACTGAAGAACATTCCAGGATGTCAGATTTCCTTCCTGTGTTGTTATAGCGGCACAGCCAATGATCAGGAGGATCGCAGATCAGGAAAGGCAGGTTTTAGCCTTTTTTTTCTCTGTGGTTTCTTCTTTACTTGCTGCCCAGACCTGGGCTGGGGGCCTTTTCACGCAGGCTGTGTTCAGAAACATTGAGAAAAATCCCAGCGCTGTTTGTTAGATGATGGGAAGATTGGCTGAATTTTATCATACTCCGATTGTAAATGGCAGGTGGGGAATGCCCCTTTAATCTTTTGATATAAGCCCTGTCCCTTGCTAGCTAACGAAGTAATTTTCCTATTGGTGCAGTACATACGTGACCCGTTTATTACAGATTGCATCAATATTTGCAAGCTCTTTTTATTTCTTAATCTGGATTGGGCGCTTTTTAATAACGCTTAATGTTAATTTTAAGCAGCTTTTTAATAACGCTTAATGTTAATTTTAAGCAGCATATTAGGACAAACAAAGTCTTGACTTCTGGCAGAATGAAATAGCGCATGCCCATCTCTTAATTTTAACAGACTCTAACATATTGATCCACAGAATCCTTGCAGAATTGTAAGGGCCACTGGAACAAAGCAAGTTTCAGCTGCCAAAATAACCCTTTGAATCCTTTAGGTTGTAATATATCTGCAAATAATATTCTAATTGAGAATTTTATTAAATAATCTAGATGTTTGAGCTGCCTTATTCAATAGGAACTGAAATTGGAAATGGTAAGAGGAAATTGAGGCCTTCCGATTGGCCAGATATGTTGCAAATGTTGCCTAATCATGGATGCTGCTTTTGTTTCTTACTAACTGGTCACCGTAACCTGGCTTGCTTGCACCTGGACTAATCCTGCATGTGAAAGGAGTGATGCCTGTCCATTGTTTGTCATGTTGATCTCCATTTTATTGCATTCCCTGGATGTGTCCTGGTCTACTGCCCCTCCCCGATCCATATTTGTCAACCTTTCATCAGCAGACACTGGAATGAATTTCTGCTTTTCAAAATCTTCAGAGCTTCATAGCATGTCCAGATAGAAGTAAAAGGTGCACACAGAGAGGCACCTGTAAACTGTTCTTCCCTCCACTCTTGTGCTGAGGAATTTTCAGTCTGAGTTCTCTCCCACAAAAAGCTTAAGTGCAGCCTTGCCGGTCCATGCGAGTCCTGGCACTGGTTGCTGTTCCCTGATAGTGTAACAGGGCACCTCCGTTGCTGCACAGGGCTTAAACATGCAGGGTAAGAAGAATCTGAGAGAAAGGCCTCTTGAATGGATTGGAAGCTCAGGTGAATTCCTAATAAAATACAAACTCAGTGTGATCTTGGAATAAGCGGCCGTTGCCCCAAGCAAGTCGGTGTGCATTCTTTTGCCCTAATCGCAGTATTGCTAGCCAAGAGCTCTGGCAACTGTGACGTCTAATCTTTTATGTGTAGAGAGACTCAGCTCCAAATATTGCCTAATTTGCTGGAGGTGACCTTAACTTAGAAAGAAGATACAGCAGCCAAAGCATCTTTCTGGTGAAGAGCAGATTAGAGCCTTTATCGTCCCTCACCTGCAGACAGAAATCTTGCCAAACTAGAGCAACTACTTGCATCATATAAGACAATCTCAAGAACATCTAGGGAGGAGGTGCCTTGACCCTGTTCATCCCAACCAGACTATCTAAACATAGTCCCTGCCTCTTGGTCCTCTGGCCTGCAGCCTCTCCCTCCTGGGAATCCAGACAACATTCCACCCCATCAACAGAGGCTGAAAAGCAGGCAATTCGGTCGATCCCCAGCTCTGCCTCATGCCCCATTGTGCGCTAGTGGCAACCCTCATCCAGCCCATGGAACTTTGGGGGTCCTTAAAGCTCTTCCATTAAGAGTCAAGTGAGGGCCCGTCCAGTGCCCGTCTAAACTTTGCACGTGTGATTGTCAGGAACAGAACTTACTAGGGAGAGCCGTGACTGGATTTACATCTCCGATGGTGAAGACATGCACAAGAGCAAGTGCAACTCCATTTTGCAGTCATTCTGCGTTGAAAGGGAAAGGATACCTTTGCCTCATCGCACTGGGGCTGCACGCCTGTGGAAATGAAGTCCCACCTGCATGTCAGATGTCTTTTCACCTTTTCATTGAGGGAGGGGGGAGAAGAGGGTGGTCGCCAGTGTAAAAACAGTCTAGCTAATGTGTGCTCATGTTTCTTGGATTTTGAAAAGGGGACGAGAGCTAGGTAGCCAAGACAGGCAAGTCCCACTCTCCCAAATTGTTACAACATAATTGTTTGTGTTAATGGGTTCTCTGCCCACTTCCAGGTCCCATAGAGTTCTACTCTTTGCAGATCCACTAAAGCCCCAGGCCCAACCACCTTTGCCCAGAATGTGGCAAATTTAGACAAATGAACAAAATTCTGTTTTCATTGACCTGTTTCGTCAGATTATGCTTCCCTACTAAAGCAGTTTGTGCTTTTCCAGAATTACCTAAGTTTATACTAGTCGGGTCCTGACAGTTGGACTTCCAGCTTGTGACAAATTGGTTTCCACGAATGACGTAAAGAAACTTTGGGTGTCTGCAGTGGTGGGATTCAATTTTTTTTTACTACCGGTTCGGTGGGGGTGGCAGGGCAAGGATACTGTAAAATCTCCAGTCAGAGGTGGGATTTGCCAGTTCTCTGAACTACTCAACATTTCTGCTACTGGTTCTCCAGAACTGGTCAGAACCTGCTGAATGCCACCTCTGGGTGTCTGAGAATAAAGCTCTCTGTTTTCTGCTGCTCAAATTTGAAATTTTAAGGTGAAGGTATATCCTGTCACCTCTGAGAAGGTCAGGCTCCTTCCACAACAAAGTTTCTAGCCATTATGGCTCACACGATAAAAGGACATTGTTAGGGGATTCTGAAGTCAAGACGCTGAATTGTAATTCCAGCTCTCCTTTGAACTCAGTCCTTTTAGCCTCATAATGGCAACCGAGGGAGAGTCTTATGGATTAGCAGCAAGCCCTGAGTTACCTTTCAGCATTTGTACTGTGTGTGTTTGATGTCTTTTCTGTACAGATACCAGTTCCGAAGTCAAAGAGCAATCACGGAGCATCCCTGGCGTGGAACTTCCTGCCTCAGAATTGGTGACTTCGCCGAATCAGAATTCACACAACCACCTTGGGATTGATCTCGATCATGATACTGAAAGCACTGCTTTGTAAAAAAAGAATAAAATCACTCCAAAGCAGCCTTTTCTATCCCAATGAAAACCTAACCAGTCCAGGATTCACAGTGAGGAGCTTTAAAACAAAGAAGAAGACAAAGTAGGAATGGTACCACTGCCTGCCTCATGTCTTCTGAGAAGACATGTGATCGTTAAAAGGAGAGTTTAATGACCTGTATCCTGAGACCAAGCTGCCTAAGCTAACATTGGGTGTTCTGGCTGTTGCTAAACCTTATATGAGAAGCTTGATTGCTGCTGTTAACCAAGACGGCCCTTGCCAGAAAGTTCTGAGAAGAATCCAAAGCAATGCATGTGTAATGGAAATCATAACCCTTTCAAGACCTCTGTTGAGCTCTTCTTCTTTGCCCGTATCAAAGAGACGCATGCAAGAGACATGCTATCTCCGATACGCTGCAGACTTTGTTAAAAGTATGAACCAAAAAATTGCTACAGGTGCAGAAGATGACTGCTGGTTATCGGTCACTTTTCTAAATGGTGGATAGATGTATTCTTGTGCCTTGATGGACGACACTGTAGAAGGAAATGTACTGTCTCTCTAACCATTTCAGTGCTATTCTTTTTTAAAATATGGTTCTTTACCCCTTTTTTTTCATAGATATTTGTATTAACCCTTCTGCTCTGGTTTCTGTAACTTCCATAGGCAGCTGCTGTCTAGCTGAACTCTGGAAAATGTGTATTGCTATAAATGAGTTGAACTTTGAAAGTTATTTTGGATATCTTGTTGAGTTCATCTGCCGAGTAAAATTATTCTCTTTTTTTGTCACTGTTAAACCAATTTATTGTAATTTTCCTACCCCAGAACTGTATTTTTCCCCTAATTCACCAGTGAATGAAATTGCTTGGGAAGTGAAGCAGTGTCACCCCAGAAAAAAAGAAAAAGGGAATAATTTGGCAAGAACCTGGGAGATGCTCGGATGTATAGACCACCAAGAAGCATTTGCCTCTAATTTCTCCCGTACCCAATTACTTTTAGTCATAAGGGGTCAAGACCCAAAGAATGAGAAGTTCAACAACTCTGGAGAGTCACTAATCTCTCAGCCCTGATTTGAAAGAACGCCAGCACACTACTCTCCAGTCCTCCTGACAACTTTATTGCTTGCTTTGTTTTCCCTCTGCATGGATGAAGTTCTCGGGCCAACTCCATCCCAGGACTTTGGGATTTGTAAATGCATCTTTAGACACATTGATAGGTAGCTTCTCTGTAGGATTTCATGTAAACATATGAGTAGGAGTAGGCCATACTATTTCTGGGGAGGAGAAAGGGAAGTGGAAGAAAAAAGAAACATTATTTTTCCAACACTTTTACAAGCAATACCCAGAAGAGCACCTGTATTTTCTTTGGTGCATGCACACTGTGTGTACGTGTGCACTCTCCCTCCAGGGACTCCAGGAACTAATCAGATTGTGCATACATGTTCCCTTTATGTCTCGGGTTGGCTAAAGTGTGTGTGTGCCTGTGTGTGTGTTCACTCTGTAGGAGTGTGTCGAATGACCAGGAGGCTGAGAGTGGGCCTCTCCAACCTTCCCAGCCCCTGCCCAAAGCTCCCCACTTCAGATGCACTTGGATGCAAGTTCTCATATATTCTTTTTCCATTATCCCCGGGAGCCTGCCTATTACAGTCATAAATCATGATGGTTGTAAACTTGGTCATTATGTGACCAACCTGATTTTACAATCTTTTTTGTGGCAGCTATTACACAAACCCATTGTTCCCTATGGGGCATTTTTGCCAAAACCCAGAAGTGAACCACCTGTTTTCATCAAAAACATAAATTGCAGTCTTGTAACTTCGGGACATTGCGGATGGCCATAAATGCAAGTTGGTTGCGAAGTGCCCAAAATTCAGCTATATGACTGGGGGAGGCGGGCTGGTTGTCAGAACTTTGGAACCGAGTCATGAGGATCTTCTGGGAGATCCGTGGTAGCTTTGAATGGTCGCTCAGCGACTAGTCCTAAGGCAGGACTACCAGTATCATGCACAAAGCTTTTTCAATATGGTTGGGCTAAAGGTTTGGCTCTCGGCATTAGTAATTATAGGTTGTCCTCAAGACTCATGGAGCCTGCCCATTACGGTTGCATGTCTTGACAGCTGCTAGCTGCATGGTGGAGTTCTTGAAGTGGGTGCCATTTTGTCTGGGGCTATGTGCTTTCTAATTCACAAAACAGCAACTGTGTTTGGGTCGCCACTGCACAAGGTCAGCGCAATGCTTGTTCAGAAGCTTCCGCACAGCTGTGGAGACGTCATCTTTAAGGCAGCAAAGGGATCCATTTATCTGGCAGCCACCATTTTTCTTCCCCGCCCACAAGCAGGCAGCACAAAATGGCTGCCATGTTCGTGGCCCGGGGATGTCATGGGCTGCCTGCCTTCCATGGCACCAAGTCCGGAGAGCTTCAGAAGGTAGGTGTAAGGGAACAGGGCCAAGCGCTGTATGGTCCTGGTGGGATGGGATGGTGGGGAGAGAAGCCCTGCAGCATCCCTGTCGCTGGTTGTGAGGGAACAATTCCAGCAGTTGCTGCCATTTTGTCCCTCCCTCCTTCCCCAACATGAAGAAATAATGTGGGGCGTGATTAGCATGTGTGGAGGAGGCCCAAGCGGAGGGGAGGGGAGGGGAGGGGGTGCTGCAGTGGCCCTGTGGTGGGTCATTAGGGCGGATGACCACTGGGCCCCTGCAGCCATCCTAGTTTGAAATGGCCATAGGTAATTTAGGGGCATCTCTTGTAACTCTTCATTGAGCAACCTTGTTAACGATTAAAATAAGTCCCTTTCTTACGCCGTGATCTTTGCATCGAACATTTTCTTTGGAGGCTCCCTTTTCTCCATCCACCCACCCAATTTTAACTGAAAGATGTTGGGGTCTTAAAAAGAAGCTGGGGCAGGGATGGAAGGATAAATGGAATATATTGCCAAGATCATCTAATTGTGTTTAAAATAGAGGCCTCCAAACTTGGCAGCTGTAAGGCCTGTGGACTTCAACTCCCAAAATTCCTCACCCAGGGTGGGTTTTCTTAATGGCTGGCTAAGGAATTCTGGGAGTTGAAGTCCACAAGCCTTAAAGTTGCCTATTTGGGAGGCCCTTGCACTTAAGCTGCAAAGCACCAGCTTTCCAAGCATAAACCATCTCTCTACGTCTTCAGTTTCAAGTAGAATCTACAGCTTTCTAGAAAAATGGTGACTTGCTTGGTCCCAGTGGAGCCCTGTGGAAGCTTCCTGTCGACCAGGAGCTGCCTTGGAGCCTGGCGGAGGAGGGAGACTTTCCTTTTGGGCTGGGGGTTGTCTGGTCCACCTTGGGGGACTCCCCTCTGGGCAGAAGAGCTACCTGAATCCATTTGTGGCTGCAAAGGCTTCTTGTACATCTTCAGAAATTCTGCCGGGCTCAAACATTCTTGGCTCCTGCACAAATACTGGATCGTTTCTGCTGGGATCAGCAGCTCCGGCACAGCGGTGTGGAGGCACTCGCCCAGGTCTTTGTTGCCCATCTTGAGAGGAGAAAGGAAGCACAGCAGATTTAATCCCATGGCATTTGTCTGGAATTAGTGTGTGCATTGACTTGGTCAGGCTTTTCTGTTTTATCCAGTGCTGCTCTTAAGACTGGCCTTTCAAAGCTTGGCCTAAAATAAACTTACAGATTGAAGCATAGGGACTGGGAGCTGAAAGGAAGCTCCCAATTTGGATTGTGCAGAATTGACTTAAGCTTAGGTAACATCTATATATTTTCTAGGATCCTATTTTTTAAAATAATCCTGCCTGTAAACAAAACACAAGAGAACCCAGATCCTGTGTCTCCATGACCAGGATAGTGGCTTTTTCAAGAAAATCAATATTTTTAAATGAAATCACATCAATGCATCAGAACCCCTAAGAATGATTACAAGTAAGAAACTAAAAACAGAGTCCCCATCGTGCCCTTGGCACTATCTCATGTATGTCCCCAAGTTCTTCCTTACATGTTGGCATTGTTAACTTAGAATATGTCAAAATTGGAACTGCAAGCCTGTTAACTAGCCAAAACACGGGAAAAAACTGGCTTCTGAAGAAATGGAGGAGACATTCAGTATCTTGACCAAAGCAGGGAGGTGTAAGCAAGTGAAATGCCAAATTTCTTGATCTACCAGGATTTGGTGTGCTACTTACGGCATCTCAGAGTCTTGGCCAAAAGCTGGAGAGATCTTCTGGCTACAGAAATGTACATTTCTACCAACTTTGTCCCAAATGAAGGAGATCCACTGTTGGAATGCATTATCCTCATGTGCAGGCAAGTCTATTTTGGATCAGATGCTGGTCCTGGGAAAATGAACCTGATGCCAGAGAGATGAAGGGATCTGCTCTCACCTTGAGTGTTGCAAGATACACTCCCATCTTGAGAATAAGTGTAAGACACTCAGTAATAACTTCTTCTGTGGTTTGGCTCTGGGTAACATCTTCCAAAGTTACAGGGACTTCCAATTTGGTGGCATTCCACTGTGAGAAAAGTCTGGTGGGGATGTTATGAGACATTACCATTATCTTAATATCTCGTAATAAAGCCCTAAAAGGGAGAAAGAAACCCTATTAAACCCATAGGTCTCTGCACACACATTGTGCACACACTTGCAGCCATGTTGTATCAAAATCAAGATATTTAAGGCTTGTAGCTACCTACCAATGAGGGGTCACATCAGAGGCACTGACTACATCGCCCAGGGGCGTGGGAGGTTGCCTCCCAAGTATTTATATAGCGCTTCCTGTTCTAAAACTCCTGAGGTGGTTTACAATAATTATGAAAACAAGATAAAAACAGGATAAAAACTAAGCGGAAACAATCTACAAGAAGCTTCTCAGCAGCTGGGGAAAGGCAGTATGAAAGTAGAACTTTTTCAGAGAACCTAACAACTAGTTCCTCAAGACAGGATCCTTCCAGTGACGAGCGAACCCCCTTTCTCTTCCAGGTTTGATGCAGGATGTTTTTATTCCAACTGGATGTTGAACCTTCAGTAGGTTGTCATGTGGGCTATCCAGATCAAGGGAGAAATCTAAACATTTCTCTGAATTCCCTGCTCATAAATCCTCGCCCTGTGAATCAGACCAAGCCTGTTCCTGATCCAACCACAGGTCTTACGGAGTTCATAACTTTCCTCTCCTGGCTGAACCTCCCAGGTGTGCTTTCACCTGTGTCTGAAAATAGGGTTGAGGAATCTGATGCCCTCAAGAATTTGCTAGATGCCAATGCCCCCCATCCAGGGCACTCAAATTGCCTGGGAACTGTAAATTGGTGACCTTTGATTGGCTACAGTTTCCCCACCCCTTAGATAAGGTGACATTTTCTCTCGTCGTGGGTTCTTTGCTGCTCTCTCTGGATGTTTTGTTGCAGACTTTTCATTACCAAGCTATGTAACATCCTCAGTGCTAGTAGGAAGTGTTCTTCCCTATCTTATTCACACACCCAAATGCTGGGAGTGATGGAAGGCTTTTCTTTCCATTGGTGTTGCTGGGCTTTCTCCTTTCTGCTGCTGCTTCTCTTAGTTTAGTTTTTTTTGGCTTTGCTTTTAGCTGTTTTAAAGCCATCACCCATCTGTGAGTACTGGTGAAGAGGTTATGGGATGCTCTGTTTATCGGTTTGTACCTTGCAATTCACTTACTATAACTGTATTTTTAAACTTTACTTTTCACCTTGCAATTTTGTAATAATAAAAGCACAGATAAATATATATAAAGACATGGTCATTCGGTGCAATCTTTCAGCCAAGGGCATCGTCCATTCTTCAGACTGTCCAACTTTCCAACTGTGTAGAGAGACTTGGGCATCTTCCAGAAGTCCCTCTGCCTTGTGGCTGAGATGCCCCCCTGCCCCCCGCCTCCCCTCAGCTCTCCTCCCTGGTGGACTTGCTTGACTTACGCTGCTCCCTGTTGTTCAAAGAGGGCCAGGTCCATGAGGATGTGGTAGAGGGTGCCGCTGGAGGCCTGAGGAGAAGGGAAGAGCATCAGGATATGAAGTTCTGAAGGGGTTTCCACTCAATTCTGTTATTCTGTACTGGAAGTGATGCTTTCAGAAACTTCTGGTGAGGGATTTTCTTAACTCTGCAGGTGATCAAACTATCTTGTGCCTGTATTACTCAGTATGTTTGATTACGGATTGATGCTTAAATTGGATGTAGGTTTTATCGGCATTTCAACTAAACTACACAATTCGGCTAAAGGGTTTTTCATTTTCTTCTGATACTCTTAAATATTTGCTTGACCTACCTCCAGAATGTGGAGTATGCTCTGGGAGTAGATGAGAAGGACCCCGGAGGCTGCTTCCCCCAAATGGGATCGTGAAATCTTCTGGAAAAGCTGTTCATGATAGTCTTTAAAAAGGAAGTGGGAAAGATCAATAGATCAGCTCAGAATCCCCCCCCCCCCCCAAAAAAAAGCAGACGGGGCAGGAGGAAAGGTCCAGTGCCTGCTGGTCGGGGCTTGTTCCCAGCTTTCTCACGGGTGTCAGCAGGATCTGCTGCACCTGCCTATAGGCTGTGCAGGAGACCGAGTGTCATGCCCGATGATTCCGACATACACAATCATACTAATGGATTAATCTGTTTCAAAAAGCAATTGCACAATTGGGCATGTGATGAAAAAAAGGGCAGTTATGAATTGGGTTAGCCTTCCAGGGACTGCTGAACTAGAATGGCAATGCTGGCTGTGGTTTCTGGGCCTTGTGATTAGGCAATAACTGGAGGTCCACAAATTCCCCACCTCTGCTGCATGTGAACAAACAGACTCGACAAACTTTAGGTATTGGTTTAAATACGATTTGCTGAACCCTGGGATAAATCTGCCTTAGAAGCCACCTGCAGTGAAGAGAGGGGATGGCCTTGAACGGAGGGGAGATCCACCAGCAAGGCAAGGATGAAATACAGGAGGCTTGAGCCCAGGCCACAAAGGGGATTACAAAAACGCCCCAGACAGCCTCCCCCCTCCAGTTTTCATGAAGATAGACAAGGGGAAGTTCTGTCCTGCCTCCGGTGGAGTCGGACTCTGAGGGAGAGGAGGAACAGCTGACCCAGGGAGCAGAGGTGAGGTGTGGCTCCGGATGTTGTGGAGGAGGCTGGGGAAGGGCAGAGGCTGGGTGGGCAGTCAGAGGAGGACCCAGGCCCATCTCCTCTTTCTCCTAGGGCACACAGGGAGGAGAGGATAAAGGAGAGACATGGTCTACTCGGGAGGAGAGGGCCTTGACTGTCCTCCAGCCCTTCTCTTGCCTGGTTTGTGTTGCTTTTTTCCCCCTCCTTGTAACTGTTTGCGTGGGAGTAATTGGTCTTCAGTCAAGGATATTCAGAGCTTGGAAGCCAAGTGAAGGACTAAAAGGGGCTTCACCTGTTTTCTGTGACTGGGTTTGGTTTGTATCCCACCCTGGGTCATCACAAGTTCATTCAGACTTGCAAGGCACTGTTACTACAGTTGTTCTGATCAAAGTAGGTGTAAGTCTACACGGGGTCTGTTCCTTAGTCTGGTCTACCTGATAGGGCAGGATTCAAAATTAAGGTTATCACCAGCATCGTCTTCACAGTGACAAACGCTGGTCTTCAGTGGAGATGAGAGAGTGAGAGTGAGATAGGCAGACCTCCCCTCAGCCAGACAAGGCCCGTGAAAGCCTCCCCATCTGGGGAAATCTGGCCAGCTGGGGAGCTTCAGAGCGCTATGGAAGAGGACGACCCAGGGCAAGCAGCGATTTCATTAAGATCTTGGAACCTTTCCCTCACTAAGAGCGTCCAAGGGAAGCTCCGTCTTTCGAAGGTCATGGTGAGACTGACTGCAATACCTGTGATTTCACCCTCACTCGCATCTTCTCGCAGCATTGCAACAAAGATCAGCCGGTGAAGCAGGAATTTCTGTGGGGGGGAAAGCGCCAAAAGATTTAGCCTCCGTACTTTAGGGCTTGGTTTTCCCCGCTATTTGAAACTCTGTCAAACAGTCCGATGTTGCAGAAATAATCCATCGCTTATCTTTATAAATATTTTGGTATGTCTCCCCAAAATCCATCAAAACACAGGATATAGAAAAACCAAAACTCTAGAAAGAAAGCTGGGTGCTCAAAAGGGAAAACAAAGAGCTTAGGAGGCAGAATCTGGAGATTCAACCCTCTCTCTGTCCTCAGCGCACTGAACCATTAAGGAAGCAGTTGGATTTTAGTCTAAGGTTATAGCAATTTGTAGTGAGTTTATAGTTCTGGGCATGTGCCATGCAAATCCAAGCCAATGGCAGACATGCCTGAATAGGAGAGGGCCCAAAAAGTCAAGATGGTGGTTGCTACCCCATGGATGAAGGCCCAAGAGGTGGCAGCCATCATCTTGGGGTTTTTTTTATGTCCTGCAGATGTTCCTGCACACTGGATTAGGTGGCTGCACCCTGATTAACCTGAGTCAAATCCAGCCATGATGCTAGGCCATAAGCCATGTTCCTTATACACATGGTTTTACATGCTCTAATGCAGGAGTCTCTCTAAACCTGACAACTTTTAAGACGTGGACTTAAAGCTGCTGCTGGGAAATTCTGGAGTTGAAGTCCACAAGTCTTAAAGTTGCCAAGTTTGGAGACCCCGGCTCTAGCACCTTATAACATGAGCCTTGTGATCAGATCAGAGGTGTTCAGGAAACATTGCAGCCCCCTTTGTCTTCTCCGTTTGTGCAGAAGCAGCTGGACACAACTGTGTTTTGGGCCAGAGCAGGGAAAATGAAAAAGAACAAATGGCTTTTCTGATGGCCACTGACCAGCAGAAAAGGCCCCAAGGACATCTCCAGAGGGTGAGAAAAACCCGGCAGAAACCCAAGTGGTCAGAGGAACCTTCAAGATGAGAGTAAAACAGGGCAAGGTAGCCAGGGGAAACTTGGCTTCCAGGCATGGTTTTCCTCCAGGATTGGTCCTCCAGTCTAGCCGACAGTCCTGGGATCTCCAAGTGGTCTCCCATCCACAGACTCAGTGGGGCAGCCCTCTCAGCCAAAATACGGCCAACTGGGCCAGCTCCACAGAACCCTCCTGGCTAGGTTTTGACAACCCACCAAGCTGTGGGGTTCAGTAAGTGCAATAAGGTTTGGCCCGGTGCCAAACCGAAACCCACCAACCCTCTGAGACTGTGATGCCAGGGCCCAAAAGGACGGCCACATCTGGAAAAAGAGGCACTACCCCCCACCTCAGGACCACTGGCCGCCTCATACCTTCATCTGCTGCCGCCGCCTCTCCTCTAGGGCACTAAGCAGGGTGTTTCTGGCCACTGTGGGCATCACATCAGCCATCCTGCTATGGCAGACTGTTCCAGAACCTTCAAGGAACCAACCCGCCAGCCTGGCATGGCAGTTATCTTCCAAGCACCTCCCTGGAATTGGCAGTTGGGAGCCTCTGGCTCACCTGAGCGGCCTGGAGCTCTGAGCAGGAGGAAGATGGGAGGCCAAGGAGACCCTCACCCAGCACCCCAGAGGGGCTTCTGCTGTGGGGACCTTAGCCTGGGGGCTCCTGGGGAGAGAAGCACCCCCAAAGGAGCCTCGCCCAGGGCTGAGCAGCCCTTCGGGTCAGGAAGGGGTTCCAGAGCCCTCCCCCTCTACCCCCCCCCCAAAAAAAATATCCTGCCTTGCAACCCCAATTCTTTGTTTCCTGACACCTGGAACAAACAAAGGATTTTGCTTTTTCTACACAACAGACTTTTAGATACTTTTGCTACCTGGAATTTTAGGTAGGTGAGAACTTTTGTTTTGTATATCATCTTTGTTATTATTTTTTTATAACAATTAAGATGGCAAACTTCTCCAACACACCTTCCACCTCCTACTTTCCCCACAACAACCACCCTGTGAGGTGAGCTGGGCTGAGAGGGAGCGACTGGCCCAAGGTCACCCCACGGCTTTCAATGGCTAAGGTGGGACTTGAAACTCCCTGACTCCTGCCTTTGCCTTCGCCACTAGGCCAAACTGCCTTTTTCCACAACTACACAATAGACAAAGTATTCTGAAAGCCCTTGAACCAGGGGTGGGATTCAGCAGGTTCTGACCAGTTCTGGAGAACCGGTATTAGCAGAAATTTTGAGTCATTTGGAGAACCGGGAAATCCCACCTCTGACTGCCCCTGCCCCCATCTCTTCTCCGCCTCCCATTGAGTCCCAGCTGATCGGCTGGGTCTCCTTTGGTCGCCCTGCCCAGGAGAAGGGAGCTGGAAAGCAGGTTAGTGGGGTGGGGTGGGGCGGGGATTTTGCAGTATTCTTCCCCTGCCACGCCCACCAAGCCACGTCCACAGGACCAGTAGTAAAAAAATTTGAATCTCACCACTGCCTTGAACATCCTTTCAGGCTTTAAGAAAGATGCAAACCCAGCTGGGAAATCTCCTCATCTCGTCTTGTGTCAGAAATGAAGGAACTAGCAAGGGGGAAATTATTAATTTAAATTTTAAAGGGTAATTTTTTTAAAATAAAAACATAAGTTTATATAATTCTAGCCCAGTGCTGGGGCAGATTGATGACAGGGATATTTCTGACCAGCAAGTCATTCTGTGTGCACGTTGGTCCAAGGGGGCATTGTCAAAGATGGATAGTTATTTAAATAGTGCCACGTTTGCAGTAAATACTCCTGTCCTCTGGGAGAAAGCCCCATTTTTCCATCTGGTCTTTCATCTGGAGTTGGGAAATATAACCCATAAATTTTCCACTTGTGGAATGTCACTAGGATCAATGTTTTCTATTGTTTAATTTAAACAATTAGAACACCTAAATAATGTCTTTTATTGTTTCATTTCTTGCCCTCTGACATAGCACATACACTAAATGTATGTATTATTTGTACCCTATAGAAAGACTTGACCACTACCACCCTTAATAAATGATCACTGCTTTGCTTGAATTATTTGTTGATTTGTATTTTGGGGTAGACAAAGCAGCCCTTTGTGGAAAAAAATAAATCCCTCTCAAATTCAGTATTGAGCAATTTCGGGGATGGGATCATAAACCTAAATCTCCTTTAACCTACTGTCCAGATGAGTAGACCGACCTGAGTTATGCATTTTTAATAAGATTTATTGTTATTATTTATCATTAAATAAGATATAAACAAAAATACAAAAATATTAAACAGCATTTAATATTCATTTTTAGAATGCATTAAATAAAAAATGATGATTGAATGCAGCAATGATTTTGGTTATGCCCTCCTGAAAAGGAAAAAAAAATCATTTTGTGAGAATGGGTTACAGGAACTTGCAAATACTGTGGGATTCCCATAAATTGATGGAAGCTATTTTGTGAATGGATAAAAGCTTTTTGCACAGCAATATGAAAGAGCATCCTTTAAAATAATCTGCATTTCTTAGTATACTTTTTAAAGTACCCTCTTGAATTTCACACATAATAAAATAAACAGAGCCAATTCTTTAAACCACTAGAGTTTCACTAGCAGTGGGTTTCTAGATTATCATGGCATTATTATTATGGATCCACATGTTTGGCTTTATGCTAAGACAGTGGTTCTCAAGCTGTGGTCCACGGAGGGCTGCAATGTCACCACAGGGGATCTGCAAAGGTTTGAAGAAATGTTATTTAAATCTTGAGTTAAGCCTTGGGGGGGTGGCCATCGTCCGGGTCCACAACAGGTATTTAAAGTATGGTGCTTTGTTATATATACTTAACAGTGAGATGGGCAGCATATATAGTTAATAAATAAATATTCACCTACAGAGAGGAACGTAGTCCCATCACTGTACTGGGTTGTCATGCACTACTCTTACAAGTTCTAATTTGTGGCAATGATTGTTGGTCTTTTAGGTGAGTGTGGGCTACAGGCGGTAGACCAGAAATGTTCCTAGATTATCTTTTAGGGAAGATTTGCAATCTACTCTAATTTCCAGAAAAATATTGATTAAAATTGAACTGTTTCCAATTTATTTTCACATTTTGACAAATATGTCATTTTTGTTTGATTTTTGAACAGTAGTACGGTATTTATATATACTGTACATAATGCTTACAATCAAATGTTTAAAAGTGGCAGAAGGCATATGTATTTAATGTTTACATATACCATTCATAATAATGAAATCAATTACATACATAGAAATTGTCAGAAACAATTTCTAACCATCACATGAAAAATAAGTTACACAAAAGGATTATCATGATGCATAGTTAAATAATCTATTGGGAAATGCAAAGTAGATTATATACTTTATGACAAACTCAACACACTTGTTGATCTCTTGCAGAAATACGGTGCATTTGATATTGGTTCCTTTGTATAATGGCCACAAGAAAAACAACAAGAATGGAGAAGAACATCACTACCTGCAGAAAGAGAAATTACACCGGATTTCCCTCAGTGATTATTTGATGCCAAGGATGAAAGCCTTTGGGTAAATATTAAGGAAAAGAAATGATACTGCTATAGTTGTGTACTACAGGCCACCCAATCAAACTGTGGAAATAGATGAACTCTTTGCTGATCAGTTAACCAAGGTGTGCAGGACATATACCACAGCAGTAAAGGGGGACTTTAACTATCCTGACGTCAACTGGGAAACAGTGAATGGCAGATGACATTCCTGATATGCCTGGCTGACAACTTTGTTACCCAAAAGATAGAGGAGGGAACTAGAACTATTCCGGAGCTGTACTGGACTTCATTCTTATTCATAAAAACAAAATGGTTGAGATAGTAGAAGTTGTAGGAACCTTGAGGGAGATTGACCATGTCATACTAAAATTCAACAACATAATGCAAGCACAAGTAAATGAACAAAGTCAGACTAGTATTTTATACTTTGAGAGAGAGATGACGTAAACAAACTAAGAAAAGGAAGGATTTCATGCAGGAAATCCTACAAGGAAAAAGTTCAGGATGCTTGGGAAATGCTGAAAAATGAGATAACAAAGTCTCAAATAAAAACAATACCACAATGAAAGAAAAACAAGAGACATTAGAGCAAGAGTTAATTAGGACTGGAAATAAACTGTCCTGCTTGCAACCCACAAATAATTGATATTTCTTAGTTCACTCAAGTTCAAGAGATAATAGCCTGCAAACCAGAACCAAATCTCCGATGTTTGTCTGAATGAATTGCTTTGAAATAGGAGCACACAGAAGAATAGTCCAAAGTCAGACCAAAATTCCAAGAGCTGGGTCAGGGTTGTCAATCAGTCCAAAAGTTAGAGGTTCACGGATTCTTACACAAATAGGGATATCATTCAAGATTCAGAGATCAGATACTGTTTCCACCAAAGGGAACATGAGTCAGAGCTACTTCTTAAATCAGGCTACAGCCAGCTGTGATCAATGAAAGATTTACTCTCTTTCTTTGAGAGACGCCTAATAGAACAATGTTGTTCAGTCTCCAGTCTGCTTTCTAGGAGTCCTGACATCATCAAAATCAATCGACCGCTGCCACTGCTGCTCTCACAGAACAGCCTTGTTCTTACTTTTGTATCTCCTTAGGCTAACATTCCATGGTTCAACTGGAACCTCTTCCTCTTAGTCCAAGTTGTCCAACTCCTGGGAGGTAACAGGAACACATCTAATATTTAAATGATACTAATAAAGGACAAAGTTAATAAAACCTAGTAACTGAAATAATATTAAAAATTACCAAATGTTATATAGATGTTGAGGAAGAGCCTTCTGATGTTTTTGTCAAATCAGGACTTATTTCATTTCCCATTCTTTACTGAGCCAGTCAGGCAGATAAAAAGTTGTTGTGGCGACACTTTCCCACTACAACACCTATTCCTGGGTATTGAAGAACACAAGGAAAATAAAGCATATTAACTTATACATTAATCACAGACCATCACATACCATAAAGACGAGCCTTGAGAGTTAACAAGGCTGATACTACATGTCACAAAGCTATTACAGAATCTAGTTGTTTTCTTTCGGATATTGTGAAGCCTCCTCCCAGAAGATAACATGGAAAACAAGTCATGGAGTGGAAGTGTAGCATCCCAGACAATCCTGCGGACCCTGGTTGAGCACAGCTTATATGCCACGTCCTGGATATAAGGAAGTGAGCTAATAATATTTTCTGCCTGTTGTGACCAAGGCTTCCTGAGAATGAAGCACACGCTTAGTTAAAACAACTCTTGTTTTATTTCAACACTGGGAATCATGTTCATTCCCAGCCTGTAATGAGTCCCAAACAGTCTCTCGAGATAAGCACCCACCTTTCTTTCCTTTGAATTGCTGCCAACAACTAAAATGCCAAATTAACTATAAAAAACCAACCAAAGTACAAAGTCCACACAGAGCTTCAAGGATTAATCCGAACAGACCGAACGGCTTTGCTTCCTGCAAAGGTTTCTCTACCTTTGCATTTCCTTTATCCCTTATGGGAGGGGCAATCACCTCCAAGCTTTACTCCCGAGTCGCCCCTTTGTCTCAGCTGTTTTTGCTTTCTAGCAGCTCTGTGCACTGGGAACAGGCTCCCCTTGTTCCTCTGCCTCGCTGCTGCCAGACTCCAGAGGCTCCAGAGTCAGCACCTCACTCCCAGATGGTCCTGGCCCCACCTCTGCATCAGATGCAGAACCCTTGTCCAAGTCCTCTCTAGACTCAATAGGACTAATAAGGGATATTGCTATTTGTAACCAACTTTTCTTAGGTGTCTGAAAGGTGCTTTTTTGAAAGGCAACTGGACTACTTTTTCCTTGAAGACAAAGAAGATGTTTTGTTTCTCATTCAAGAAGCTTAATCAGCTCTGAATGGATGGTGGGGGGGATAGGTTCTGACAGGATGGGAGGGATGGAATTATTGTATTTCTTTGCACTCTGTTAGCACTCTCTCTGGGAGCCCTTGAGGCCACTTGTGGGTTTATCTGTGCCCTCAGAGTCACCTGAATCAGAGTGCATAGGGTTGTGGGATCTTCTTGGAATTGCTGAAAGGACTGTGATGTTAACAGGAGATAAGTGATGTCTTATTCCTCCCCCTCTGTTGATGGAGGCCTGTTCAATTTTAATGTAGATGGAGACTCTTTTACCCCTCTTTCAAACCAATTATCCTTTCTATCCAAAATGTGGAGTTTGCTGTCTTGAAATGAGTGACTTTTGTCTTTCAAATGCCGTTGGATCACCAAATCTTGTCCTGATGGTTTTGTCCTGCTCAATTTGTGTTTGGGTGTTTTATCCTTGGGGGAGACAAGCTTCTGCCTTCATGTATTTTGGGTTTTAAACTGTACATGTATGTTGTATTGATTGAAAAACCTTCTGAGTTTTTCAAATATTCCTACAACATATGGAATGACAACATTGCTTCATTTATTCTTCTCTTTCTTGTCTGTAATGGAGGAACTCTTGCTATTATTACCTTTATTGTCAGAATACAATATGTGTACAGTGAGATTGGCTGAGCTCCCTTCATGCACACACCCCAACACAACTGACAGTGAGGAGAGAAGTCCCTAACCCAGTCCCAATCTCATTACACTAAGTGACCTTGTTGCACAATGTGCCAGCCCCGCAAGTCTATCGTACTATGTTGACATGCAGTTATTTTCCGTTCAGGAGCCTGACAGCCACAGGTAGAAACTGAGCCTGTTGGTGTGGCTGGCAATGCTTCTACATCTCCTTCCCGATGGCAAGAGAGTGAAGAAGGGCTGACTGGGGTATGAGTCTTCCCTGAGGATTTTCCTCGCTCTTCTAAGGCAGCGAGCCCTAGCGAGGTCATCTAGTGGTATCAAGGGACAGCCCACGATGTTTTGTGCTGTGCTCACCACCCTCTGTAATGTCTTTCTATCCGTGGCTGTCAAGCCAGCATACCACACCGTCATGCAATGTGGGAGGAATCTTTCTATGGTGGATCAGTCGTTGTTCCACTTTATTCTTTCGCAAGACCCTGAGAAAATGGAGTCTCTGTTGGGCCTTTCTGGCCACCTGGGTTGTGTTGGCTTTCCAGTTGTATTTCCTGCAATCAAGTTTAGTGCGATTAACCTTGAGTTTGTATCTATTGTTTGCTCTTGTGTTGTTATCATTGAAGCTGAAGTATTCATTGACAGGTAGGACATTGCAATGTATGATTTTATATACTATACTTAGATTGGAACAAAGGCGGCATAATTCTAGGTTTTCTAGGCCTAGAATTTCGAGTCTGGTGGCATAAGGTATTCTGCAATGAGTAGAGGAGTGGAGAACTCTTCTCGTGAAATATTTCTGGACTTTCTCAAATGTGTTAATATCAGATACATAATGTGGGTTCCAGACTGATGATCTGTATTCGCGTATTGGTCTAGCAAATGTTTTGTATGCTCTAGTTATTAGTGTAATATTACCAGAGAAAAAGCTATGTAAGATTAGGTTAACAACTCTTAATGCCTTTTTGGCTATGTAGTTACAGTGGGCTCTAGCACTTAGGTCATTAGAGAGGAGTATTCCAAGGTCCTTTACAGAGCTTGGATCATCAACAAGGTATTGACTATTCAGCTTGTATTTTATTTTCTGATTTTTTTTGCCAATATGTAGCACAGAGCATTTATTTGTTGAGATTTGAAGTTGCCATTTGTTTGACCATTCTGACACATAGTCAAGATCTTTTTGAAGGGTAGCAGTATTGTCTGTGGTATTGAACAGCTTTACATCATCAGCGAAAAGAACGCAGTTGCTCTTTATATGATCACAGAGGTCATTTATTTAGAGTATAAAGAGAGTTGGTCCTAGAACACTGCCTTGGGGGACACCACTGTTGACAGGTACAGAATTTGATAGGACGCTCCCAATTTTGACCATTTATTAATAGTAACTATTTAGTGGCATTCAGCCAATGGGAATTCCATGGGATCTTTGTGACGCCACCAGTAACTAGCCATGCCAAGAAAACCACAGATCAAACTCATGCTCAGGCATTGCAGGCTAAAAATAATATATTTTTGTGTTCTTGCCTGTGTCATGATGCAGAGACATGAGTATAAACCATAGGATTCCAAGAGTTATGTGACTGTCTTAGAAGTTACCATCCAAATCCTGGTTAAGTCCCATATGTAGCTATGGACTCTGCCATCAAAATAATATTCTTTATTCATGGTAAAAACTTAATTGATCCAAAGCATGTCTCACAACTTCATCTGCTATTTTCAAAAGGAACTTCATGTGTAAGACATGAGGTGTAGCCTAAAAGAAAAGTCCTTACATGTACTTAGTTTTTGTTCAGCTACAGAACTAAAATCTAAATCACAATTCCCATTTGGGGCATCCACATCATTTCACAAAGATTTCAAGGCAAGATCTATACAGTCAAGCAACACAGATGTGTTCAATAAGTACAGTACTATAATATGGTTCTTTACACTTAATCTTATTCTGCACAAGGACTGCATGGAGCATTTATAATTGTAAATGGCTCTTTATAAACGCCCTGATTGGCAAAAGGATTGTGTGACTGTCGTGACAATGAAAGGTGACCGGGAGCAAATGCTGGTGATTGAGGAAGAACATGTGTGTTTCAATCCACCTCCTCTGGATCCTGCTGCCTCAATGATAGGACCCACAAAGAATTCAGAGGGAATAGAAAATTTCCTGATAACTTTCCCAGATAGGGGGGGCAGGTCAAGATCCTGACCCCCTTCTCCCTTGCTGCCCCAAATTTACCTTGAGATGCCACTAACCTACTTAGTCAACATGTGACAAGTCCAGAATCTACAATGCTTTTTAAAACAACTGGTCCTGCAATTCAACAACAACCTGTTCCAGATAGTGATCAATGTCTGATGTAGATCAATGTCTGATCTTCATAACTGGAAAAATAATGTGCCTTCCTATTTTTATACTATTTGTATAACTCGTAACCCTCTTGGGCAAATGTACAGACCCTTAAAGGAGAATATTTGTAGCTCGGGTTTGAAATGAGAAGTCCTTGGTGCTCTCTGAGTTGTCTTCTTGAAAGCATTTCATTACCCAACTAGGTAACATCATCAGTGCACAGGCCCTATTTGGCGTCTTGATCATGCAGGAAGAATGCCAACTGGTTGTGGAGGAGAGACACCATGAGGTGCAAACCCTGGACAAGAGATGTCCTCTTCCTACATGGAATGGTATCCGGAATGGAATCCCCACATAGCTCTTGACATGGCTGAGAGCTTTCCTGACTCATCTGTTGGGGGCGTTTCAGATGGGTGGGATGCTTGAACAAAAGAACGTATCTCAGATTTATCATGTTCATCAACAGAAATATGAAAATCCCAGTGCTTTTTTTGAGCACATTCATGCAGCCTTTAAAACTTATTCTGACCTGGAAGACCCAGCCGTCTCATGATTAATTTGATTTTTATTGGTCAAAGTTGTGACGATATTAAAAGGAAACTGCAAAAAGCTGATGGAGCGGCTGCAATGCCAACATCTCAACTGGTTAATATAAGGTCTATGACGTCTTTGTTAACAGAGACAAAGTGTCAGAAAAGACAGATGAACACAGGTGGAGACAGAGTGCCATGTTTCTTACTGATGCATTAAGACAGTAGGGGGCGGTAGTGGGTCTCGCGCAAGAGGTGGGCGAGGAGGGCTTAACGTTAGAGAAAGGGGGGGGGGTTCACGCCACTGGCCAGCATAAGAATCGATGTATTTGCAAAAAGAAGGGACACTGGAAGAAGGAGCGCCCAGGGAGAGTGTAGGTGAAGGAGATGGGCACGACAAAGACTGAGAGGACTTGGAGCTGTAAGAGGTGCTGCCTCTACCATTCACCAAGTCCCTGGTGGATATGAATTGGCGAGACTCAATGTAACCTTTTTAATAGACGTAGGTGCTAAGCCTCTGACTGGGGCCGCTATCGTAACTCCCCCCAAAATCCTTCTGCTCCAACCAGTGGAAAGCAAATTAGAAAGGAAAAGAGTTGCACCCTAGTTTCTGTACATGCCAGGGTGCCCCATTCCTTTGTTGGGAAGGCTCATCCCAGGCAAATTGCAAGCTACGGTAGCATTTGAAGAAGTCATGTTGAAAATTCCCAAACATGAGGCATGGAGAACCATGTTGCCTCTTCTTGAACAACCATTGACTCTCACTGACACCCAAATAATGGCAGAAATCATGGATGCGGTGGCCACTGGGATGTCAGGCAGGGTGAAGAATGTTCAGCCAGCTTCAATCACCCTGAAAGATAGAACTATACCACCCTCCATCCTGTAAACCTGAGGTGGTGGTTGCAACTCTTCATCCAGAAGTTTTCACAATATAAAAGAAGGTCGGTTCCCTTTTAATGCAACAATTTCACCTGTCAAGATGGTTCCTTCAGACTTATACAGGATCTCAGGGAGTTTAACAAGGGTACCATCACCCAAAACCCCAACCCTAATACCTTCCTTGCAATGTTGTCCTCTCAAGACAAGTATTTGTAAAGTACTTGATCTTTTTTTGCATCCTGGTAGCTGAAAGCTGTCAGAAGAGGGGTTTTTTGCCTTTGAATTGGAAGAGCTGATACAAGGACCAAAATGTAAATGTATTGGATGGTGCTGCTCCACAGCTTTCACAATAGCCCTACTAGTTTCGGAACTGCATTAAAAAGTGATATGGGAAATGGTGCCCCCAATGAGATGCCTGCAGTCCTTCAAAATGTGGATGGCATTGGGGAGCCCACTGAAGATAACTGAAAGAAGCCCCCATTGGCTTGCTGAGTTATCTAGCTCCGTGTAGCTATAAGGGGTCCCAAGAAATGGCTCAGTTGGTCCAACTTTCCGTAAAATACTTGGGTTTTAAGTTTCACAGAATCAAAGGCAGCTACTCAGGGAGAGAACAGAGGCAATCAGCCATGTGGCTGAACCCAGGACCTTCAAACGGCTTTGGGGATTTGCGGGAATGTCTGGGTTCTGCTGCATTTGGATCCCAGATTATGAAACCGCTTTATGAAGCCACAAAGGAAGGACGCTATGAGCAGTTTATCCTGGAGTAAAGAATGCCATCAAACCTTTACCAGAATTGAGAAATGAATGTCAACCACTCCTGCATTGAGACTCCCCGATTTTACTAAGCTCTTCTGCTTGTTTGTGCATGAGTAGTTGGAAGTTGCAGTTGGAATTCTGACCCCCAAACCTGAGTCTTGGGATGGAAAGTGGCTTACTCCTCTAAGCAAATAGATCTGGTGGCATTAGGATGGCCGGCCAGCCTATGGGCTGCAGTTGCCACTGGTTTCCTTGACTTTGGGGTGAATGACGGAGGTCCAAGGTCCACATGAAGTGGTGGAGCTTTTGGAAGTGGAGCCCACTGATTGACTGGAAATAGGTTGGCTCCCCCTTTGGAGAATCCAAACATGAATTTGATAGAGAGTGCAAAGTTAAACCCTGCCACTCCTTTACCCCAAATGGAACAGGAAGTAACACATGGCTGCATGTAAATAATTGATCAAGTTTACTCCAGCAAACCTGACCTGAAAGATCAAGCCATTGATAAACCCAATGAGGAGTTTTATATAGATGGTAGCAGTTTTGTGTGAAAGGGGTGGAGGCTGATTGGAAAGAAAGTCGGTTTATTGATGAACAGAACCACCAACAGCGTGTGATTCTGAGACAGCTGACAAAATGGAGTTGGGAGTAGGGTGGGTTTTATACCTTCTTTGGGCTTTGCATTTGAGCTTCCTGTTCCTATGCAAGAACATGTCCTTTAATATTCTAACGGCTGTTGTCAGATTCCTATGGGGTCATGGCTGGCTCTATAGGTAGAAGGGGAAATGCAAATCTCAGGTGTTTGTCTGAGTTAATCTTGTCAACCTAATTGCTTACCTGGAGTTTCTGTTCGTCCCAGTCTTTCTGAACGGATTACCAAATCTGCATTTCTAAAAGTTGGCTTCCTCGGTTTCTGCTTGGGACAGGGAGACTGGTGCTGGTTTCTGCCTCCCTTAAGATTTTTCCCCATTTCTCCTTTAAGGGAAATATTCTATTCTGCCTTTTTAATATTCCCCAAAATATTTCATTCTCTATGGGGGTGGGCGGGTGCTGACTTTCTGCAAGGCGGAGGAAGAGCTGGATATGTAGTAGTCACCTTGTGGGACATTAAAGAGGTCCACCCTCTTCCCCTTAATACTTCCACTCGAAAGTACAAGCTGATTGCCCTCATGAAAGCCTAACATTTGGCTCAGGATAAGAAAATCAGCACTTATACAGACAGCAAGTAAGCTTTTAGAGTCCTGCAGGCACATGGAGCTCTGTGGAAAGAAAGAGGACTGCTAACTGTGAAGGAGGCAACGATCAAACATCAGAAGAGACTTTAGCCTCGGCAAAAGCAGTTGAGGTGCTTCTGCTGAAGTAGCTGTAATACACGTTAGGGCCCATTCCAGGGAAGGCACTCAACTAGCCAAAGGAAACAGGAGAGCAGATGGGACAGCTACGGCTGTTGCACGCCAGCCTTTGGAGAGAGAAACAGCTGCCTTGAGTGCCCTCCTTTGAACTTCCTGATAGACCAGTTTACACTCAGCTGAAGAAGCCTGAGCAAAGTTGAGGAGAGCTACGTTGACATCTGGTGGCTG
The DNA here is from genome assembly GCF_900518735.1 of Pseudonaja textilis. The sequence goes on along the minus strand of NW_020769332.1, from coordinate 1,396,807 downwards.
ATAAGGCTTACTTCATTCTACATTTCTCCCAGGAACTGTAGCTAGAAATGTGATTAGATATTTCCACGTTATGACTCACATGGAAGAGAAATTCTTGGGTGTTTACACAGCGTGGTTGTTTGTATGCCCAGGAGTATATATGGTATGGACGCTGCAGGGGTAGCATGAGAATGTGTGAGGTGCCGACCCCAAAGGGAGCAAATAAACCCTGTGTGGAATTCAGATATGGGGAGCAGCGCCAGGGCATTTTTTAAAAAATTGATTTTTTATTAAATACATTTCTTAGTGCTCAATAAACATTGTGTTGTCTGGGTATTTAATTTGCTTAACAAGCAAATTGGTAAAATAGATTCCATGTTTGACAGTATTCTACTTCTTTCTGTTTAATTTTCAATGTCAATCTATCCATTTCTGCACAATCTAGTATCTTCTTGACTATCTCTTCAACTCACAGTATATCTTCATTTTTCCATTGTGCGAATATAATCCTTGCTGCTGTTAAGACATGTAATACTAAGTACATACTTTTCTTATCATTTTTTTTTTCTGATAGTATACCTAATAAAAGCAATTCAGGTTTAAAATCTTCATGCTTCCCTATCATCTCTTTTAGCCACCTAGGTATCTTTGCCCAAAATTGTTTTGCTTTTGCACAGGTCCACCACATATGATAAAATGTGCCCATTTTTTAATTACACTTCCAATATTTGCTAGACATATTTTAAAATGTTTTAGCTAACCTAGCCGGTGGTAAATGCCATTTATTTACATTTTATACACATTTTCTTTATAAGAGGTTGCCATTGTTAATTTATAGTTTCTTTCCCATAGGTTTTGCCATTTCTCTAATTCTATGTTTTAGCCAAAAAAAATAATCCCATTGTACCATTGTGTCTTTTATTTGTTCATTATCCATTTTCAAATTCAGTAAGAAGTTATATACCTTCCTAATTAATTTTTCACCAGTTCAATAGTATTTGGTCAAAAGGTATTTGTCCTTTATGAAAACCTTATTTTTTAAAGTCTAAATCATACCTTAGATTGTATTTATAATTGCACTGGGGCATTTTTGAGAAGTTGATGTCACTGAGCTACTGAGAAACATGGGACTCTGTTTACTGAAACCTTTTCTAACTGGATTGTGGCCTTCCCCAACTAATAATGCTAGGGAAATAGGACAGGCTTCATGGGAAAAAATTATACATAGGTTGGAATGCCTTGTGTGGGGTGTAATCCTCTCTGACTGTGGTCTGATTTTCATTTCCAAAATTGTTCAAGATGTAGTGAGCCTCCAATTTGAACATCACCTGGAAGTTGCATTCTCCTTATCGCCCCCAAGTCAGCCCATTTCAAATTTTATATGGTTGGCCTTATTCTTATACCTTTCAATTCTTGTGTGGCACTACCCCCCAAAGGGCCACAAGAGTCCAACTCCCTCTGTCCCTTTCTCCCAAATAACTTGGGGTCTTTTGGTTCACAGTCACTGATCTGGCATCTCAGGAACTCTTATTCTGACCGTTCACCCAGTCCCCCCTACTCGCCGGGCTCAGTTCACCTCCGCAGTCCTCCTGGTGTGTCTGGCTCTGGTCACTGGCTGGCTCTCTCACCGCTCTCTCTCTCTTGGTTAGCTTCACTCTTTCCCTTCCTCTCTCTCCTTGCACTCTCTCCTTGCACTCTCTCTCTCACTCTCCTGGCCCCTGCTGGCCCCTACTGCCTCCCATGCAGCCCCACTAAGCAGGGACCAGGTGGGGTGGTGACAGGGTATGCTGGAAAATGCTTACCTTTCTCTCCCTTTTCTCCTCCCTTCCTCCTCCTCCTCCTCCATTTGCTTCTCCCCATCTCCTCTGTCTCTTTCCCCTCACACTGCTCCTCCCTCTCTTCGCTCTCTCTTGCGCTGTCTCCATCTCTCCTTCTTCCTTTCTTGATTCTTCTCCTAACCAAACTTTGTCATCCCCGTCCTCCTGGGCTGCCCCTCCCCCCCAATTTCCAGTCGGTCTCTGTGGGGTGCCATGCACTCAATTGGGACCCCAGGTCAGCCATGCCACTCAGCAGGAGCTCCGGGACTCACCCCATTGCCCAGTTGACCAGGTGATCGGGACAACTGTGCAATCAACGCAACTCAGGTGGAGCTCCAGGACTTCCTCTGCCGCCCAGCTGATCATCCCCATCAGTGCTGCCCTCACCTCTGCCCAGCTGGAGTCCCGGGATTCCTCCCCTAGCTGATAGCGCTGGTGGACGCTGCTCTCCCCACCACCCCTACTACACTTAGATTCATAGAAAGGGTGAGGGGATTGTCAAAAACTGTGTGGTCCAGTTGTCTGCTTCTCTGTCCTCTCTGCCTACTTACAGCTCAACCAGCCTAGTGGATTGGACCAGCCTGCTCATCCTCCTGAAGCTGAGGATGGGGTTTTGGGGAAGTCCAAAGGATGATCCCTCGCAACCAAAGTGGAGAGAACCCTACCATGTTGTTAACAACCTACAGTTCTTCCTAGATAGTGGGAATCAAGACTTGGATCCACCCTACCCGAGTCAAACAAGCTGCCCCATCTGACCACACCAGAGGATACAAGTCTTCCTGCTGAACAGTGTGGACAGTGCAAACAGACCCATGAACGACTTGAAAGGGTTTTTTGCAGGAAAGTGACAGCTTACTGTCCTGATGGGTAGCAGACTGGTTAGGGAAAGGTTGGCTTTTTCTGCCAACCACCTAGCGCAGGACCCTTGGCATCACCTCCCAGTGGTAGTTGTTTTTTGAGAAACTAATTGGCAGGGCATCCATATTAGGTATATTATCCAAGTTGTTGTGTATCCTTCTCCATTTTGGATTTATTTTTGTAAAATAAATAATGACTTGATTAGTTTTAGTTTTGTTTCGTTTCGTTTAGTGATTAGCCCATGGACTATATAAAAATACAGAGTTCCAAACACACATTACTAATAAACAAAATGAAATTGGAGTAAAATACAATAATTTGATTCTTTCCTGAAAGCCCAGGAGTTGTACTAATTCATCCTCTTCAGTTAGCCAGGTTTCCTGGATGGCTATTACATCAACTTTAGATAAGAAACTCACTAGTCCACTATCAGCCATTTCTTTCCAGCCAGCTATGTTCCAAGTCACAATTTGTATAGGACTCCTGAAAGCAAGATATTCTGACTGGGTTCGTTGTCTGGGGAGTAAAGGGATCGAATGTCAACTTTTTTTTTGAGCTGGATCAATTTTCACTATACTTCCTGTGTGAACACAATTATTGTAAAGTTCAGTGTTCCTCCTCATGTTGTAATTGTTGCTCCTCTTTATTTTGATTCTCCTGATTTTGATTTAAGTGACATTTCTTCTAATGAAGAAGGACTCCGGCATCCTTCTCATTATCTAGTTGTCATACTGGATGGTTAATTTGGACTTCTGCTGTTATATCGTGCTGCATATCCTTTTCCTTTACTTTTTGTTTTGGGCTGACACGCCTTCTCTTTTTATTTGCTGGGGATTTGGGGCTTTCAGAAATTGAGCCTGATAACAATTCCACAGAAGTGCAGCTAGAGAGGAACAGAGTGTTCAGACTCTCTGTTGAACCAGTTACCAATTTAAATATTAAATTAATTATTCTGATTTTTTTTTTTAAATCAGCTGTTGATCTCCTGGGCGAAGGGTGGCAAACTGGTGGGTTAATTCTTCCTTATCATCCATAAATTGTGACTATCTGTGAAGTAGATCTGAGTTCTCTTTTTTACTATCCCTATCTTGTTCTATCCTTGTTAATAGAGGGATTCTTTGTTTGGCCATTAATGTTTTAGAATTTCCAAGGTTGGAGTCAGCCTCCCTCGCTGTCTTGGCTCTCTGCCTAGACTTTAGAAGAGGCTGGATTTGGGTAGTATAACACCCGTATTGGCCAAACACAGTATGTTTCAAGCCTGAATAACATAGAAGGGAGAACCATCTGCCCAAAGATTAACAATATTCTTTTACAACCATGTCTGCTGGGGA